>OZ010699.1:12450078-12812729 GCA_963932265.1 Thymelicus lineola
AACTGATGAGTCAGATTCAGCTCCGGAGGCAGTTAGAGAGTCCGTACAGGGAAATTTTGATACCAGCGCAGCGAGGCCTTCTTCAGTCTCAACTCGTTCGCGGCTCCCACCAGGAATCTTCACATAAAATACATCCATCTAAAGTCCAGACATTCCTGAGACCAAATGCCTGCGGGCTTTGATGTGCACTGAGTGGCGTATACGTGTCAGGAACTCAGCCATGGTGTATCCAGTGCTTTTCAATTTGGATTTAGCCTTCCATACCAATGTTTTTGTCTGATAGTCCTGGAATTCCACTAAAACGGCCCGGTTTTTATCGCTCCCCTGGACGCCCAACCTGTGACACCTCTTGATGGATGACTCACAAATGTTAGGAAGCCCCAGCTTATCAGCGAAGACCAGAGAGATTTGCTGTAGAACACTTACATCAGGGTTGTCTGGGATGCCATGAAAAGGAGAATATTTCGACGCTGCCTCATATCCATAGAATCAATGGAGGTAGTGAGATCCAGGACTTGCTGCCTTAATAATTCAAACTGGTTGCAGACGAGATCCTTGAAAATGCGAAATTCATCAGCCAACTGGATTACAGTGGGATTCGTGGAAACACTTGCAGCCTTCAATCGCTCCTCAAATTCTGCCATTTTGCGGGTCCAATTCATCTCAAGTTCAGTGACATTTGCCATATTACTTGATTGTGAAGTGTCCGTATGTTAAAAAATTATGTTTTATAAAGTTTTTGATGACAACTAGTTGTTTGATTAAATAAGTGAAGTAGGGTGGTGTTGGTGGCTTTTACTAGTTATATGAATGGAGCATATAATATACTACTCAATTAAAGAATACTATAATGTAGCCACAACTATATAAATTTAGTGTGAAAAAGATTAAATAACTTTTAAATTTATTTAATTATTGGAGACAACATAAAACAGCTGTTGCAAGTTTAACACCTACCCTCAAAAAAAAAAAAAAAAAATCTTTAATTATTTTGTACGAAAGATCTTACCAACTTAAATGTAGAGCTTGAATTATATGTTCTTGTGACTAAAGTTTTAGGCTTTTCTACCCAGAACAGCACCCATTTAGATCTCAATTCTTTTTTTTTTACTTGGCTCTCATTTAAAATGTATATTTTTGATGAGATATTTTATTTATATTTATATTTTATTTGTTTTCATAATTTGATTTTTGTATATAGACATTCAGAGATTCCTACTGACGGAGTCAAATAAAAGTTCGTTTTTATTAACATAATATTACATAACTCTCGCTATAATTTTCTGGTTTCTTTACAGATATCATAAAAATATATTTTCTTTCAAATCGCACAACAGAAATTCCGAAGACATCCGACAAATTTACATCAAATATCGACACTGATCTTTAGACGGATATCCTTCGTAAACTTAAATTAGGCCATTTCTCCACAAGCTCTCCAAAAGCAATTCCATGTCATGATGGATTGAATCATTCAACCATCTTAAGTGGCCCAAAACTTTATCAAAACCAATGAACAGACACCATTTGGTGGGGAGCAATGGTTATTCTGATCACCATGAAATATTTAAGTACTGAGTTTCATTCGAAAAAACAATTGCCTTTTTTCCGAGAAACAATTGCATTCGGATACATTTATATACTTGCCTATTTTACATTGTTTTTGTCCTATTTTTGGTGTGCAATAAAGAGTTAAATAAAATAAATAAATAATACACCTTGCTTTCATAGTTTCTTTTCCTCTTCAATGAGACACATATCTGACGTTCGTCTCAGATGTAGTCTTACATGACATTTATTTCATATAAGACTTCATGACATTTATTTCATGTAAGATTCCAGTCTGAATTTAAGATCTCTTAACTGATAACCATTATAATACGCTATAGCTACGCACGTGACGTCACTATGTATTGGGGACCTCGATTCGGATGAAACTGTCCATAACATTATTACTCCATACCTGACAATATCCATTAGTAATATTTCCCCCAGTCCCTTTTCAGGTTATCACTTAACCCTTCAGTTAATTAATTAAACAAGCTATCTAGTTTTCAGTTCAGTGGTGTCCATTGTCCGAGTGTATCCGTAAAGGGTTAGACAAGCCTATCTCATGACATGCCACGACTTAAATAGAAACGTTTAAACTAAATCTTATTAGTTTAAAGATACTAGCGCTTTTCCCGCAGCTTTGCCCGCGTTTTTTTGGGATAATAAGTACCTTGTCTAATTCTATATTATGGTTTAGTTAAATTTTAAGAAGATCTGTTCAGTAGTTTTTGGGGTAAAAGAGTACTTAACAAACATCCATAGGTCCTCACGAACAAACTTTTACAATGACATGTTTAATAAGTGGGACTGTACAAGGTTTTGAAGCGCTCATAGCCCGGCGACTTGTATTGATTTTAAGTGATCGACAAAGTTAAGGAATAGTGGGCGCGGTCGTTGGATGGGTGACCGCTGGTGGCAAAAATCTCTTGAGCGTGCCGTGAGGGCACGTAAAACCGTCGGTCCCCGGTTGTTACCCTAAGATAACAGTCGTTAAGCCATGTCGGAGGCCCTCGGGCGGTTTGAAAACTTTCGACACTCGGGTTGGCCATTAACCCCTCCACCAATCCGCACTGGAGTATGCTCTAGGCCTCCTCAAGGGGGAGAGACCCATGTCCAGTAGTGGGTCATTAATGGGTTGAAGCTAACAAGGTTTTATTTAACATGATTTGTTCATTACTTTGTTAGCATGGGTACTCATAATATGCATGAGTTAAATCTTGCAAGTTGATTTAGAACTACTTCGTCTTATCCTACAGAGTTGAAGTTTCACAAATTGCTTAAGTTCCTATGACAATGTATTTTTATGATGATAGTGACCCGTTTTTGCTCAGGGTTGGCTCGAGGCGAACAACAGTGCGAACACTTAATAGCTAGTTTTAAAATAGTTTTAAATATGATTATTATAACAATAGACAGGAAATAGCGAACAAAGCAAGTGAGTCATCAAGTTCTGGGTCGAAAGCGCCCCATCCTGCTGAACTGGATGGACTGGTTTTGAAATGAAATGAAATGTAATAGAGAGAAGTTGGCTGGAACGGAACGGAATGAAATAGATTGGAATGGAATGAAATCTATAGTGAATCCCTTGTCCTGAGGCTGAGGTTGTACCGGACTGTCAGCAAAAGTGTTACGTATGCATGATACAATTATACCTATACAAACTCAACATGGAGTAAAAATCGTGTGTGTACTTACGTGCGTAACGTAAGAAGTAATACTACTTTGGCGTAACAGACCAAAAATAGCTCAAGATTTCATCCCGTATGCAAAAGATCTTTGTAAAAGGAATCAGTTATCAGCTAACTTCATCATGTCACTTTATAGCTATCAGTGTGCGCGCGCGTCCTAATAATTTTACTCTCACAATTTTTTTCAAACACGCCAAAAGAAGTATAACTTCAAAATAATCGTAGCAAAGTCTACATAACCCAATCCGTTTAAGGGATTTCACTGACAAACTCGAACTTAATCCCTTACTTGGAGGATTTTTCTTTTGCACATTCAAAACCGCAAATGAAACTGGTTTCAGTTAATAGGATATTTCGTGTATTAGTTTTTTTAAGTTTTGTCTTCGTATGGGTAGGGTACTATGAAGATTACTTTACATGATACAATCATTAGTAAAGATTAAGGTTTAGTGGAGAAATAAATGAATAAATATAAACTAAATACCTATGCACACCAATTCTCCACCAATCCGCACTGGAGCAGCGTGGTGGAGTATGCTCTAGACCTCCTCAATAGGAGAGACCCGTGCGCAGTAGTAGGCCACTAATGGGTTGAAGCCACAAGCCACCTATGGACATCTTACACTTCGGGAAACTGCATTGCATAGATGACAAAGTTCAACAGCGACCCAGTACTGCAGGGTGTAATGCACAGCCCGAGTCGAGGGTTACGAGTGATACCTCAAAGGTGGAAAAGACGGAGACAATTGCTGGTACGGTGGAACCAGCGAAAGCGAGTCACAGTGGCGTAGTAATCCTGATGAAAGGCAACGGTATCTCTCAGTACCAAAGTGAAATGCAAATACAATGTTCTGAGTCAGTGCACACTTGGATAACCTTTAGCCACTGAGGTTACAGTACCGCGATATAGAAAGTAACCGGAACCTAGTACATCATTATTTTATCCTATGTGTATTACAATGATGAATATGCATACCATTAAATAATCTATACTAATATTTTAGAGGGGAATGATTTGATTGTTTGTTTGCATTGAATAGGCTCCGAAACTAGCGTACCGATTTGAAAAATTCTTTCACTGTTAGGAAGCTACACTATCCCCGGGTGACATAGGCTATGTTATATATATATATATATATACAATTTTTACTATTTTTCCCGAAGGGAAACGAGGGAAATTTCGTAGTATTTTATATTATATCAACTACTATTTCCTTTGCTAAATAACAATTTGCTTAAAAATATTTTACCGAGCTATTTGAGTATTTGTATAGGATTACCTATAAGGTTGAATTAATTTTCTTTATTAATATAAAGTCCTACCTGAATACGAGTCGAATAAAAGGCTTCGTTATCCGTTATTAAAGTTTTTATGTTACAAAAACACAAACAATTATTCATTTATATTGTTGACAGCTGGCTTCCACCAACATACGAATACATATACCTACCACGCAAATACTTGCGAAGTTTTATAATTGATAGATAGCTGCGGTACTGTTGCATCAACAATGTATTATTTATTGTATTGATTTATTTGTACCGTTGTAATTTGTTGGTTTTTGTGAGTTTTAGGGTTGATAGTTTTCATCGCCAAGCGCCAAGCAAGATTTTTTGCATGTGGGTCAACTGTCATGAATTTTGAGGTAATAAATATTTATGATTAATACAAAAATTAAATAGTTAGGGCTGATAATTTATTTTTGCATTGATTTTATACACTCTTGAACTAAGTAGAGATTTGAATGATCAAATTATAATCAATTAGTTGGAAGGTTTAGTTGAAGAATCCGTATAATATATCGATTCTTCAAACCAAAATTATCCTCCTTACTTTGCTTTACGATTTGCTAAAAGACTTGACCTAGTACCTACTTACCTGGTTAAATGTATTATTAGGTATTATATAAAAATATAAATTTTATTTTAAGGCCAAAGTATACCAATACTGGATTTCTTGTTTACAGCAAAATAAAGTAGATTTATATAGGTACATAGACAATTATACATTAGTATTTTATTGAAGTTACACAAAATACGACAAAAGTTTAAATTCCTTTCCGCTTACAAATGTTTTTACGATTGCCGTTTTACGCAGTACGTTCAAATTGTTTCTTTATAGATCTTCGTTTATTACTTCTTGAAACTCTTTTCTTGAATGATTTATACAGGGGCAAATAGAAGAATTTATGAATTCGACCGATTATGAATCTAAAACAGGGACAAATAAAGCCACACATGACATACATAATTCTGAGCTAGACATAGATAATGGAGACTTCCTTAGGACCTACGAAAGCCGTCATAAGCGCTTCCACACTTGCAAACAAACAAAAAATCTTTCATTGTAACAATGCAGAATGTCGTTGTAGAGTGAAATCATTAAGCGGCCACTGCGTAATGATGCGAAAGGAAACACCATTAACGAGGGTAGCATAATAAATCGGGTGAAGGCACAAATGTGTGACCTTCCTTGAAAGAGTAAGTGCTTTTTCGTCAAACTCGATTAATTTTGCTGCCATTCTTTATAGGTCGATTAATTGCGAATCAAATTGTATTTACCCTCGACCGAACGGGGGGGAATGTGTTTGATGTGAGAGTATGTCTGTTTGTTTGTGAACACGAATGTTACTATTTTAGTCCAATGGGTTGACTGATTTAGGAGTTCTCTGTACAGGGTTTGTGATTAATCAGTTATTATTGTCACATAAGTATAAATATATCGTAGCACTGCAGTTACGTTTGCAAATGAATTTTCCCATTTATCTTCAAAACGATATTGAAAAACGAATTTTCTGATTTTGATATGGTTTTATCTACAGAGTTTGTTATTCAAAACGGATTGCTATTAGAAGGTGTTAACCTTAACGCTTTTCTAGCTAGAGGAAGCTGCAGTTGTGTGTCCGAATAATTTTTCATGTTTATATCAACGGTGTAAGTGATTTAGATACTCTTTTCTATAGAGGAATTTTGTTTCTGCGAGTTATATTTAGGTAATTGATAATTGGTATAATACCATATCAGAAATGTATACTGTTCGATAAATATAAAACTTTAGGTCATTAATAATTTTTATTTTTTAATATTAATCGAAGCTGCGGGCCAATGTCTCAGTATGCCGAAGAAAGCAGTGCTGGTTCAGCGAAGCAAAGTCCAACTTCTAATCGAAAGTTACGCTTTAGTTTTCAACTAAACGGCAAATTAAATTCGCGAAGAAACCTCCTTATTTACCCGAGAGGTTTCCGTAATTCTCTCAAATTACTTCTAACGAAATATTACTTGGCTTTGGTATCGCTATTATTAGAATAGAGCTTTTGACTCGTTCGTTTCGAATCACTTATGAAGTAAAGGAAATATTTCAAAATTTATGGATGGAAAATTATTTCAAGTAAGATCTATGTACATTATAAAATAGCAAACAGTAAAACAATATTGAATAGGCCTTTTAACTTTAGATTTTGACATAATAAACCAAATGTAATATGTATGTAATTCTTTGACATGTAATTGTATATTTTATCATTATATTAGATATTATATTTATATTTGCAAGTAAAGTAAGCTATGTAATTATGGACTTAATAAGTTTAATGTTAAAGAAAACTGCTGTAGCTCTCAAATTAATTACTACACCTTATGAGGATGCATTGCAATTCAAATAAATAAACACATAGCTGTGTTTACTATACGTAATAATGCAAATGCAAAATGCAAAAATCTTTATTTCATCTCATCCACAAATTACATTCAGGTAACATTTAAAATATAAATACAAGGAAAAGATATGTAAGTGCTAAGTAATCTGTGGGAGATCTGGTGTCTAAACTAAGCCTTGGCCTGTATCTTAGTACACCAGGGACCCCCTAGATTAATTAGTAGTGAATATTATACATTGGAATAGAAAAATATAGAATAGAAAAAATTGATTTGTTACATAGGTACATCAAAAATGTATCATGTTGTTTTTTTATAAAAGTTAACAGAATTAACAATAAAACGTAAATTATATTTAAATAACTCATATCAAAATTGAATACAAAATGTAAATTAAAATTTTTGTCATTAAAATTTTTGTCATTAAAATTTTTGTCGAAAAATTTTGTGCACAACTTTCACCTCTGGTGTTGAGCGCGAACGAAGAACTTTCTTTGTACCGGAATGAGCCGAAATTAGTTTTCAAACCACAATAGTTTTAACAAAGGACTTTAATTGGATGTTTTCATGTCAGTTATTTCAGAACTTATTAATCTAATATATACAAATATCTCGTGTCATTGTGTTTGTGGTCGCACTCCTCCGAAACGGCTTGAACGATTTTTGTGAAATTTGTGTATTATATTTGAGAGATATGAAAATAGGTCGTAAAGTGTATTTCTTACCGCTAGGTTGTTTCCAGGGGATCGGGATTTAAGCGGAAAATACTCCCACGTGAAGGATATCGCGGGTACAGGTTAATTTTATATAAGAAACTTGTATTAAACTTGCCTTGTTCGTTTGTTAGTTACTATGTGAGTAGAATAAAGCTGAATAAACTAAACCCTATCATCCTTTGGAGTTGAATTTTAGCATAATTATGGCTTAAGTTTTAATGACAAAACATCGTACCGTCAGAAAACATTTTCAAAACTATTATTGAAAAAAAATCTAATAAAATGTCGAAATATCGGTATTATAGAATACGAATCGTCGCACATTTAAAATATTGTATGTCCATGATGCTGTAAGTTTTAAATAATATATTATGTAGGAAATGTCCACCCCCGCAACGTGGACGCGGCAGGCAGTCTAAGAGGAAGAGAACTTTACTCTCTCAGAGGCCGGGTAATGGACGTGTATCACCCCTCACCCATAGGTAGCAACCTACCGAACATCTCTCACCTCTCCATATTCGCCCACCTGTCCGCGTGAATCTGCAAAGGCCGGTAGGGCCAACAGCAACTATCCATTCGAAAAAAGAGAATAAAAAAAAACATCTCCCTGTACCTCGTCAGTGCAATCACGGCCACTCTGACAAGAGCGAAGAAGTAGAAAATATTTTCAGTATAGTATAATAAAATTAGGTCTTAATTATTAATACGAGTATACACTAATTAGAATCTAACTAATATTGATTATGATAATGGTCTATCGAGACGAAAACTGCGTTCACATGAGAGTTTTTTAAAGGTAAGTAAGGGTAAGTAGGTATATCATCCTGAAATTTGTATGAAACGAGGTTGGATACTTTTTAAATGCATTAAGGCTGCTTAATTGCAGTGCAGCGTGCCTTAACAAATCCTTCAACGAAGAGTCAGAAAGTCTGTGACATCACATATTATGATCGTGTAGTACACCTCGACGCTTGAAAGGAAAAATTGACTAAGCGACATGGAGCTAACTTTACAGGAGAGCAGTTTAAAGTTGGAATTTTTAGGAAAAATCAAAATTTTTTGTAATCCTCCTACCGACGTTATTCTTACTATTTTGGAATCCTTATTTTATCATCTAAATTGTGGCATATACAACAACTTTTCTAAAAATTCAACTTTAAACTGCTCTCCTATAAAGTTAGCTCAATGTCGCAGTCAATTTTTCCTTTCACGCGTCGACCTGTTTTTGTTTAATTTTTATTTCAGGCGGGTAACAATGCACGCGTAACCTCATATTACAACGCGCTACTGGCTACCCAAAAAATAAATTAAAATACAGACCAATATTATTTTGTGCGGGCAAAATAAAACGCTCATTATATTCTCCATTCAGTTTAAATATAGATCCAAAATCTGAAGTTTTACACAAGGGGATTAATCATTTGTAGGTTTTACAATAGAAACATTATGCAAATACGCCTTATACTGGAAAATTGTTTTCAATATAACTTTGATTGATTTTGTAATGGCTTCGCGTTTGTTTTTACAACCGCTATTGAATGTTATATCGATGAAGTTTCATTGTGTAGTATAATTATTTCTTACTGTTATTTGCCTTCGTTTAATCACAGTTTCATTGACGAGATTTTGGTAATTGGGACCAATTTTAAAGTACTATTACGTTGTAACCCATTTAAACTAGTTATCGAGTTGTTCAGTGATAATGTTCTGTGTTATGGATTGATGGTCATCATCATCATATCCGGCTTGTATTATCATAATTAGGTATTTATGAGGCTATTAGTCCGTCTTCAAGTATCACTTTGAAAATTGCTTCTTAGTCATTACCAACGAGACTGGAGAATAGTCTATCCCTAAATGTGAAAAATAAATAAATAAATAAACGCTTCACACTCATAGCCCCACACTAGGAGTCCCTATGTCGTGGATGACATGGACAACACACAGAGACAAGAAAACTCACACCCAGACAGAGAATTGAAATTCAAACTCATCATTCAAATTTCCGCCTCACTGGAAATCGAACCCAGAACCCTTGGCACGGCAATCCGGTATGGTAACCATCGCGCCACACATGGCATCAAAACAATATCGATATTTAAAATCTTACTTTGCTTTGAGGATCTGTGTGGCTCAAACCATACTGGATCGCTTTGCTAAGAGTTCTAAGTTCAATTCTCAGCGAAACAGAAGAATGATAAGTTTGAATGTCTGGGCATGTGTATTCTGGTCTTCGTGTATTGTCCATGGCACTCACGACACAGGGAACCCTAGTGTGGGGCTATGAGTTTGTAGCGCTATTTTTTATGATAAACAATAACCTTAGAGACAAATCTTGTCTTATTACACATGAGAGAACTAAATCGCAGCTAATCGCACAGCACCGAGCCGACACTAAGTGCACTACACGTGTTAGTTTCCACTTGAATTATTCACAGCCAAAGCGCTGTAATCTGTGCAATGCTGTGCAAATGTTATGTACCACTTACACCTGTTCTATTATTCACAGTTCCTTGCACCTTGAAACATAACGGAGTATCGGCTGTTTACGTTTCTGTCAATGTTAGATTTCATTGAAATCAACGAAGGTCCTAGAAGAATTAGCTTCCTAGTCAGGAACAGTAACCCAGCTGGCCAAGAGCGAATTAGCAGACATCAAAAACATTTAAAACAAGTTAGTTAATAGATTAAAAACTTAACACGCTTTTATGCAATACATAGGTGTATTGCAAAAAGAGCAAAACTGTTGTGCCTCTGCTTTTACTGGTCAAGGAGGTCCCTCGTCTAGAGCCAGAGCCAAATGTACTATTAAGTCATGCTTATTACAAAAATACATTGTCACTAAAGCAATATATATATATAACAAAATTGTGATACCAAAATATATATAGGTATAACATACCGTGGACGCATATTCCATAATTTAGAGTGACTGAATTCGCTAGAAATGTGGGGTTAGTGAAAACCGAAAAAATCAAATCAATCTCAGTCAATTCGATTTACAATCCATTTTGATATAAACTCGTTCCTTTTATCAATCTGAATCGAATTAAGTGCACGATGACTCAAATAGGAACTAAATTTACCAAATTTTGTTATAAATCAATAAACCGTATGCTTCTAAGACCGTATGCATGTTCATATCTCCGTTCTCTGATATTCTGTATCGAGGGTAGACAATGATCTTAAAACATTAGAATATCAAACCACAAACAGACTAAAATCCTTCTGATGTTATAAATGTGAAAATTTGTGACAATATAAATACATGTTTGTTACTATTTTATGCAAAACACGCTACTCCGTTAAAATAGTGAGAACAAATGAACCCAAAGTCACAACCCATAATTATCCCACTGCTGGGCTCGGGTCTACTCTCACAATGTGAGGTGTACAGGCCATACCTAACCAAGTGCGGATTGGTAGACTTCACACACCTTTGAGAACATTATGCAGAACTCTTAGGCAGGTTTCCTCACGATTTTTTCCTTCACCAAAGGAAGTGATAATTAACTTCTAATACGCACATAATTTTAGAAAGTTAGAGGCGCGTGCCAGGATTCGAAGTTGGGTCCCTGCTATCGGGAGACCAAAGTTCAAACCGCTAGGCTATCACTGCTTTACAACTCGAATGAACTCAATTTTAAATTATTTAATGAACTCGTCTAACTATTCAAGAAACCGAAATGGTACTAGCTGAATAAAGTTGGGTGTTATAACCAAATTAAAAGGGCTTTTTAACACTTTTGTTATGTGAGTTGATAACGGAACGGTACATTAGGAACAAGGGCGCTGCTAGATTGCAACGATGTAAGCTTACATCCCATTCTTCCCTTTTGCCTCAAGGCACGAATGGTAAACTGATTGGAGCTCCCTGTCACAAACTTGGTACAACACAACACATACTTAGGGCTGTCGAAGTATCGACACAATATCACTTAAACCGTACAAGCGAAAGGCGTAACCATTTGAAGCTCGATATTAGGAGCGTCCTGGATTTAATCCTGCTTCAGTACGAATTTGCACAAATTTGCATTTGAAAGGTTCGTTTATAGAGCAATGGCATTTGTATTGACACGTATTCATTGACGACCCAGTTAATGTCACTTACCTGCAGTAGGGATGTAGCTAAAGGCAACAGCATACATTGTATCGTGAGTTGTTGCAAAGTGGATTAGGTTATATTAAGTTATTGACAACTTTGTTATCGCCCTGGTACACAGTTTGCGCTGTAAATTCGTTAGGTACGTACTAATTTTACGTTCTATATTATCAAACGCTTGTACTGTCATACCCACGCAGTAGGAATGCCTGTATCGAAGGAGGCATGGACATCACAAAAAGAAATCGGTATAACACCCATGACCTAAAAACGAATTTATTTGTCGTATAAATTTCTGCCCTGGTCAATAATCGAAGTTAAGAAGAAGCTAGTTTAAGAAGAAGAAGTTAGGACACTAGCAGCTATCGTCACTAGGCTACAGGGCCGTCACTCGTCCTAGAAGTATGTTCAGTTTATGTCATCATTATGTCCGTGAAATGTCAAACTTCAAGAGATTTTTTCACCACCACAGCCTCGCTGGGAACATGATTCAAGTACTTAGTACGTCAATTATAATTAAAATCTTCCATTAATGGTAATATCCGGATGACCGAGCTTAGCTCGGTTTAGTATTGCTTAACAACGCCATCTGCTTTAGCCTTAGTGTAGCTACTCGCCAATAGATGTCAGGAAGAGTCTATTGTAGCCGTTTTCATTGCCTGAAAACACGGATAAAACGACATTTTTTAAAAATGAATCCTAGCTAGATCGATTTATTGCCCCCGAAACCCCCTGCATACTAAATTTCATGAAAATCGTTGGAGCCGTTTCCGAGATTCAGAAAATATACAAGAATTGCTTATTTAAAGGTATTAGATAAGCGCGGGGGACGCGAAGACGTTAAGACGTATATTGAGTACTTCTGTGCTTTATATTCAAAAAAGTGTGAAAAAAGTTAACATAGCGATATAAATTCTATACCACATTGTATAATAACATCCAAGCAATCAAGTGTCAGTGCCAGTGTGTTAAAAAATATAGTGATTTTGAAGTATTCATCATTAATTTATCACAAAAATTTCTAAAGATCAAAGTGTCTTTGACTGTGTCGGTAAAATATAAAATAACTGAAGGTAGAAGAACATAAATCTATACTCAGTAATAACACACCAAACATAAGCGACCACAAATTTCATAAGCGACTCTTAATACTAGTATAGTCGATTGCGAGTACATTGGATCAACAAACAGAAGTCCCGAGGTTCAAACCCCAGAGAGCGGAATAATTTTTAACAAATTTTCCACACAATTTTATTTCATTCTATAATGGAGCATTCAAACATCACACTACGAAGACCAAAATCAAAATCGTTTACTGATATTTCTATTATCATGGATGAATGTAATGTAACGAACGGTGCGAGTTGCTTCGACGTATCTTCTCTCAGCTTACCAAATACATCTTTAACTGACAATGAACACACGCAAAAACAGCAAGATCTTATAAACAAATTAAAATTAGAATTAGAATCGGCAAACGGAGAAGTTGACAGAATATCTTTAGAAAATATTGAATTAAAAAGAACTGTAGAGCAGCAAGAAAAAACAATAGTACTTTTGAGAAAAATTGAAATTACCGATAATTGTCTGAAAACAGCTTCATCTCCCGCACAAAAAAAGGTATACAGCCCCAGCTCGAAGAATATCACACCTACAAAACACAGCCTCAACAGTCCACATCGATACCTAACTCAAGTAATAAATCTTGAAAAACATGTTAAAAAACTTGAACAGGAGTTAGAAGAATCAAAAAAGATAATCAAAAACTTAAACGACACTATATGTACCCTACAACAAACTTTGATACCTCCAACCAGTACAATAGATACAACAGATTCAAAAAGTTTGCATATCCTCAATGAAAACTGCTTTCCAATATCAAAAAAGACATTATCGCAACAACCTACAGAAAAGCATTACGAAAACGCTACGGATACAAAATTAAATAAAAGGAAAATAGTGATAATTGCAGATCAACAGGGAAGAGGAGTTAGACAATACTTTCAAAATATTATTGGAAATGAATTTTTAGTGATATGTCTGTGGAAGCCGGGTGCAACGATGTATGAGCTCGTTTCTTCCTATAATCAATCTAATCTTTAACAAGATCAGACTATGTTATACTTATGGGTGGAATAAATGAAAAAAATCCAATAGAATTTCGTTTCAACGTTGAAAAATGGGTGAATAAATTAACAAATACCAATATTATCGTCTGTGAAATTCCTTTCAATAAATGTTTAAATGTAAAAAAGCTAAATTACGAGCTTAAATTCATTTGTAATCGATATGAAAACTCTGTTTTTGCAGAAATGGGTTTTGATCGATTTGTACCTAATAAATTCCATTTCTCAACTCATATTAGCCGATGTCTACTAAAAGATGTACTAAGACAAGAATATCAACAAAAAATCAAAGCATATCACATAATGAATAAAAATAGAACCTTATCATTTAAATCATCAAACCTTATTGACAAATGTATTCAAACAGACGAACCTCTTTGCAAATATGATTGTGAGTGTAAAAAATTGTCATCTATTGAAAATGTACATAATAATTCAAAGGAGTTTTTTCGTGTTTAACAATTTGACTGTAATTCACCAAAATATAAATGGACTCATGAATAAAATAGACTTGTTATCTGTTCATTTAAATGATTTGATAAGTAGTAATATTTTTGTAGACGCAATATGCATTACGGAACATAACATGATTGGTTCCGCTACAGATTTGTTAAACTTTCCCATGTACAGATTAGCGACCTTTTATACTAGGGATAATAGAAATGGCGGCTGCTGTATATTGATCAAAAATATCCATATGTATCATGAACTGAATAATATAAATAATTTATCGATACCCAATATCTTTGAATGCTGTGCAGTTGAACTCTCTGAGCATCAAGTTATTATCGTGTGTGTTTATAGAAGCCCAAAGAATACCGCCCAACATTATGCATTGTTTTTTAATAAGCTTGATATTATGTTGAGTCAAATATGTTACAAAGCGAACAAAAAGGTAATCATTTGCGGTGACTTTAATATAGATATTAGTAAAGTAAATAAATACTCGTCACAATTTTTGCACTTAATTCAGAGTTTTAATTTAAAATTTGAAATAAATAAACCAACGAGAATATGTAGCGCGACATGTATAGATAATATCATTCATAATATCAAGAAGGGGGAAGGCAAAATATTGGACCTAGGTCTCTCTGATCATACTGCCCAGCTCTTTACTTTTCCTACTAAAACAACTTACGCACTAAATTACTGGTATATAAAACAACGTGATTATTCTGTAGAAAACCTTAAAAAATTTAAATATTATATAGGTAATATAAATTTTAATGACGTGTATACTAGTAATACAGCTAACGAGGCCTTTGAAAACTTTTATAATGAGTTTAAATTATTTTATAATTTATGCTTTCCAGTTATCAGAAAAAGGATCCATACAAAAATTAAACGCAATTGGATAACTAAAGGCATAAGACTCTGCTCCAAACGCAAAAGAAACATTTTGTGGAAATACAGATTAAATCCCACTAACAATAATAAAAACATGCTTAGGAACTACTCAAACAGATTAAAAAAGATTATTAAATTGAAATGAATGAAAAATGAAAAATGAAAAATGATTTATTCAGCAACCATGTTACATAGTTACAGTGCCACTAGCTCCCACACTAGGATTCCCTGTGTTGTGGGAAACTAGGATTCACTCTCACGTTACAAAAGTGGTTAATTAGCTTATATAAATTCTAAAGTTTACAGAAGAAAACAAAAACAAAATTCTATGGTAGAAAGGACACAACAAGTGTTTCTATTGTACTTGTGATATAATTATGTATTATAATATGCAAACATAGATAGATATAACTCATGATGTATAATATATATATTCAGTGTATGTATATATGTATGTATTTAGTACCTATATTATATATATATTAATAAAATAAATAAAGTTAGGAAAGAAAATAGCAATAGCAATAGGTAATTCAAATTATTAAAAAGTTACATCATAACACTATAGTTTAATAATAGCCTCAGTTTCAGCGTAGTCAAGTTTTCTAAGCCACTTTTTGACCTTATTTTTACAAGAATACCTTGTGCATTGTAGTAAGTCTAGATTTTGATGTATTTTGTTGTAGACAAGAGGTCCAAGATAATTATATGACCTATGGGAAAATGCTTTATGTACTTTGTTGACAGGCCATTTAACCCTTCTTTGAAGTCTATTAGATGTTTGAATAGACGAAATAGCTTTTTTATGGAAACGCAGTACGAGTGCAAGTATGTACAACTGTCTCACTCTTAGGACCTGGAATTCAGTATAAAGTTTATTAGTAGGATAACGAAACGGCTTATTGAATGCAACTTTAAGTACACTTCTCTGAGTCCTTTCCAGCTGAATAAGGTAAGTACTGCAAGCAGCACCCCAACTTACAATACAGTAGCTCAGAATACTTTCACATAAAGATGTATATACTAATTTTAGAAGAGAAAAGTCAGCAACTTTACGGAGTTTTCTGAAAACATATACGAGTTTCCTCAGTCTAGTCGTTAATATATCAATATGTCTTTTCCAATTGAGATGTTCATCTATTATAACACCTAAGTATTTTATGTTGTCTGTACGTTGGATAACCTGGCATTGACATTCGCTGTCAGAGGTGCAGTTGTAATCATGTAATTTTATAGAGAAATCATTAGGAGCAGCAGATTTATTTTTGGATATACTGAAACAAATGAATTTAGTTTTTTTGGCGTTCAGAGTAAGTAGGTTATTTTGCATCCACTGTGAAATTGAGAGAATGGCATTTTGAGCAGCATTTTTCACTTCAGCCCATGAATCTCCCGATAAAATAATTGCGGTGTCATCAGCATAAGATATTGTAGTAGAGTTTGGTATTTCTAGTTGGTAAATGTCATTAATATATAATAAGAATAGGGTAGGCCCCAGAACACTGCCTTGTGGCACGCCGTATGTTACTGGTGTAGGGTCACTTTCATAATTGGAAATACAAACTTTTTGTCTCCGGTCAGCTAGATAGGACCTGAACCACTTTAATGCTACTCCACGAATACCTAGACAGTCAAGTTTTTTCAATAGAATTTTGTGGGAAACGGTGTCAAAGGCCTTGGCCAGATCTATAAATATACCTACAGACTTTTTGCCATTGTCAAGATGCGACACTAAAGTCTCCGTCATAAGCGAGACTGCATCATCAGTTGATTTATTTGGTCTAAAGGCAAATTGATTATTAGCCAGAAGGTTTTCCTTTTCTAGGAAGTTAAGAAGCTTTTTATTAACAATTTTTTCTAGGATTTTAGAAATAGATGGCAGTAATGAGATTGGTCTATAATTGGATGGGTCTTTGGAGTCCCCATCTTTGTAGATCGGGTGAACGCAAGCTAATTTTAAATCATCGGGAACAATACCTGTTACAAAACTCAAATTGCACAAGAAGCTTATTGGTGCAGCTAAAGTGGAAAGTGAATTTTTAAGAATAGAATTATTTATTTTATCCCATCCCCCTGCAGAGTTAGTTTTAAGACTATTAATAATTGCAGCAATGTCACTAGCAGTAGTAGGTTCAAAAAAGAAGGATTTTTGTGGAGAAACTGAAATATTGACATCTTTAACAAGCTGCTCTTCTGTTTTGCCTATCTTTGAGAGAGTAGCCTTAGCAAGATCAGAACCTACGCTAAATTAACACAAACAGCTCGAAATGATCATTATATAAAATCTTCACACAATAAGTCAAAAGCAACCTGGAAAATAATTAATAACTACAAAAGTAACAAGCCAAAACAATATATAAAACAAATAAAGAAGAACTCTGAATATATTACTAATCCAAATGACATTGCGCAGGCATTCAATGATTATTTCATTGATCAAGTTTATCAATTAAATAACAAAAACAATATGACATTTTCTAATACCCTGACATATAATAATCCTAATTCTTTCTTCTTCAATTTTATTACACCTAATGACGTTATATTAGTTATTAAAATTTTAAAAAATACAAACAGTACTGGATACGACGATGTTTCAATTAAAGTTCTCAAATATGTAGCTGAAGTAATAGCACCTATACTGAGTCACATAATCAATGCTTGTATTGAAGACGGAATATTCCCTAATGCTTTAAAAACTTCAATTATTAAGCCACTTTTCAAAAAAGATGACAAAGAGAATTTAAGTTGCTACCGTCCAATTGCGTTGATCTCAGTTTTTTCCAAAGTCATAGAAAAAGTAATCTATAACAATCTCTACAGATACTTTGAGAAATTTAACATTTTTACGAAGGAACGGCTTTCGGAAAAATAAATCTATCAATGTTGCAATTTATGAATTTTTATTTAGTGTGTTCACAAGTGTAGACAAAAAAGTTCCAGTAACAGCTCTATTTATGGATATCTCCAGAGCTTTTGACTTTGTTAGACACGACTTGTTAATAACTAAATTATATACATATGGCATAAGGGGAAAAACTCTGGATTTAATCAAATCTTTTTTAACAAATAGGACACAAATTACACAAATTGAACGCATATGTTCCGAAACTAAACAAGAACGTTTTTACTTATCTTGTCCCCGTGAACCTAAATTTGGTGTTCCTCAAGGTAGCATTTTAGGTCCTTTATTATTTTTAATTTATGTTAATGACTTGCCTAAGTGCATAAAATTTCCCATGACCCTATTCGCTGACGATTGTTCCGTAGTGTTCACTGGTAATGATATTAATAATTATGAAATCGAAATTAATGACAATTTAAATACTATTATTGCATGGCTGAAATCAAATAATTTATTAATCAATCTTAAAAAGACAACAATAATGACTTTTAAACAACGCAAATGCTTACTTAAGCCACTAAATATAAATTACAATGGAGAGATCATAAATGAAACAAACTCGTTAAAATTCTTAGGCCTCCACATAGACAACGACCTAAGATGGAGGACACACTCTGAATATATATGTAAAAAAATTAATAAATTTTCATATGCTTTATATATGTTGTCTAAAGTAGTAAATCAAAAAGCTGTACTAACTGCATATCATGGCTTTGTGTCCTCTACTCTACGTTATGGCATAATATTCTGGGGCAACGGTACAAAGCGTGAAGATATATTTAAAGCTCAAAAAAAGTGTGTCCGTGCCATTACCAAGATATCTAGTACCGATTGTTGTAGACCACACTTTAAAAATTTAAAATTATTAACACTATCATCTTTGTATATATATGAAGTAATTTTATTTATAAAAAGGAACCCTGACATATTTAATAATTATTTAAAAAGTCAACGACACAAAACTAAGCTTTCAGCAATTCAGTCAAAAACTGCTTTACTTAGTAAAAGTGTATTTGGTATGGCACCAAAAATCCATAATAAAGTTCCTGCATGGCTTCGAGATATAAATAATATTGATAAATTTAAAATGGAATTAAAAAAGATGTTAATTAATAAATGTTATTATTCTGTTCATGAATTTTTAACTGACAATTTAATTTAATTTTTTAATTGTTTTATAATTTAATTTAATTTTTAATCATATTTGTATGCCCGAAAGGGTCGAATATAGAGGACTTGCTAATATATTTTAAGACCTGTAATACCTATACTCACAAATAAAGAATTATTATTATTATTATTATATGAAATACAAAGGATTTTAAGCTTCGATCACTCTCAGTTCATTAATTTTCATCACTATGATATAATCCTCGTTTTCCATTATTACTGGGTAATGTCATTAGGTGCATATTAATGGAATACGCTTCTGACGTAATATGAGAAAATGCGTCGACATTATGTCGATCATTTTCTATACATACCAGCGACTGTACGTCACACTATTTCGTAATTCTCTTTTTTTCTTCTCTCTTTCTCGGGGTACAAAGCACCAGTGATGTATTTGGTGTCACTGATGTCCATGGGCGACGATAGCCACTTACCATCAGGTGGATCGTCAGCTCGTTTATAGGCTTTTTTCAATGAAAAACATTGAAAAAAGCTTGAAAAAAATTACTGAAAATGGATAAAATTTGCGCAAAATGTTGTAGTTACTATAGTAAATAACTATGTATAATTATTTTTAATTAATATAAAACCTTTAAAAACAATCATCTTACAAAATCAAACGATTTAAAACCGAATATATAAAAGTATTTGGTTCGTCTATGCTTTTTAAAATCACGATGTTTTTTGTAGCAAAGCAAGGGTAGGTTACTAACGTTTAGATAAAAACGTGCCTCAATATACTAGCTCTGAGCATTAACGGTGTGATAGATGGCCTCTAATTTCGGGCAACGAATCTATCAACACTCTGTATAGTTCAGAGCATTATAAGCTTTCATCTCCATCAATTTAGGGAGATTTTAGGCCATTTTAACCCTAAACGCTACGTCACCGTTATAATATAATGTAGTAGGTAAAATGCGTTTGAAATGTAGATTTTCGTGCTAGTAATATTATAAATGTGAAAGATGGTATGGATGTTTATTAATCTTTCACACAAAAACTGCAGAAGTGCTAGCATTTAAGGACAGGTCATTCAGTCAGCTCAGCATTCTGTCTGAGATAGGATTTTAATTAACATAAACACTTCACCCTTTCACCGTACAAGGATTGAAGAAGCTGGTATTTTATACTATTTCTAACAATGTTTGCTTCAATGATTACCAAAAAAATATTGATTATGTCACTAGAGAAGGTTACAAATAGATAATATTTGAACGGCCTTGAAACGATTTTCACTTGAAAAGCTTTTATGCATTGAATCGCGAAATATAAAGGTAATATTCCCCTTCTTCTTCACTGGACATATAATTCAAATGGAGACTGCCACTATGGAAATTTTCCTTTTGAATCTCGGCGGAATTTCTTCTAAAACTACTACAGCGATAATTGAAAACCGAGATTGATTTTCCGATAAAATAAGAAATTGACATGACTGTAATTTTAGTCGATGAATAATCGACGAATATCTTTACCGAGAAATCGTTTGTTGATTAGTTAATCAGAGATTTGCTTCGGTAACTATGTTTTTTAGATTTTTATAGAGAGTGCTATATTACTATTGAAAAAAAAATGCATCCTGTTAATATTGTAAATGTGAAAATTTGTGAAGATGTTTGGATGTTTGTTACTCAATCACGGCACAACTACTTAACGAATTTTGCTGAAATTTTGAATAGAGATAGCCTTTACCCTAGATTAACACATGGGCTACTTTTTTATCCCGGAAAAGTTCAGGGTTACCGCAAAATTCGTAAAAAACTGATATCGCACATTTTAGATGCTATTTTTATATACTCCGGTAGCAAATCACCGTAGAACTGTTCTATTCTAAAAGACTGATAAGAAGTTCTTAATAACTTTTATTCTCTTATCTTCTGTGTCTTATCTCTTATTTGTTATCTTTTACCTCTTGTGTAAAAACATACTTTTTATTATTATTTAAATTCACAGGATTTACCTACACTACGTACGTAAGTACTGAAAACGGATTCGGCTCATGAGACGTAAAGGTACGTTTACAAAAATCGGATACAAGTATTACGGATACGGACATAAATGATCCGTAATAAACAGAGACCGATCGTAAACTGATCTCCGTAAAATCCGGAAGTGGCGGTAAAAACTTTCGGACATGTTTATCGTTGAGGGATCCCACGTGGGTAGTGAGGGTATAAACAAAACGAAAATTTAAGAGATATCGAGGGGCTTCATAATTGATGCCTGTACGGAACTGTGAGGGTTAGGACACAGTGATAAGAGCGGATTTTTGAAGTTATTATACACCTGTGGAGTACCTTCGTTATTACAAATTGCCGAACGCTTATATTTTTAGTACTAACAATGGATGAAAGGAAGTAAGAAAATTTTAATGACATAAATAACATTAATTAGTGCTCATAGTCTCGCAATTTGTACATTTCATTTAATTGTAACACTCTGTATTCTCAAGCACAACGTAACACAAAAGTTGCTGAGTATTTCCACTCTGCAGGTATCGTTTTTCTTCTCAAATCTTATCCAGGCCACAGACACTCAAACGATTTTTAAACTCTGTAGGAATGGATATATTATGGTATTCAATAACAACGCTCAGCTGCGTTTCCGCTGTCACTATCGCTTCCGCTTCTCACTATATCCTGACCTAAAAAGTGTTTATTTTTCCAATGTATCGCGAGCACTGCAGGATGTTTATGGCGACAGAGCTTTTATATCAGGGAGTTTTAGTGCTAATAGCCCCAACAATAATATTTATGGTCTTACAGCCTTATGATAGACGATTGCTTAGTTTTACTACAAATTTATAAGGTTTTTACGACTTGTTCCGAATATTGTATTCGTGGTTTAACAACCTAAAAGGATTAGTGCAGATTGGCGTATCAAAATCTACACTGCGGAATATTGTGATGTACAATTAGCTGATTAATATTATTAATATTACTAATAATATAAATGTGAATGTTTCTGAGATTCTTACTCTTTCACTCAAAAACGACTAATATGATTTCTATGAAATTTATCAAACAGGTCAACCATGGTGTGAAATAAGACAAAGGCAACTTATTATTCCGGACAACCCAGAGAAAGTCGCGGGTAAAGTGCTAATAATTATATAATCTCTATCCTACATAGGTCCGTGATTGACGATTCGGTATAAACAAGGACTCGTTAAAGATAAATATCGACGCTTAAACGAAAGGAAAAATTGACTAAGCGACATTGAGTTAACTTTACAGGAGAGTAGTTTAAAGTTGAATTTTTAGAAAAGTTGTTGTGTATGCCACAATATAGATGATAAAATAAGGATTCCAAAATAGTAATAATAATGTTGGTGGGGGGTTTACAAAAAAATATATGATTTTTTTTCTCAAAATTCCAATTTTAAACTGCTCTCCTGTTAAGTTAGTCAATGTTTCCTTTCAAGCGTCGAAATATTCATAACAGCTATCTCCTCACAACTAAGGAGGTCTAGACCATACTTCAAACTTAAACCCATTTTTAAAATTTTCGTCTCACTGGGAATTGAACCCAGGGCCCTTGTTGCGGTCCGGCAAGGTAACCTTTACGCCATACGAGTCATATTCCGTCCTACAATCCAGATGCCTAGACTGCGCTTCTGTCTACTATACCTTCTTTCTATCCCTTCCCATCTTTTAACTTTTAACATCCCAAACCGAACACCAAACTCTAAGATCACGTTCGCGTCACTGCAAATGTCACGCCGTTACTAACAGATGTCGTCCTGGCGGGACGTGTGTGCCTGCATATGGTACTACACAGAGTAATTGACCTACAGAGACTTACACATATAAACTACATACACGAAGCATGGAGTAAGAGGAGAGAGGTAAGGAAAATGACTCATTTTGGGCGAATTAAAAAAGTGTCCAGCGGTAAGCAGTAAACAAATAACAATACAGGACCTCAGGTGGTATGATAATAGCAGTTGTTGACAGATTGAAATTAGACCTGTATACAATACGTTAACTGTTTACGTAGTCCATGTTGCTACCGTGGCGCCATCTAATTTAACAGAGTTTGACGGACATTTTTCTCATAAGAGTTATTCCTTCTTACCTTTATACTATAATACGAGTACATGACACGGAGTTAGATAAGGGTTGTGGATGTGTGCGACAGCGATCCTGGAATTCAGCCGTGAAGAAACGACATGAAATACCGTGGGGTTTTAGTCGATTGAACATTAAATTCGACATAACGACTGCATTCTTATGATACAGTGATATCCATAAGGATACTCCACGAGTAAAAAGAAAGGTTTTTTTTAATATTTCTTGGATGGCTATAGTTATAGAGTCGCAGTATCTCAATGCACTCGTTGACATATTGCGCGCTCATTCGCACTTAGATCTAAGGTCTATGTGTGAGTGAGCGCGCAATATGTCAACTAGTGCAGCGAGATATTGCGACTAATATAGTACGTATAAATTAATAGCATAAAAAACGAAAAACACGCTTTTTAAGTGCACACAACATAAAAATTCATAGTATCACATCATACCACCACTAAAATAGGCCGTAAGTCCACGGCTGACGGTGGCTACTTAACATCAGGTGGATGGTTAACCAACTTGTTACATAAAAAAGTCGTCCAGGAATACTATTCAATTTTACTTATAATTTGTGAAATAAAGATTATTATTATATTATTTGCCTCTGGTACACGAGTGTTCTGTATTCGTATAACTCGGAATGAAAAGGGTGCCTGCAATACTTTTCAAGACGAATATCGCTAAATCATATCTCTAATACCACTTTTTGCTCCTTTTCCAGAGTTAGAACCTAGAATATCCAAGATAGTCGATATGTTATCTTGAAAAAACTACCTTTTTAGGGTTCCCAATACAAAGGACTACTTATTTCTAAGCCTAAGCTGCTCGCCTGTCTTTAAATTTTGTCTTGGCTGGCAATAAATAGTGGATTCAAATGTTTACAAAAGAAAATACATACCTAATACAACTTCGCCAAAAACAGTGTTCGGCATAACTACAGACTATTTTACGAGTAAAACAGAATATAAGGGATTTTCTAGAATCGTTTCCATATTGCGCTGAAGGGATAATAGTTATTACGTAGCTCATGGACATTAGAAAAAAGGCATCACTGATGCGTTGCTGGCTGAGAAAGAGAAAAAAAAACCAAAACTGGCTCTCTAGCCCACAGCCAGAATACGACAAGTCGTTGGGCGGCTCGACCTCATGGAAAAATTATAATATTATAGTATTATTGAACTATTAAAATCAATAATACTACTATAATATAACCCTTCGAGTGTATCAGTGAATCTCTATATGATAAAACAATTTTTATTTTTGTCAGTGATAAGGAATTTTATGTAGCATCCCTTAGAACAGCTGGGAATTTGGGATAGTGACACCATGTTAAAATTTTGAGAGATTTTGAGTGTAGAGATCATCGATCCAGTTGGAAGACATTCGGTATTACCCAGCGCATTATGGAAAATTAAATTCGAATCTGAATCTCTAACTTGCAACTTTTACAAGACCATTATTTCTAGCTCTTTACTAAAATTGTATTTTGGTAACATGATTTAATAAATGATTATTATAACTTCAACGTCAAATTCTCTTTACAGTCGGTTTGCGTATATTAGCGTCATTTAATTTCACAAGTCACACAAAAAGGGAAAGGATAACAGCTTAACATTAGGCTTTCGTTAAAACTGTTAAATTTAACTACATCCTACATAACTAGCTCGTGATCACATTGGGGTCTCAATGGGGTGATTAAGATTATCTTTTAGGGTTTTATCGTGTTTTAGTAGCTAGGGTTGTTAGGACAAAGGGATTGTAACTCATTTGTCTATTAAATAGAGAAACGTCAACGAATTCTTTCATAGTCGACAGTCTCGTCTGTTGTTCAGCAAAGAATTGAAAGCAGGGGAAGCTTATGGGTCAATTTCAACAAACGCGAATTTTGAGTAATTACGGTGGCGAATTTAAACTTCTGTTCTTAATACATTTGGCCTAAATATTAGTCATATAGTAGAGATCGAAAAAAAACTAGTTCATGAGATATTTCTATTTGAAATTATCAAAAGCCACCGAAATTATTAAAGGAACTCCAATTAAAATCCGATGCGCTGGAATTATAATATAAATAAAATAAAATAAAATAATTCTTTACACTTAAAAAATCATTTATTTTACTTTACGAAGTCGTAAAATATTGTAGTTAGCAACAATTTAAGTATCACAATAATAGTTCTTATATGTATTTATTTTACTTTCATAAATATAAACTTTGGTAATACTTTTAACGTTGATTAAACTCAAAAAGAAACGAAACTCTAAACTAATCTGTATTACTATAATTAAGATTTTTTATCCTTGAGCAGGCAAACGAGCAGTCTGGTCACCTGATGGTAGATGATCACCGCCGCCCATGAACATTAGCATCACCGGGAGCATCACCAATGCGTTGTTGACCTAGAAAGAAACGATATACCCGCTTTTTAAAGGGCCCCAAATCACAGTCTAAACCTACTAGCTACCAAATTACCGGAGTACCGAACTGTGGACCAACCCCAGGTATCAAGGTAGTGTTGATGGAACCTGGTATACCGTGATGTGCGGTGATGACAATCAACCACAAGTTGAGTTCTTTAGAACATTCCCATTGTACAGACGCTAGAATACGCAGAGAGAGCCTACCTACATCTCTCCTCAACTCAAGCGATTCTAGTCCGCCTGTAAGCTTGGGATCCTCAACGAGACGAATGGCTCGCCGTTGTATTCCATTGAACAGATTCACTTGGCCAGCTAGGGTGTGGCCAGTATGGCGCAAGTTAGGGGAGGCCTATTTCCAGCAGTGGACCTCCAAGGGCTGATGGATGATGTGCGTATTAGAAGTTAACAATCACTTGCTTCGGTGAAAGAAAACATCGTGAGGAAACCTGCACACATGAGAGTTCTTAATAACGTTCTCAGTGCTGAGTTAAGTCTACCAATCTGCACTTGGTCAGCGTGGTATACTATGGCCTGCCCCCCTCACATGGCGATAGGAGGCCCAAACCCAGCTAGGGTTTGGTTTGGTTAGCCAGGACAACTAGGGTTGTGACTTGATGAGATAATCTGTAAACGCTAAAAACGCAAAAACCTATTTGTTTATGTGAAATGTATGGAATAAAACTAAGATAAGTAATGTTAATTCGGTAACAAAGTCCGACAAAATTGCACAGTACAATGGCGCTCAGCATAATCTTTTTAAATCCTAACTTAGTCCGGCGTTATCCGGAGTTCAGACTTACTTCAACTCCGCGATAATTGAAAGAAAAACTTTGTCTTTCTTTCTTGTTACTAGGTTTAAGACAGTGAATTTTATATTAGTTAGCTTCTGTAGTATTTTTCCTCCAATCCTGTTTTAAATATGAGGTAATCTTTTGTGCTTCACCGTGACTGTTGTGAGTTGTGACCGATTTGTGAAAATTTGGTAGGTGATTAAACTTTGACTTCTATACTATATTATACAGTACATATAGTTATTACACAGTTACAGTATATATAGTTAGGTTTTAGTTGTGTAGTTTTATTACAATAAAACTCAACTGTACTATATACGTCTCTTTGTCTGTCCGGGCATCACATGAAAATCCTTAAACGGATTTCGATGAAAATTGGTGAAATTGTTACTAATACCCCGCTTCATATTTTAAGAAACTTTTTATCCCAGAAAATTAAAAGGTTTCCCTGGGAAATGGAATGAAAATTTGTATGGAATATTTTTAAAACATCAACCGATTTGCTTCAAATTTGCAACTAAGGTAAAACATAATTTCCGTATGCGAAGCTGCGGGCAACAGCTAGTTATAAATTTTCTGCACACACACTTCTTCACACATTAGTGTCTTGGCAACAAAGTACACTTTTAACACTATTGTTGTTTTGACACTAGTATCTATTCTCGAAACTTAGTTATTATACCTAGTCTGGCCATAAATACTGTTACATAAAAACTTTTCTTTTTTCAGCTTTTTAATTATTTTGAATTTGGAACACGTATATTATTTTAAAAACTTCTTTCGATTTCGCGCCATTTCACATACTTTTTCGTGTTCATTATCAAATTACAATATGGAATGGGGTGTTAAAGAAAATAGGATTGCAGTGATCACCTTGCACAAAGTGGGTATGGAGCCGTCGGTCATATTCCAGACACTTCAAAAGCTTGGTATCAGCCGTATGTTCGTATATCGTACAATCAACAGATACAACAACACTTCGTCTGTCGAAGACCAGAAAAGATCGGGGCGGCCGCGTGCTGTGAGAACTACAAAGGCTGTTAATGCTGTTAAAGCCAGAATTCGTCGAAACCCCATTAGGAAGCAAAAAATCTTATCGCGAGAAATGAAGATTCCCGCTAGGACTCTGTCGCGTATTATAAAACAAGACCTAAAGCTCGGTGCTTATCGTCGATATACAGGACATGCCCTAAATCAATCTTTACAATTAAAGAGAGTGGATCGATCAAAACGCATTCTGTCGCGATACGCAGATGAAAGGCACAGAAATATCCTCTTTACCGATGAAAAAATTTTCACGATTGAAGAACACTACAATAAGCAAAATGATAAAGTGTACGCTGACAGTTCTAAAGAAGCTGCTCAAGTGGTCGGGAAGGTACAACGTGGTCATCATCCTGCGTCAGTGATGGTTTGGTGGGGTTTGTCTTATCAAGGAGTCACAAAACTGCATTTTTGTGAAAAAGGAGTGAAAACTTCAGTCAAAATGTATCAAGATACAGTCTTGGATCATGTTGTGAAACCTCTCAGCAATACTCTTTTTAAAATATACCGTGGACTTTCCAACAGGACTCTGCACCTGGTCACAAGGCACGAACTACCCAAGCCTGGCTTGAAACCAATGTTCCGGACTTTATAAGAGCTGAAGACTGGCCCTCATCTAGCCCAGACCTCAAACCTTTAGACTTCAAATTATGGTCAGTTTTAGAGGACATGGCCTGCTCTAAACGACACGGCGACATTGAGTCTCTTAAAAAATCTTTGGAGCAAGCAGTGGCGAAATTTCCCTTAGAAACAGTGCGTAAATCCATAGATTCGTGGCCAAACAGATTAAAGGCCTGTATAAAAGCCAAAGGTGGCCATTTCGAATAGAATATTTTTTTATTTTTTGCTGAGACTTTAATAAATATGTAGGTATAAATTTTATTAATATTACATTACTTCATTTAAAAAAAAGCATTTTCATTTGTAACAGGACTTATGGCTGGACTAGTTATACTAGACGTTTGTTACTCTTTCATACAAAAACTACACAACGGATTTTCTTGAAAATGAGCACACAGCATGATCTGGAATAAAATACAGGATACTTTATTATCCCGGAAAATGTGAACAAAGCCGCGGACAGAACGCTAGTATGTAATCAACTTCCATCCCCATTTTTACCCAGTATCCAACTTATAAACTACCTGCTAAATTTCATCTTCAAAAGATCTATTAGTCTTTGAGATTTCGTGTCTAACAAGCGTTGGATATCCTTTTACTTTTACATATTATCTATCTATCTAATACCTTTAAACGAGCAATTCTTGTATATATATTATATTTTCTGAATCTCGGAAACGGCTCCAACGATTTTTATGAAATTTAGTATGCAGGGGGTTTCGGGGGCAATAAATCGATCTAGCTAGGATTCATTTTAAAAAAATGTCGTTTTATCCGTGTTTTCAGGCAATGAGAAACGGCTACAATAGACTCTTCCTGACATCTATTGGCAAGTAGCTACACTAAAGCTAAAGCAGATGGCGTTGTTAAGCAATACTAAACCGAGCTAAGCTCGGTCATCCGGATATTATACGATTAAGGGATGAATTTATTCTCAAATGTTACTTTCAAATGTACTCTCATTTATAGTCAATATTATTATTATTATTATTATTATTATTATTATTCTAGACCGTGTCGTACACGAGCCGTGCCCCATTCGAGGCACTTCACTAACATTTTAGGAGGCTCGGACGCAGACGTTGCACGGTATTTCATGAACGCACGATGTCCGCCTTTTAAAAAATGTTAGTGAAGTTTTGAATCCGTGCCTCGTTCAGAGTTGTTCATGCCTCGTACGGGGCACGGCTCGTGCTCTATACGGTCTAGCATAATTCATCCCTAAGTATGTCATATTACGATAATATTAGATAATTATATTAAATTGACCCTTTCTTTCCGTTTCCAAAATATCAAGAACCAACTAAACTTGATATCTGTCGTCATTATTCACGTACACAATTTACAGCAATTAAAATTCAGAGCGTATAGCACGCCATTAATTTTGTTTGAACATCCGCTCAGATATACAGCGCTTGTTGTGTGTACTTAAACAACGTGTTTACAGCTTATTGCTTACTGCTTACAAGCTGTGTGGCCTAAACTGTAGGGTGATAATAAAACTGTAGGGTGATAATAAAACTTTCCATTTAATATTTCATAGTTATCACAAGTTATCACACATGTCACTGCACATGTCATTGACTGAGCGGACACATAGCCCTGCAATAGTGTTGCCAAGTTAGCCACTTTTTGACTAGATCTGGCTACATATTTAGCCATAATTTTAGCAACTCATGACTTGACAAGCTAATAACAAGTAATTATTAGCTAATAAAAAATAATTATTAACTTGTCAAGTCATGAGTTGCTAAAATTGTGGCTAAATATGTAGCCAGATTTAGCCAAATAGTGGCTAACTTGGCAACACTGCCCTGTAATTGGCCAATTTGCAGCAAACTGTACTCTAGTTATTTGAAAAAGACAAAGGTGGCAATACAAACAAACAATCAATCCATTATCTCTGTTTCGGTTCAATTCTATCGCTTAGAATAACTCGACAGCAACTTCACAGCTTCACACATGCGTTGATTTTGGCAACTTAAGTAATGTTTATGAATTGTATTGAACGACTTATGTTCCCGTATATACAAAGTTACTCTATGGACTTATGCAATAGTCGCCACTGTGAGACCACATAGTGTTGTTTGTGAATATGGGGGTAGTAAAATGGTAGCGAGGTGAATGCTTACGTTACGATTTGAACTTATAGAATAACAACATTTGAAATTCGAACAATACAAACGAAACCGTTCTCATCTGCGAGAGAAGTTTTATAAATCGACGCCTGAAAGGAAAAAATCACTAATCGACATTGAGCTAACTTTACAGGAGAGCAGTCTCAAGTTGGAATTTTTAGAAAAAAATCTATATTTTTTTGTAATCCTCCTACCGACGTTATTCTTACTGTTTCGGAATCCTTATTTTATCATCTATATTGTGGCATATATAACAACTTTTCTAAAAATTCACCTTTAACCTACTGCTCTCCTCTACAGTTTACTCAATGTCGCTTAGTCAATTTTTCCTTTCAAGCGTCAAAAATATACTGTTGAAGTAAAGAAAAAGAACTGTATTATTCTTATGCCTTACTCCATAGTCAAATAACAAAAACGTACGGCATAATTAAAGGATATTTTGTGTAGATAATAGGTAAAAGACTTCGCATACGGAATTTTAATTCTAAATGTTCGGCTGTTTAGATTTGTTAGGGTTGGTACGTGGTTCGAATAACCGAGCACAATTCGAATAATGAGTAACTAGTTCGAATACTCGATGTTGCATCGATTTTTCCCCAATTAATGCGGTCTACATTACCATACGTGATTACCCTAATTGCCTTCTCATGTGTACAGTTTAATTTTGTGTTGGTAAAAATTTTGAAATCTGGATTTTTCTGGCTGTGTAAAGAGTGCCAAGTGGCATTGTGTCACACTCGGTTCTGGAACCGTAAGTTTTGCAGCCAATGATATTGTATGTATAAAAAGAGGTTTGCAGCATGATAGTGACACCATCATTCTGTCGTTAGGAGTATGCATGGCGAAATGTTTCCAATAAAAGTTGTACTCCAAAAAGAGATTGATATAAATTTTATATCATTATTATTTCTTTAATTTTTTTTATATTGTTGTTAAGTGATAAATTACTAGCTTTTAAATAGGTATGTAGAATTGGCTCCTTATATGGAGTGGGTTTGCTGACAAAAGCAAGCTACAAGTAAAGTTTAATATAAATGTGCGCCGGGAATTAAACTTGGGAATCTCCTGGCAGCGATCGACAGGCACGGTTACTGCAGTAGCTAGTTACAAACGAACAATTAGAAACAGATACATGTGATACAGAGGCAATGCAGTTAATTATTATGCTTATTTCAATTATATATATTTTTAGGAAGTAACAAAAATAATGCTTAAAAAAATAACAATCACCACCTTTTTATTTTAATTTAGTACTTGATATTTTATTGTTACACAAAGTAATCAAATTCTCACGAAACAAATCGTTTCAACAACGCTATGCAATCCGGCAGAGCTTCCGCACGCTAAAGGTCGTAGCTGACTTATACGACACCGCTCCCATCCAACCGAAGTATGAGAATTCAAATATAAACTTAAAATCGTGCTCTGTAGGTGCACTTTACAGTAACAACAAAAATTAGCAGCCCGCGCGCGGGAAGCAAGCTAACCGCAACCTTGCCACTCAATAGTTGTACCTACAGAGCATGATTTTAAGTTTATATTTGAATTCTCATACTTCGGTTGGATGGGAGCGGTGTCGTATAAGTCAGCTACGACCTTAAGACGTCCAAGGGAAAAGTGCCGGTTACTGCTTTTTTTTTTGTCTCCCCTCATGGGAGGGAGGCAGTGAATGCATTTACGCATACGCAGCACAGCCGGTCTGTGCTGGATAAGTGTGGCTCGATCCGTAGTGGATAATACACACTAAACACTTCCTGAATGGCTTTGGTCATACGACCTTTAAGCCTTCATCGGACGCGACCCCGCTTGGAGAGGCGGGGCGCTAGCGGCGCTCCCTAGGGAGCGTCCGCTGGGTGACTACACTGAGTGTTGTCGAAGAGTTACTTGTGCCATCATTAGGATGAGCACTATCTGGGATCGAATCGTCTGTGTCCTTGGCGGCCAGGAGGCGCTCCAAGTCAGGCGAGAGCTTATTGGGCGGGTCCGTAAGGACATTGCGCGGCCTTCGAATTTGATGGCCGGTGAGGGAGGGGGCGGTGTAATCCGCTGATTCCCTAATCATGGGGTACCGGTTACTGCCCCGTGCACATCTATTTATTGGCACTGCCACGCCATCATTTTCTTCGAGACTGCTACAATATATTATGATTACTTATAAATATTATGATTATGCAGTATAGATAATCATTGAGAACTTTTAATTGTTAGATTTATTCGACAAACGTCAATCGTGATCGAGGGCCCGAGGCATATCAATCAAGTTATCTACTAGATAAAAACTGATCATTATAGTATTTCACACGCAAACATTCTTGGAACACAATGAAAGCTATAAATCCTCCGAGACACAACTTGAGTGCCAACAAAAATAATTGATAAAAGTATAGCAGTGAGAACATCCCCTTATCTTGGTACCGCACGCACAAAAAATAAAAATGAAAATATAACAGAGAAGTCAACAAAGCACAAAATTAGTTTTATCCGAAAATACAGAGGCAACGGGGCGAAATGCCCAAGAAATAGATATGGTGGCTGGTTTCTGGAGTTTCGTTAATGTTGTTGTATTTGATGCTGATAAACAATTCAACTTAACCTGACCTAAGGGTTTTAGAAACTATGGTAATGAAGTTATATCAATTATTAATATTATTGAATGCAAGTCAATTATTTGTAAACGCTATAGGTACTATACTAAATATTTTTGAACCTATTTGTGTATATTATGCTTACGTATGTTCCGTTCTAATGATACTTAGTTTGTGCAATGTTTTAAGTGGTATAGCTTACAACTATAGTATGCTTAAACTAAAAGGTACTTCTTCAAATTATGCATAATTAATTCTTCTATCAGATGTTAGATTGCTTATGACGTCGCACAGAGACACAACATGCATCATTATGCTCGCATTATACAATAAAATTTTATAATACACTGTACCCGTAGTTAGATCAAGGATTCTCCATGAGTAATGCAGCCCTCTTTTACTTGACTCTACTAAAGCCCCTGCAATAATATGCACAAGATACTACTTTATACACCGTATCATCACTATTACTTCTTTGAATCTCTTTACTTTACTGTCCTACAAAAAATATCGCGTCGGATCAAATACAAAAGCTTTACGAGTAATACCCGCACACGTCGATTCTCGATCCTATGTCATCTCAATTTGACGTAGACATCAAGTCTTTGGAAATACACCAGTGTAATGTGATTTAAGGGGTTTTATGGAGATCAAACCGACAAAAAATGACTTCTGATTGTTTACTTCAGTAAGGTTATAAGTCGACGGGTGCAAAGTAAAAAGAGTTATATACAAAACTGCTACTTTTCAGGAGAGATGATAAACGGAAAAAATGCTCCCATTTTGTTATTTTTAAACCAAGATTGTTGAAATTTTCATTATTACTTTATTCATTATTAAGGCATCATTATGTATATTTCATTTTGACTAATTACGTTTACTTTATAATATATTGTAGTTGTCTGCATATACCATTTTTTCAGGATATCTTCCTTAAAGGTAACGTAGTAATATTGATCTTAATCTATAAATGTGACAGTTTGTGAATATCATGAAAGTTTAGTAATTTTTGCGTGAAAGAGTAACATACATACATTCATCCTAATTTAAGTAAGATCACAATGTGGGTATTCTAGAATTTTATTGATAGTTTTTGATCAACTTAGCTATAAATGCCACGCAAAAGGCCAACAGTCTGTAGGCAATCTGTAGGTGCATTATTTGTAAGCATTTCGCGCAATTCGAATAGAAATTCACGAATTGACATTTTATTTGAAGAAGACTTCACTAAGTGTGTCGCATGAAAAACAATCTTTTAGAAGCAAGCCGGGAATGCTTCTATCTGAAAATAGATTCGCTCGAGTGCCAATCGATTCAATGTCTTCTTGAGAGTTTCTATCGGCTTCATGCCCACCGCACACGTGCGGCTTAAACTACCTGTCTTCTCTTCCTTTTTCTTTCTTTTCCTTTCTCTTTGGTTGGTTTGAGAAACGGTGCGTAGTAGGATTATACGTATTTATTTGTCACTTATCTGATGACAATAATTGGTGACAAAACTTCTTGAGTATTTTCGTATTCGGTACGTATAAGCCGCCGATCCAGTGTTTATCGTTTGATGTGACTAGCAATCGTTCGTACCTATATATCATAGACATCCAGGTTGCATAAAAACCTTCGACACTCACTCGAGCCACGTATGTACTACAAAGTGCACTACAGCGGTATTATGAAATAATCTGTAGACCTTATTGAAGTGAAACTTCTTTAGAATCGTTGTGATTTCAAACCGGAGGCAACGGAAAAAACGACAGGTAAGAGACACAAATATAGATGAAGCCAGGAAAGAATGAGACAGAAATATTCGTCAGTTAAAATAAATAAAAACGACATCGCGACAGTAAAAATGCTAAGTTGTATTCATAGATGGCGCGAGGAATAATTAGTTATAGCTATTTTTAGCTATACGAAAACAGTGGATAAAAATTTAAAATTCCTCATAAAATTTATGAATAACAATTAACTCCTACAATTTATACGTAACACAAGTTACCTGTAACAAAAAGGATATTTTTTTAAAAAACTCTGAAAGCATCTTTTTCATTCAAACTGTCTACTATGTGCTGTGGCCCTACCACAGAGTAGCTAACACGAGTCGGCTTCGAGTCAGTTGTACGTATAGGTCAAAACTGTAAGTCACTGAAAGAATCTAATGGAAAAGTGTGATCTAACGCTCACAAATACAGATTAATTCAGCTTCGACTCTCAAATGTTATTTTCTACCGTGTTTGCTATCCCGACTGTTTGAACAAATTGAATTGTAGAGCGACGTCTCATTCCATTGAAATAGGTTATTCCATAGTTAAGTACTTCAAAGATTCAGGCTTTGGTTAAAATTGTGGAGAAGTTACATCTGAAATCAATTTAGCTGGTGGCATCGGTTTGTAGGTTATAATTTTAACCCGTTAAGTGTTGTGTGCATTGTGTAGCAGATTAAAATTGTAATTGACTTTAGTATCTGTAAGTTTTTCAATACTTCATTATGAAGTTCAACGTTGACAGATGTCAGAAATACATTCATTCGGTGGCTGGACTATAAAGCATTTGCTGAACTTTGACAGGGAAGCCAAAGCATTTTGGGGCGGGAATTATTTGGAAACAATAAAATATTTTCGAGGCGAACAAGGAAAATTATTTAAGTACATAATAATATATTTAATGCAATTGCAAACATTGCATATTTATATCATACAAGGCATATTCTCATAAAGAATAATAATATGTTTACGAAAATACCTGCATATTTTTTCGTAAAATGATTGAAATAAAATTTTTATTACTATACTAAACGCCGGTACTTGTATTAGGCGCACAAACAGATATTTTATCGCCAATCTTGATCTCCGTCGTAAAACAGTTTAAGTGTAATGACGTAATAGATTTATAGATTTTGTTCCAATATACAACAGTTGTTCCTTTCAATTTCCTGAAGATTTTATTGGGCTTATCTTCTTGTCGAGAAAAAAGTAAATTTCATTGAAGGGCAATAAAAATAAATTACAGGAGACTGTAGTTTGATTGGGAGGATTTCAGGAACAACTCCGGGAATTGAACCTAGTACCATCATTAGTTTGGTTAATTTTGTTCTCCTACTGCCCTAAAGGCTAAAGTTGACTAACCAAGAATGCTTTTAGAATGAAATCCGCCGTTTGTATCCTTTATTTTGTAAGTTGCAAAATTGGTTGCAAATGAATAAATAAATTACTGGACGTATTGTCGTTCTTGCCAGTTTGCAAGTTTTATAAATACAACTATGGACACACATACAGATAGATTATTTTACCTTGGTAGCCTTAACACTCAATGCTAGTTTATGTGCATGTGTTGTATTCTAATAATTATATGTATGTATTATTATGTATAATGTATATATTATTATGTACGTGTTATTATATGTTTTCTTTTCCTGTATGTGTAAGTAATGTTATTCTAGTTTTTTTTATTTATTATCTTTTTTTATTTTATTTTATCGTATTAATTATATTGACTGTGAACCCTACCCTTCTCGCACTCATTACTATGTCCTCCTCCCCAAGGTTGTCTGGAAGAGATCGCTCTATTGCGATAAGACCGCCTTTTGTACCTCAAATTGTACGTGTTTTATTGTGTCAATAGCATAGTTGGTGTATACAATAAAGAGTAATCTATCTATCTATCTAAGAATTCATTTGCGTGGACAAGTAATTTTCAAGTAGAATTTATGCAAGTTATACTATTTTTAAAATAAAAATATTTGTCACAATTAAAAAATCTGAGCAAAATATTCATTTGTCGGTCAGGAAAAGCGGCTTTTTGGAATGTGCCTAATGAGACCAAAGCTGGGAAAATGTTCCATGAAAATATGGTATTAAATAGCTGACATAAAACTTTACTATAACAACAACAACAACAACAAATTCCTCTTTATTGTACACCAAAATTATATCCAAATACATTTTATTATACAGGAACTAGTACAATAGGCGGTCTTATTACTTAAATAGCAATCTCTTCCAGACAACCTATTATCTTGAAAGAATCAAGAATCATCAAAAATCATCATAATCAAGAATCATCTAGAATCATCATAATCATCTATACCTTCCAAATATCATACCTATGTGACGTAGACGAATAAATCCGGGTGAGATATGAATAATGAATATTGTCTTTTTGCGACGTATCATTATTAAATTTTTTGCCCTTCCCCGGTCTTGTTATGACGGGAAAATGGCTGTCGTCATTCGGTTTGTAAAGGTATATATTGCCCAACCCTAGATATTCCTACCTACTGTCGTTAGGTTCATCTATATATCGCTCATCTAGTATATAATGGCACATCTGCAAAAAATGCGAAATTGAGTTTATATGGTATACGTGTTTAAAAGTGCCTAACTACCAAACCCATAGGTACAATCTGTAAAAAACGTAAACAGAACCCATAAATTAATTTTAAATTTTTTTATAAAATTTTTGAAATTCGTTTCTGTAAAATATGACAAACGTATGTATGTAGATGTGCCGTTGTTTTACTGGGTGAGCGATATCTCTATCAACTCATCTGGATTAAAGGGAACCTGGTGCTAATAAGCAAAGACTATTTATACGGGACCGACATGGAAATTTCGAAAGCAAAATCACTTAGGTACCCATACAAAATAACCGAATGCACGATCAGGTGAGTTTGGCTTGGGGTCTTTGGACACAATGAAGGCTAACGTCTAATATCGTTTCGGTATGAAATTTGTTTTGGGGTGAAATATATTTCATCTTCTGTAATAACGATATAGGTACCGAACACATGTCTAACATAACAATTATAATGTTATTAACATAACAATTATAATGTTATTAACAGTCATTGAAGTATTATTACTAGCGTATAGAACGGACACCCCGAACACCATGTATGTCCCAATGTATTGGCGCCACGTGGCTTCAATCTTCAATGGATTCGTTCGATTTTGAAACGAGAACGGGGACTCAATTTTGAAAATGGAACCTCCCGGGCGGGACACACATTTTGTTCGAGATGTTTGTTCTATGACATTATATACTTCAATGTACAGGATCTACATATTATTATTATTATTATTATGAAAGGATGTATGTTTGTTACTCTTTCACGCAATCCTACTGAACAGATTTTCATGAAAAGCACTCAGTTAGACTATAAACATATAGGGTACTTATTTCCCTGGAAAACGCGGAGAAAGCTGCGAGCGAGAACTAGTTTACTATAACACACACACACACTAGTTACTTTTAAGCATAACTGTTCGTATATATTTTTTTTAACTATTACTTTTTGTGTAATCCGTTTTTGGCCTTAGTATTTGAGTAATTAGATTAGCAATAATTGACTTTGTAAACGCTGTTGGATTACCTATTAAATAAATAAATAAATAAATAAATAAATAAGTAAATAACACAATTTAAAGCCCAATTTACGTTAATTCTATTTACATAACACTGATAATAATTTGCAGTAATTACCTACAGGATAACTTCAAAGCTCATTATCCGTAAAATCAGAACCGCACGTGCATTATCGTACGAATTAAATAAAAACATATTTTGTCGCAAACAATATGGCCGACGTAAAGATCCCAACCCTCGAATACGGGCGTCGCAATAAAGAATCCAAATTGGGCCAATTCTAATTTTGAATTCTGTCCCGACGTTGGGTCATAAAGACGTGTACAGACGGCAACGGCAGTAAGTATTAAGCGTTTTATGAATTTCGCAGTACACGCCACCCCCAACAGATGGCGTGGGCTTATTAAATTTTGCAGTTAGTTCCATGCGTTATGTTAAATATTAAAGTTTTGTGTTTATTCGCCTTGGTGACGGGTATTACTCTGGTCGGTTATTAAAGAGCGTCTGTGGTTTTTTGTACCGTACTGTATTTGGATTGTGAATATGTAATTTAAAGCGTGTGGCTGTTAAATAAACTATTTTCATGCGAAACATTGGGTATAGAACCGACACCGCGAACACCATGTAATGTCCCAATGCATTGGCGCCACGTGGTTTCAATCTTCAATGGATTCGTTCGATTTTGAAAGGAGAACGGGGGCTCAATTTTGAAAATCGAACCTCCCGGGCGGGACACACATTTTGTTCGAGATGTCTGTTCTATGACCTTATACTTCAATGTATTTCATGTTTAACTCAACAAGTTGCACTCGTACAATACGAGATGGAATAATTAATGCTTCTAGTAAGTATTGTGTTAAGACTTTTCCAGAGATTATTTATAAATAGATAATTAAAACTGTTAATAAATGAATAAAAACTAATGTAAAACAAATAGTAAATACCTATGTGCTTAATCACACTCTAACACAGAATTATTTAATTATATATAAACTGTAAACAACAAAATAATTATCAGAAATAAAATAGACTATATATGTAACCAAGTCATACATGATCAGCAAACGTTTACAAACAAGCAAGATTTCCGTGAAAAACTCGCAAGTCGAGAAACTCAGGGAAAGTCTTACATTTGAGTCGGCACTTACTTTTGAATTCACTCTCCAAGCTTTGCTGACGCGGCACACAAAGCCTTCCGTAGAGGCTCTTCATAAAATACGTAAGAAAATAAAACGTTTAGGGCTTATCGTGTAATTGGGATACGAGTCCTGAGCCTTGAGTGAAATACAGAAGATATCTTACAAAAGATGTTATACAAAATACCTTTTATTTACGTTCATAATTCTGTTTAACGATAGGACAGAGGCTCCTTTTGATGGAAAGCGCATCAAGATATTAGATGAAATCAGATTCCTAATACGTTGCTAACACAACCAGTCATTAAATATGAAGTTAATAGATAAAGAAAAATTTACTGAAATGCGTAAAAAACATATTTTTTATTCACTATTATAAGCAGACACTCGTATGTTTTATTTTTAACTGATTTCAAAAAAGGATGAGGTTCTCAATTCGACTGTTTTTTTTGTTACTTACCTTAGAACTTTCGACTGAGTGAACCGATTTTGATTTTTTTTTATCGAAAGCTTGTTATGTGGCCCCACTGAAATTTGAGCGAAAGACGAGTAATTTTTAAATTATCACTAACTGTTATTTTTTTGTCAAGGATTATTTAGGTATGTATTTTACTCTTACATTTTATGTAGGAGGGTGGCTAGATAATAACCTAGTATAACTATTAGTATTAAACTGATATAGGGAGCTTAGAGACCATACACAAGTGAAGGTATAAATATACTCAGTAGTACAGAACCATATTTTTTTTATGGAAATAGCCAGAAAACGATCTAACTATCCACCTGATGGTAAGTACCTATTGTTGCCTATGGACATCAGCGACACCAAAGGCATCACTGATGCGTTGCCAACCAAGAAAGAAACAAGAAAAAGAAAGAAATTACATACCACAGACAACAGAAGCAAATGTCTCTTGATCGCTGGTATCAACTTTCGAAGCAGTTTGTTTAACCACAGTTTGTACTATACTTCAGGGAAGCTGTAGAAAAAAAGAAGGTCCTATGAAAGTTACAATATCAATATCAAGATTGCTCTAAACATAACATCTTACTACCAATCGCATTATCATTTTACTCCGAGGATCTCCCAATATCATAAACATAAAGTACAAAGGGAAACAAATGAAAAACCAATAAAGAGCCGAGTAAAATGTATTCCGTTTAAACCATTGCCGGTTTATAGGCCGTTGTCTGATCTCGAATGAGTAGCGAATTAGTGATGTACAAAGATATAACATTACTATTTTTTCCATTCATCCATCAGCCCTTGGAAGTCCACGGCTGGACATAGGCCTATCCTAACTTTTGCCACTCTGACCGGTCCTGAGCCTTCTGAATCCAGCGCATATCCGCTGTCTTCTTCAGGTCTTTTACCGAGGCGTGGTCTCCATTCGAGGACCTTTCTTTCCCAATGGTAATCGGTCCTTCGAACTATGTGGCCAGCCCATTGCCACATCAGCCGGATAATTCTCTGAGCTATGTCGGTCACCTCGTTCGTCTACGGATTTTATCATTTCTGATTCGATCACGTACTATTTTTTAGACGACATTAATCATCAGGATCACAAAAAAGCAAAAAAAAAAAAAAAGTTCTGAATGCTCCCGTCTAATAGCTATTGACAGCCAATCGTAATTTATTTATTTATTTATTTATTTATTTATTTAGGATTACCAACGTAAGATACAGCGTTTACATTTTTATGAAACATTTTTTCTTATATAAACATCTAACTAACTGTTCTTACTATAACCGGTAACCACAGCATGCTTTGTGATTAACGAATTTTTACAACATATTTAAAACAAAATAATATAATAGTAAAATTTAAATTAACATTCATTAAACACAAAATTAAAATATAAGAATGGACTTAAAATTTTAGTGAAATAGTCAACATCAAAAATAAAATTATTCAGAATCAATATTATTACAAAATATAAATCAAATATTCAGCTAACATTGAGTTAACATTTAAATTCAAAAACAATCTATGTTGAAACTGAACCTAATATGGATAAGAAAAATAAATAAAACAAGTTAACAGGAAATTAAATTAAATTAAATTAAGGGCACAAGTATAACATGAATATTAAATTGGTATAGGTATATAACATTGAAGTCACAACAAAAATAAAATTATTTAAATTCAATATTAAAGTAAGATATAAAACTAAATTAAAGCAAAACAGAAATAAGACAAACATAAGTTAATCAAAATATATCAGGATACGTCAACTTTTTGAGCTTGAGTCTAAAGTTAGAGATGCTATCAAAATGAATGTCAAGATCTGAATAACCTTTGGCACACTCGTTATACAGGCGAGAAATACGGACCACAGGTGAAGAGCGACCAAGGTTTGTCCTGGTCAGCCTATTATGGAAAACAGTACATGGATTTCTCGGTATTTTGCTTGGAACATTATATTGCACCATGCATAGTAGGGCCTGACAATCTGTGATATTATTTATTAATTTATAAAGAAATAATAAATCTAACTGACTTCGACGGGTGTTGAGTTGCACGAGTCCACAATGCTTTAGTCTATCTGCGTAAGTCTTTACATCTCTAGGTGGCCTGAAGCGATATGCTAGGCTGCGCATTAATTTTTTTTGAACCCGTTCTATTCTGTTCATATGAGTTTTATACGTTGGACACCAAGCTATGCTACAATACTCCAGCTTACTCCTTACGTAGCTGTTATAAAGCTGAATGACAGTGGCTGGTCTTTTAAAATTCTTCGTGGACCTAAGTATAAAGCCTAGTGCTTTGTTTGCTTCTAGTATAATATTGTCAATGTGGTCTGAGAATTTAAGTTTGGTGTCCATCAACACTCCAAGATCACGTATGGTCGAAACTTCTTGGATTTTTTTTCCGCCTATGTAATATTCTGAAGTTAAGTAATTATGTTTTCTGGTGAACTTAATATGGTAGCATTTTGAAATGTTTAAATACATTTTGTTAATATTACACCAATCATAAATATTGTCAATATCATTCTGAAGGTATTTTGCGTCTGCGGTATTAATAATAGGTGACATAACTTTGAGATCGTCAGCAAAGAGATAAATTTTACAGTTTAGTTTTTCCTTGATGTCGTTTATGAAGACATTAAAGAATAGAGGTCCTAAAGTTGATCCCTGAGGAATTCCCGAAGAAGCATGAAAAGGAAGAGATTGTTTACCTTCCACTACTACACTAGAAGTTCGATTTTTGAGATATGATGAACACCATTCCCACATACTACCAGTAATTCCGAGCGCAAACAGCTTGGCAAGAAGAATTCTGTGATTGACTTTGTCAAAAGCTTTTGAAAAATCTGTGTATACTACATCAACTTGAATATTTTGATCAACTGCTTCTTTAACTTCGGATGTGAAAAGAGCTAGATTAGTATTAGTAGATTTGTTTTTCATGAAGCCGTGCTGATCAGTAATAATATATTTATGTAAATGATTGAACATAACGGGAAGGACCAATGATTCAAATAGTTTTGATATCGTGGATAAAATTGATATTGGTCGGTAATTCGATATAAGCTCCTTTTTACCATTTTTGAATAATGGTAGTATCCTAGCCTCCTTCCATTTATCGGGGAATATACCTGTCTGGAGAGATCGATTGAATAGAAAACTAAGTGGAGAAGCCAATATGTCTGCACAATTTACTAACAATAGTGGATGTATATTATCTGGTAATTGATAAAATATAGGTAGAAATCTTTGATTGTTTTTCCACTGCAGAGTACGACGTTCTCGTTGTAATTAAGGAGATTAGGAATATGACTCTTCTTGTTACTCTAGTTCAATGATGATCAATTTAATGGGTAACCCAAGTTTGAAAAATACTGCCCAACAGCTACTAACACAAAATTTATTCATTTATTTAATCTTTATTGATGCAAAGAAAAAGTGGTACAATTGGCGCACTTAATGTTAAGTAGCATTCTCTAACAGTCAACCTTTAGGATGTGTAGAGAAAAATTATATGTATCTTAGAAATTGAAGAATCTTCCGTGTAGAAAGTTAGCGTGAATAAGCTAGTAAAGGAGAACCCCAGCTTCCATAGAAACTCAGGCCTAAGTAGACAAGACTGGAAATTGGCTGTCAATTAGATCATTGCAAAAGGTTTAATTTCTCCAATTTTCACGGCTGTCAGCAATGGCCAACTAAGGAAATCCTAGAATGAATTACCTTAATTATAGGTTATGATTATGTCATACTCGTGTCACAGTGCTATTTAACATGTATGTTGCACTTACTATAAACCAAATACCTACGAATAATCATTACAAACGTAATAAAATAAAAAGTTTCTCAAAAATACTAACACTTAAACTACGAGTTTAATGGCTAAAACTAAGTTGGCGGGTGACTATTATACTATCTACTACTTCAATGGTTTTCACCCAAAACGAATGTCATAAAAAGGTTGTTTAATAAAAGCTATTACATATTTCAAGAGATTTTATTAGTTATCATTATAATATTATATTAATATTTCGTCTAGTTGTGCAGGAAGCGCTATATTTCGTTGGTACCTTGCCCAATCAAGATACCATAATATACCCATTGTAAGTATGGCCACAGCAACCTCCTGATCTTCTAAAGATGTATAGGGTACATTATCCAGTGTTCTGGACTTATTCTGAACCTTTGTCAGTCACAAAACAGGCGATTAAGGAATCCATATTCATATAGTATTGGTTTGCAAGAAATTGTAGCGAAACTGCGAAACACATTCACCAAAACACAAGTACGAAAGCGAATACAATAGAAAATTAAAATCACTGTGTGCGTGTCGATGAGTTTCAATAGTAAATAGGACTCCAAATACGCTGAAAATATTTGATAGTAAAAATATACAAGAACTAGAAAGAACGTGGAAAGATGAAAGATCGATGACAAATATGACAATACAGTGATGTTATTTATAAATACTATGGTTACCAAAATGACATTATTAGGGATTACATCATCTTTGTTGTCAATCGATTAATCGATGTCAAAATATTCGAAATGTAATTTAATAAAATTAGCGTAACGATTAAATGGTAATTATAATATATTACATAGTTTTGATTTAAATGGAATACAAGAATATGTTAAAATTAAATTAATATTATAATTATAATCAATAAATAATATATAAAACATATTATTATGTTCCATCAATCGATAATTATCAATCGATTCAATCGATTATAACATCGTATGTAATGAGGTAAATACTGTGAAAACTTTTTTGCATTATTTTGTTCATTTGGCAAGAGCAGCTGAAGCTAAGATTTAAATATGTTTATCTTATAAATAAGACGAATTTTTTGGTATATAGTTTACTCTTGTCTAGTCCGATGTTCTAACACAGATTACATATGGTTCGGGGCCGAAAATTAGGGATCTCCTTTGAGGCAATGTCTGCCAATCAGGACTATTTCAGTCTGGCTTATGGTCTTTTGATAGGAGATATTTATAGGTAGTATCCTAGTAGGCTATCGTTATGGTGGGCCTGGTTTCCTGTGACATAGGTTTTAAATCTAATAGAGGGACCAGGTTATACAAATATACTGTAGCTTAAAACCTAGATCGGCAAAGTAAAAAAAAATAAACATTATTGTATTTGTGAAGCAAATAAACAATTTTATTATTATTTAGATCCTTGGTTTTTGTTCATCTTTACTGTAGTTCCCTTGCCCTGGTAATTTAAATATGAATGCATAGACGACATGGATGCCTGGAAATATTAATGTTTTTCTCTCATAATTTTGTTGAAATATCCCATCAGAAGTATAACTTCAAAAATCGCTCGTGGTCAAACCTGTCCCATATGATGCTCGTTTGGATAAGGCGTATAATCATAAATATTTTTATAGCCATCTCCTAAAATCATATTGCTATTCCCTTCAACCGGATCCCATAGTTTGCATCCGGTTAGGATGTACAGGTTTTACCAACTCGGTTATTATTAATGCATGTTTATCATGTAAACGTATTGATTTCGACATGTTTACAATGGATTTTGTTTATTTTCTGTGTATGTTAATTTAATATATGTAAGTAACATGAATACCACAGACATGTATACCTAGAGTAGATGCCGCATGTTCATACATTTCACGTGTAACAGAAAGGATTTAAAATCCTATTTGAGCGCCGTGTCATTTAGTTGGCGTTTCATTGCTATTGGCAATAGATGTCAACTAAAATAACGAAAAATGCCTAATTGTAACGTTTTAAACTGTAGGAATTCTACAAATACAGTTAGCAGAGGTAAAGGAAATATTTCTTTTCATCGTTAAGTAATATATTTATAAAATTGTGTAGTAATTTATTTTAAAATAATTATTTTCATATTTATTGCATTTCTACCACGTTTTACAACGAAAAGCACTAACTTACTGTGAACTGCATACTACTCAATACATTGCTGATTTTGGTAGCAAAATTTATACGGCTTGTTTACTCACGCAATGAATCACTAACACGCAATGAAAGTAAAACAATCGTTACTATAAATCGTCGCTTAGCTTCGTAGTACGGTGAATATTGTCGTGTTTCTGTAAAATATGGCATATAGTGTTGTTCATTTACTCGGTGTGGTCTCGATGTTAATCGATTTTGAAAACCAATTAATAATAATATTTACATAGAGACAGTTTTTAACAGACAAATTATTTTTCATTACAATATTAATGTTTCTGTATAGTGATTTTATTCATGATAACATTATAATTAAAGGTTTTCAAGTGACCCCAATATTAAAGCAAAATGAATTATAGCGACGAGGCATAGAGATTGGTTTCCAACAAAACATAGCCGTATATGTTCTATTCATTTCAATGATGACTGTTTTACGGATTCGAAAAAGAAACGAAGGCTGATTTCAAGCGCAATACCGAATATTGATGTACTGTTTTTTTTATTTTGAATTTTTAATTAGAAAAAAAATATTCGTTTAACTTTAGGTAAGTTTAAATGTGTCCATATGATGTTTTGATTTTCATAAAAGAAATGTTTATAAATATTTTTTTAATTTTCATTTATTTAATTTCTTGAAAGCAAATAATAAACAATCATAATATTTATGATCTCTTTATTTATCTTTACATTTTTGAAGCTTGTGTTTATAATTAACAAACAATCAAGTTAAATAAAACACAAAACTACTTATTCGGTCATATTCAAGCACTATACTATATTATTATGTACAACCAACCAAAGGCATTTTTTATGTTTTACATATTCTACGCCTACAAACGATCATACGATTTTCTATATACCTAATTATAATCGGTAATCGATTTTGAGAATCATTAATCGTTGTCGAGAATCGGTAACGAATCAGTTTCGAATTGATATCGCTAGGATGGGGAATTTCAGCACTAAATATTCTTGTGACAGCACAATGTGTCAAAAAAAAGTGACACGCTTGGTTTTCATACAATTCGAGGTACATGCGTCGTCTATTCTTGATATATGTCTGTGATGAATAAGAAAGAAAGAAAGAAAAGAAAGAAAAATCTTTATTTACGGCTTTTCACCGCACAGCCTCAGGAAAACAAACAAAAACATCTTTAAAGACACATAAGAATAGTTTGTAAATAAATTAAACAAAACAAAAAAGAAATAAAAGAATACTGATATTCACAAACAATTCTTTCTATGTCCCACTTTGCTGTGCACCAATTAGGTATTAAAATAACTGAATATCCACCTAATAGAAGTAAGTGGTTATCGCCACATCAACGACACCAAAAGCATCACTGATGTGTTGTCGGCAGATAGAGAATAAAAATAATCAAACATTTTAACAAAAAAATGGACTTCAAATGAAGTACTTTTGACATGGATACCATTGTCAGATCTCGCTCAAAATGTGGGACCACACGACAAGCACCAGCTTTCTATTAACCCTAGGTCGGTCGCGCTAATTTTTATAACTCTGTCGGTCGCATGGGGTCTTTTAAAGCCCATTTATTTTAATGGTTTTTTTATATAATTGCTTCAGATATTCTCATTTTTTATTTATATACTATCGAGATAATAAGGTTTACTTTTAAATAAAAGCATAATAATCCTTTTAATATTTATTAGTTTACAGCAGTCTTAATCAAACTAAAGAAAGACGTTTTTGGCTCATTTTTGGTAACTTTAGTTTAAATTAATATTAAAGCAATAAATATTATCTTTTCTTTTAAAAATCAACACAAGCCATCAAAACAAAGACTTATTTTACTGAGATCACAAAAAAAACATAAAAATATTAAAATATATAAGTTAATTTTTACACCTCATTTCGCTCTTCCGAACACCTTGAGCAAAGTGAAGCTGCGTGTCTTGAATATATGTTTTGGCGACATGAATAGCACACTGTAGAATATTTTCTGTCAATTTGTCGCGAGCAATACCCACACCTCCTTCTCGTCATCTGAGGCTGATTTTCAGATCGATTTTGCAGGACATCAGGACCAAAAACCGCTCATAGCCCTGCGGCTTGCGTCGATCTTAAGTGATGGGTGACCGCTAGTGGCAAAAAATTCTTGAGCGTTTCCGTGCTTCGAAGGGCGCGTAAAGCCGTCAGTCCCGGTTGTTATCATATGATAACAGTCGTTAAACCATGTCGGAGGCCCTCGGGCGGTTTGAAAACTTCCGACACTCGGGTTGGCCACTAACCTCTCCACCAATCCGCACTGGAGCAGCGTGGTAGAGTATGCTCTAGGCCTCCTCAAGAGGAGAGACCCGTGCCCAGTAGTGGGTCATTAATGGGTTGAAGCCAGGACAAACAAAGCGCTTTATGTGCTGTCGAAATGTTCTTGGGAGGATCCTGCGCTTCTGTATTTGAGTTAATCATTAAAAAGTTGAAAAGACAATGTTTTAAGAGTTTCTTTAATTTTAAATTTTCTAACTCTTCTTCTAACCATCGGACTATCTGCTGTTCTTTATAAGGATCCATTTTAAGCTAAATAAAACATATATAAGTGTCTGCCAGCAAACAAGAAAAAGCTTACACGATCGGTCGCGTGGGGTCTTTCGAAGCCCATGCACAAAACAAACATCTATCATGCACAAGCGCAGCGCGCTAACTGAGTGGTAACTGCACTATTTTTAACTTAAGTATATTTTAGGAAGCTACTATAAAGTACAAGTTTTTACCTTAACTATTTAAAAAAATATGGCAGTTTTCCCAAACCCCGTGCTTTCAAAGACCCCATGCGACCGACCTAGGGTTAAAAAAGAATCATCCAAATTGGTTCACCCAGTGCAAAGTTCTGAGGTAACAAACATAAAAAAAAATACAGTTGAATTGAGAACCTCCTCCTTTTTTGAAGTCGGTTAATAAATAAAGAACTGGCTCTCAAGGTCCGGAACACGAGTCGTTTGACAGCTAACTCAAGCAAGAGAAAAACTACCCAAGCGAAATCCACGGAAAAATAATAATAGTTAATAATGGTATTAATCAACTACCAGTATAATCCCTCTGATTGAGGAGCTCTACCGCCAGCGGGCCGGATTTACCCATCCTTATAACCTACCTCCCAACTAAATTCCATCTTCATAAGTCAAGTAATTTTTTGAGATTTCGTGTTTAGTGTAAATACTTCCTCTTCTATAAATATAGATTACTAGGAAATCGCCCTCGCTTCGCTTCGGGAAAAATAGTAAATAAAATATAATATAGCCTATGTCACCCGGGGATAGTATAGCTTCCCAACAGTGAAATAATTTTTTAAATCGGTTCGGTAATTTCGGAGCCTATTCAATGCAAACAAACAATCAAATCATTCCTCTTTATAATATTAGTATAGATTACTTTATTCAACAGTAACATACGCTTAATGCCATAAGCTTTTTGTTATTAATTGTGAACGCATTCGTAAATCTACGTGTTTTCCTAAATAAGCGCCATTATTTTTCTCGAAAAACAAACATGGCGATTTTAATTGGTTATGGCTTCAATTTGAACACCTGCTTCCACGTTCCCTGTTGAATGAAAAAATATTAGGATATAATCCTCTTAGCTCCGATGCCATAGTGGTTTGGATGGGAACTTTTGCACAGAGTGATTTCGGTTCAAATTTTTAACGTGATAACGTTTATAAAGACGATGAGCCTGAGAGGCATTCACGAAAACCGAGTAACGGCCGGAGTAACGTCACGGAAGCGCGCGCAGCATTAGAGAGAGAGGCACGCTAGACCGGCCGTCTCTCTCCCACTCATTTTTGCGCTCTTCCTACTTCCCTACTATAATATTATAAATATAATAGTTTATGAGGATGTATGGATCTTTCATTCAAAAACCACTTCAAGGGTTTCAAGCATTGAAGTATTATTACTAGCGTATAGAACCGACACCACGAACACCATGTATGTCCTAATGCATTGGCGCCACGTGGCTTCAATCTTAAATGGATTCGTTCGATTTTAAAAGGAGAACCGGGGCTCAAATTTGAAAATCGAACCTCCCGGCGGGACACATTTTGTTCGAGATGTCTGTTGTATGACATTATACTTCAATGGTTTCAAGGGAAATTTATCTCTCATGTTGACCTTGATCTGGAATTAGACAGTGGACTTATTACCCCAAAAAATGCAGGTAAGGCCGCGGGATAAGCGCTAGTATAACAATAATTTACTCGACACTGATTAATTGAGTAAGAGACGTGCGTCATATTAGTGCTGCTACTTCGAGCGGTTAATAAACACTGTTTGGTTTGGTTGACCCCTTGTCTTACTTAACACTTCCCCTTTGAGGTCCAGTTTCTTTAAAATACTCGGGGAAGGGTAGCTCGACTTACACTGGTTTCTCAAAGCTACCCGCCTAATAGGGTCAACCATCACTCAAGCAGCCCTATGAAATGGGCGAAACATTTTCTTTATTCGGATTGTCATAGAAAATGAGTTTTGTTTTATTTCAGGATGACGAATGGATGATAGGTACGAGTAATAAATTTTGCATATTTTTCTTAGTTTAGGGTTTTTAGGTTTATGGGAAAATGGAACGTTTGGAGATTTCTTCACGTACGAGTGTCCGAATTTTCGTATTTTGCAAGGACGTGCAGTACTGTATAGTAAAAGAACTCGCTAAATATAAATTGACCCCACGAAATTGCAATATCATCTATACAATAATAAAACTTAAAGTGTTTATTTGTCTGTCCGGGCATCACATAAAAACCCTTGAACGGATTTTGATGAAAATTGGTAAAGTTGTTACTGATACCCTGGGTCATATTTTAGACAACTTTTCATTCCGTTAAGTTAAAACATAATTTCCGTATGCAAAGCTGCGGGCAACAGTTAGTACCATATATATTACTTATACTAAGTAATAATAAAACTGACTGATTGTAGTTCGGTTATGAAAGATAATTTAAAAATGTATTATGAACGAGGAAACCAATTTCTATTTCACTGATCGGCTTCCACTGATGTATAAAAGTACCTATATTTTATTTATTATAACATTAAGTGTTTAATTTATTTTAACTGGCTCAAATATAAAAAAAAGATTGTTTAACGATTTTTATATAAACATTTCTCTAATTACGTTTCCCAACGCTAAATAAACCTATGCAAAAAGTTAATAAACCTATTTTAGTTTTACTGGTGTAAAATGTATAAATTTTATCGTTTTACATATTAAGTCAGAAAGAGACTATACATTTTACAAGCCTTCTATAACTTTGATTGTTTTTATGAATTAGGGGGTAAGACTCTCAGATTTTAGAGTTTGTGCTTTGCTCCTACGATTAAATGCTTTTTTCTTTCTTTCTTTCTTTCTTTCCAATGCAGAACGAGGGTGATTACTAGTGTAATTCATATAGTTTCAATTAAATTTAACTCTTACTGAGCTGCTGTAGGAAATTAACTAGTTGTTAGTATTAGCATCACCAAGGAGTGTTGAGACGCATGCATTTAAATTGCAAGAATTTCCCTTTGTTTGGTTCCAGGAAAACATACGGATGTTTATTTTGCCTAAACAGCAAATAGATTATTAAGAGTTTCTTTAAAACGATCAAAACCAAATCGTATAAAAAACCGCATCTTCAATCCATCTTCAATCCATCCATCTATCGTCTATCTATCCAGCCTTTGGAAGTCCACTGCTGGACATAGGCCTCCCTTAACTTGCGCTAATCTGACCGGTCCTGAGCCTTCTGAATCCAGCGCCCGCTGTCTTCTTCAGGTTGTCAGTCCACCTGGTAAGGGGGCGTCCTATACTCCGTTTACCGAGACGTGGGCACCATTCGAGGACCTTTCTTCCCCAACGGTTATCGGTCCTGATTAACTTTAATTTCATTTATATTTTTAGTAGCTTAGCAAATACTTTAATTAAGATTAGTTGTTAGATAAATAAGTTGTTGTTTTTTTATAATACTATCCTCAAAATCAAATAAATCTACCAGAGCCAAGTAAAGGAATAGCATACGATTTCTCGCTGCATTTACCCTAGTCTGAGTCGATATCAAAACAATAGAAGGTTCGCTCACGGCTCCTGCATTGAATGGAACCATTGTGGGCATGCTTTATTCAGGACGTGAAAGGAGAGGTATTTGCGTTTTGCACTATATCTACCTCTATAAATTAAGCTAATTTCACGGCTAGCTAAAAGTCCAAGTATAGCAGCAAGTTTTATGACTTAGATGAAGTAACGAACTATTGTGTTTTGATATCTAGTGATGCATGTACAGGAATTAAAATTTTATATTTTTTACAACATATCTCTAATAGCGGAGGTTTGATTTGGTATGGAATTTGATTTGATATACAATTTTAAGGTATAAATGTTTAACTATTCATGCAGCAACGTGATTGAAGTTTGACAATTGATAACGATAACGATAAACGCTTACACACTCATACCCCCGCAGTAGGTTATTTATATAGACCTCATCATAATAATACCCATGAGTCATGACCTTAATATAAATATTTTAAGTCACATAAATATCTGTCCCGGCCGGGAATCGAACACGGGACATCTCGCTTCGCAGGCAGGGTCGCTACCAACTAGGCTACAGGGTCGTCAATATAATACCTTCACCAGTCATTCATCAGGGTTTTATGAGATAAGCAAGTTCGCTTGGACGTAACATGACCTTATGTCCCATAGGTAGGTACGTACTCCTGTAATTGAAACAGTTCACATTACAGGAGTTTGTCAATATCCTTATACCTTTAGATGTATATTGTGCTGAAACCGCTCACAACACAATGCCGTGTGTAAAAGTCCTTTGATCGAACGAACGCTTTGTTCGGGACTGATGAAGCAAGCGGGCAAACATTCCAAATAACTCGTCCAGATTAAGTTCCTTTTACACAGAAGCACGGGGTATGGACATAGGCTGTAGAAGAAAGGCGACTTAGGCAATTTAGTTTATTTGTGTATGATGAACATGTAAATAACTAAATCAAATTAAATAACGAAAAGCAAAGTCCACCATTTAACCTTTTTCTGACATACCTAAAATCCTGAATTCGAACCCGTTTATTTTGCTGCTTGTACTGCTAAAACTATTTTAAAAGGTAACAAGATAAATCTTTTTTCCTCTGAACTGCGATGAAATCGACCTAATTTAATTCAAAACAAAACTTTAAAGCAGTGTCGGATTTATATTTTTTATGAGTGTAGATCAATTTATTGTCGCCGCCCCATTTCCTTCCTAACCTTTCTAAAATAAAACAATTCCATTTTTAGTAAGGAATTTTATTAGAAACGTTACTAAAAATGCACACATTCTTGAACCATATCGTCCTCTAAATCATTGGTATAATATTTCACGAGAGACTGGGCTATTTTTTAATGTATTAGTATAAAAAAAACCATGAGAAAACCAGTGAACTTGTTTGACTTTTATCCTCTGAAATCGAATGAGTGTCCTCTAAAATCTGCCGCCCCTAGGACGCTGCCGCCCCTAGGCCGCGGCCTATACGGCCTAATGACAAATCCAGGACTACTTTAAAGTCAAGAGAAAAATAAATATAAACATCAAATTAATAAAGGAATTAAGCGCTGGCAAATAAAAGTACCTATGGTAGTTAAGAGCCATGCATATTTACTCAATTAAAATGAGAGCATTTAGTTTCTTAAAACTATGTATGCATGGCGCAAATTGCATAATTTGCTAGACGTTAGCTGCAGGCGCTTAGGAAAGAAATATTTTTACTGATGTGGTAGTGTTGTGTGAACTACAAGGTAAAAAACACATTTATATAGCTTGTAGTTATACAGGGTAGCTTCAAAAAGTATCATTATTTTGCTACTATAATAATTATACGGAGTAGGTAATTTATTTCGGACTTTTGAAGTGAAAACTTCTTTAGCATCGTTGTGAAATTGATGAAACGAAAAAGCAACAGTAAAAAGAGAAAGACACATAATAAGATTTAACGTGGGAGAAAATGAGATAGGAAGCATTATAATACAGTGTTTCTTATGTTCGTTGTTCTCTTTGTGTTACTTTAAAAAGTGCTAAGTTGTATTCATAGATGGCGCGAGGAACAAGATAGAAGATTAGTTTTATTGATGGATAGACATCATGGGTGACGAGGAGGTTTGACTGAACGTACTGACATAATATTAAAAACACCACAGTCATATTTTTTAAATAAATTTTTGCTATGAGTAGCAGGACATCAAGAGTAAAGAGGTAGGTATTTCTAAACATTCCAGGCAGCTCATTCTCACTAAAAATGTAACGAATAAAAAATATTTCATTTAAAACTATTTCTTACACAATAAAATATTTTATTTATTTTTTATATGCACAATAAAATATTTTATTGTGACTGACGATTCAAAAAATACACAATTAATTGCCCAAGTTTCCACTTCTGTTAGCGCTCCCGGATTGCCTTTTTCCTTTTTTATTTTCGTTTTTGTCTTTGGTATCATTGTTGCTGTGCTGTAAAAGCTATAAATTTTTCTTCTCTATTTCTAGTAAAATTATCAAAAAAGTTTTGAAGATTTAGCCGACAGAAATTTGCAGACAGAAAAACGCTGGTAGCGGCAGCTTGAATTATGTAGCCAATAGCTTGCACTATGTTTTGGCACAGCTACATACTTCAAGCTTATGTTACAAATAAATAAATAAATAGTTAAATAAATCAATAAGTGAAGTTATCAACAGATTTAAACAACGTCGTATGAAATCAGTAGTTGGGTGACCATTCTTCTTGATAGCTGGCTGGCGTTTTCCGAATCGAACGTTAACATGCTAATTCCAGTATTTTTATCATTAAAATAATCATTCCTAAGCCCTGTAGGAAGAGGCAAAAAACAAAAAAACAAGTGAATGAAAAAATTAATAAACAAAAAATAAATCCAGGAAACAGTTCAATTTTAAAAATATAATATTTATAGCAATTCCAGTTTCTAATTATAAACGTCGCGTGCCAAGTTTCGTAGAATTCTAAACAAGTATAAAGTAAGCAATTATGATATCAGATAAAATAGCTATTTTATCGGATGTTTTTCATTTTCTCCTGTTATATTTTTTGATGGTTGAAGTTTTAAAGACTCTGTAACTACGGCGGTAATAATCATGCAGAGAAAAGTCTCAGGTTCGATTTAAAGTGCAGACATTTATGTGATAGGTAAAAACTAAAAATGTTTGGTCGTGATTCGTGGTTAGTTTGATAGAACTGACCCTCTAAAGTCTCTAAACCCTACTCCTTCGGAGGGTACGCAAAGCCATAGGTCTTGATTGTTACAATATTAGATTAATAAATACTTATTAAACAGGTATATTCAAATTATTAATGACGTGATTAAATGTGTCCGTGGTACAGTAACGTAGTGGAGTGCTCTAAGCCTCCTCAAATGTGACGAAACAACCATAGGTAAATTATACAAGGCCTATAATGCCTTGCAATGTAAAGGTAATGTTTTGGAGCAAAATAGCTAAAAGAAGAAAGTAAAAATAGCAATATTTAGTACAGCCTGGGCTTTTGTATTAATGGCGTGCTTCGAGAATCTAGTAAAATGTTAAACAATTTTTTATTAACTTCATCATTGCTTTTTTGTTTTTGTAAGTCGCAACTTGGAAGTTGGAAGTGAATCAAAAGTTGTTTCGATTGTGATCTGTTTGCTAGGATACAGTCTAGACAGCTATATTAAAACTGTTAAGGGCGAGCTGGGCTTTACCATGATGGTTTTCTGTTGGGATACACTACAATCACTAAACTTTAACTATAATAGTGCAATAGTGAAATTATTAGAAAATTTCAAACTTATTATATTATTTATTAGAGGAATTTCTGTCCGTGTGTCTCTATCAATGTTGCCAAGTTAGCCACATTTTGGCTAGATCTGGCTACATATTTAGCCACAATTTTAGCAACTCATGACTTGACAAGCTAATAATTACTTGTTAGTAGCTAATAATTACTTGTTATTAGCTTGTCAAGTCATGAGTTGCTAAAATTGTGGCTAAATATGTAGCCAGATCTAGCCAAAAAGTGGCTAACTTGGCAACACTGGTCTCTATCGGTATTAAAATGATAAGGAATTGAAAATAATTTAAACATTCTGTTAATGTATTTAAGATAATGTCAAATTAAAAGTTAGAAAGAGTGATTTGAATAGGTAGTACCTAGGTATAGACTATCAATTGTTGGACAAATCTGGAATGTAACATTATTGAGAAAATTTATTTCTAACACATTACCATGGCAATTCGGTTTGTAAAAATTATTGTGTAAGTTGTTTTTTATACGTATTGCAATAAATAAATAAACACAAAGCGCCTGATATAGATAAATAACAATGTTTTGGAGCGAGTACGATTCGTAAACTTAGCTATTTTCTTTGCTTGTATCATACAGCTTTCAAATTTTTTTGCAATACTAGAGTAGGTATAATATTAGATTATCTGACTTAAGTAATCCAAATTTGCTCATGGTAAAGAAGGAATACAACAAGATTGACGATAGAGATTAAGAGGGAGTCCCGTTAAACTTGTTTAATATTTAAATCACTTCTTATAACTTTCTATTATTCTTCTGTTCTGTAACAAAGACTCAGTCATTAGCACTAAGTCATAAGAAGCTGTATGGTTTTGTCATTTTGAGCCATCTCACTAAATCCGTTGTGTCCAGGAGTTGGAAATTGTATTCTCTCAAACTCTTATGTGTTGATGAAGCCTTTGCAAGTAGGCCTAACTTTCTAATTACATTTCTGATGAAGTCTAGATATTGATGCAGTCAAACGACGCTTATAATATATAGCAAAGTTCATAAGAAGGCGTTGGATAAGAACCAATAATATCTATCTCAAAAAAGTCAACTTTATAGGAGACTAGCTGTTGCCCGCAGCTTTGCATACGGAAATTATGTTTTAACTTATTCAAAATTTTATCCTGTTTTCCCGGGAAACCTTTTAATTTTCCGGGATGAAAAGTTGTCTAAAATATGACCCAGGGTACCAGTAACAACTTTACCAATTTTCATCGAAATCCGTTCAAGAGTTTTTATATGACGCCCGGATAGACAAACAGACACTTTAAGTTTTATTATAGTATAGATGATAAAAAACAAAATTTTTACTGTTCAATAATTACTTGTAAAAAGCAACTCTTTGTCTTTATTTATATACAGGGTGTCCCAGCGCGAAGTGACCGCCCGGCGTCTATTGATTATGTGGACAAAACTATCGGCAAAAACCGTTAAAGTAAAGGTCTTATCGGTTTGGTTTATTTTTTATTAGCTTTTTAATTTTTTTGTAGAAAAACCTGACTTGTTGCACTATTTTCAAAATATTTTTTTTGTTTTTATATTTATTTTCATTCTGTTTTTGGTATCTATTAGCTGTTTTCATAGTTTATCTATTCGAGGTATAAAATCTACCTTAAATTGAATACGACATTTTTTAAAAACAAATTAAGTAAAATTTTTTTTTAAAAAATTACCCTTTTTCATTGAATTTCGCTAAAAAGTTGGAAAAATGTCCTCTGAATATTATTATTTTATTATTTATTATTAAATAACATATTACCTACTAAATCTCAAAAAAATGTTTGTAGTTATCTCAGTCATTTACCGAACTACAAACTCTTGAAGTACGCACCCTGTTTTCGATAATAAGAAGAGTAGACTTTTAAAACCAGGCTAGTGGATCATTTAAGTGTCTTACAATCAAAAATACCTTTTGCTCTTTGATAGAATAATTTCAAAGGTAAGGAAACAATAAAAACAAATGGAAATTTAAATCATTTATTTAAAAAAAAACAGTAATTCATTCATAAGGTTTTCTAAACGACCGCCATTGGTATTAATACAGGCTAAGGCTCAAAATGACATCCTTTGAGTGGTTCTTTGCACTTTCAAAATGTTCGCTACTATTTTTATGGTAGCAGCATCAATCCTCTGTTTCAATTGTTCTCTCGTAGCTATTGGCACAGCATACACTTTTTGTTTAATGTGACCCCAAAAATAATAACTAAGAGGCGTTAAATCAGGAGACCAAGAGAGAGAGGTGGTCCAGTAGCGTGGTCCTCCAAGGTCTCAATTGAAACAAAGTATTGATGCTGATGCTACAAAAATAGGAGCGAACCTCTTGGAAGTGCAAAGAACCACTCAAAGGATGTCATTTTGAGCCTTAGCCTGTATTAATACCAATGGCGGTCGTTTAGAAAACCTTATGAATGAATTACTGTTTTTTTTTAAATAAATGATTTAAATTTCCATTTGTTTTTATTGTTTCCTTACCTTTGAAATTATTCTATCAAAGAGCAAAAGGTATTTTTGATTGTAAGACACTTAAATGATCCACTAGCCTGGTTTTAAAAGTCTACTCTTCTTATTATCGAAAACAGGGTGCGTACTTCAAGAGTTTGTAGTTCGGTAAATGACTGAGATAACTACAAACATTTTTTTGAGATTTAGTAGGTAATATCATGTTATTTAATAACAAATAACAAAATAATAATATTCATAGGGCATTTTTCCAACTTTTTAGCGAAATTCAATGAAAAAGGGTAATTTTTTTTCAACAAAATTTTACTTTATTTGTTTTAAAAAAATGTCGTATACAATTTAAGGTAGATTTTATACCTCTAGTAGATAAACTATGAAAACAGCTAGTAAATACAAAAAACAGAATGAAAATAAATGTAAAAATAAAAAAAATATTTTGAAAATAGTGCAACAAGTCAGGTTTTTCTACAAAAAAATTAAAAAGCTAATAAAAAATAAACCAAACCGATAACACCTTTACTTTAATGATTTTTGTCGATAGTTTTGTCCACATAATCAATAGACGCCGGGCGGTCACTTCGCGCTGGGACACCCTGTATACTATAATATAAACTTTTTTCAGTAACCCTAGTTTTTTTTCACCTCTTGTAAAGTAGACTTTCTTCAGATAGACATTAACGATTCTTGACCGTCGAATTGTTGGTTTGTAATTTCAAAATAACGCGGACCTCTAAAGAATTAAAAAAAGAAACAAGCCTCGACCACGGTGTAATGACGAACTAATTAAAAGTTACTTGAATATTATTCTGGACCGAACTCGAAACTTCCAACGTAATTTGTTAATTATGAAACGGGCGGATTTTTCAAAAGTTTCCGCCAAGTGAATTGTTACGTCAGTTCTTTCTTTTACAGCTCTTGCTTTTGGACTTGATGCGAATCCAGAATTATTTGGGTACCTATTTTATTTTGTACATTATTACACTTTACACATTATTAAGCTAATAGTAACATTACTATAGTAGTAGTAGTATTAGTAATATTACTATTAGCTTAATAATGTGTAAAGTGTAGATAATAATGTACAAAATAAATAGGTACCCAAATAATTCTGGATTCGCGAATAAGCTAAGGATTTTATTATTAGGTACTAAGAGATAAAAATAAGTAGGTTCTCAAAAATTTTTAAAAACCAAAATTCAACACTGAGCAATGATCGAATTAACAGTAATTAAAACAAATAATTTGACGTCATAAAAATACAATTTCTATAAATTAAACAAACATAATTTTACTTAAGTATTTGTAAAAAAACGTAAAATCGATCATTAATTAAAAAGTAATTTCCATATAATTTCCAATAAAACGCTTCGTTAGCTTGTAACTTAACAACCCAGTCATTAGCAATAATAATAATTAAAAGGTCGAAATGGGCGAAATTACGTTTTTATCTATTCACCTAAAACCATTATCGTCCTTGGGCATAATTAAACAGATGTTCGGGAAAGAATAACATTGGGAGGTTCAGGCGGTTGGTTCATTTGGGTCCTCATAAAATTCTGGACACGCATCCTATAATGTGGCGGGCGATGTTAGAGAATGATCCAAGTTATGAATGAAAGCGATTTAATCTGACTTGGCGGTTCCTATAATTCATGATTATAATAATGCAATTCATTTATCTGCTTATTTTAATAGTTGGAACCCATTTAAATTTTACTGAGTTGCTTGGGGGAAAAAACAAGATTTGATTGGTTGAAGTTGGTTCCAGCTGTTAATCCTTCCATGGTAACATACATACATATAATATATACACTCGAACACATAACCCTCCTTCTAGCGCAGTTGGATAATAAAAGCATTTCAAAATTTCCCCTCCCCGGGCCAAACCAAGCGCGCAAGATTAGGCTAAAAATATTGCAAAAATATCAATATGAGCACCCTTCATCTCTCAGGCTCTGTAGCTGGCTACTTCCATATTATCTTCATATTAAATGAAAATAGAATACATCCGCTCTCGTGTATTACTTATACTCCACTCAAAGCCTAGATCCGAATAAGCAATTCGCAGGACTTTCCCTTTATTACTGCGCTACGGGAAATACTAATCGTTAGCAGATCTTTTTCACCTGTACCATTGACATGAATGGACCATGTTACCTGCTAAATACGCACACATACCGCTTTTATTGCTAGGTACAACACAACTTCAACTGAAATTAACAAAGTTAACAAGTAAAAGGTAATGTTTGAATAATAATAAGTAGGGCGTATTCCTCACGAATGTTTCGCTTTATAAATTTCCTTTTTCATTATCATCACTAGTATTAGCAATTTAGTTTATAAGCAAATAACAAGTGTAGAACGCTATTCATTATGTACACCCTAAGGTTCATTGTTATTTCCTCTTTTGTTTCCTTTATGCTAAGGTTGCCTGGAAGAGATCGCTTTTTAGCGATAAGGCCGCCTTTTGTATGCCACATTATTTTTTAAGTATTTCTCCTTGTATGCTAATTTGGTGTACAAATAAACTGTATTTGTATTGTATTGTATGTTTCTTTTTTGCAGTTCACTTTATCTTTGACAACTCTGTAATCCAGCAGTGACTAACTCTCAAGCGAAAGTTCCTGAGTTCGATTCCCTTGGTACCTCCTACCTAGTATCTACACATTTATGTAACAGATAAATGTTTGTTCTTAGGTCTCTGGTCATCTCGTAATGTATCGTTTTGTGTGTCTATGCCATCTGCGAAATAAAATTCTATTTCGCGGGCAAGAGTTTATAAAAGTTATCCCATTAATGACCCAATACTAATAGGTCTCTCCTTTTGAGAGGGCCTAGCGCATCCTATGATCCTATCCCATGATGCACCAGTGCGGAATAGCTGAGGGTTCAGGCCCAAGTGTCATAAGTTTTTATGCCGCAAGGCCTCCGACATGGCTCAATTATAATTTTATATGAAGCGATACGAAGTTCGCCGGGTCTGCTAGTAAGATATAGGCTTATCTCGGAAAACGCGAACAAAGGCTCGAGCAGAGCGCTTGTATTTTACAAGTTTGTCATGGTCTAAAATGAACCCTAAACCCAAGCACTTGAAATACAAATAGCAGGCATTACTGTTATTCGAATCGTTAAAAGCTTTTCACTCAAATACTTATTAGTTAAACAAAATCTGAAGCAGAACCGAACGTAAACAAACAGACGAAATACGATTTTAGTATTAATTAGCGCGGCCGTCTGTTGCACCGACGCGTAACGACGTTTCAGTATTTCTTTTTGGAGAATATTCGCAATGTATGCGAAAATAAATTTAATGCTAAATAAGGATTGGAGTGATGTGTAGACTGATTGGCGCTTTAGAGGGTTGAGGTTTTTATTTCTGTTTGGGAACTTGATATTTAATGATTGCGTCTGCTAATAAAAATGAGGATGCAGTACATTATTATAATTAAAATAAATATAAGTCTCATTATGGTTTCATTGTCTATGAATCCAAGATTGTAATGTAATGAGTATTGCATAATACCTACTAAAAATATAATTAAAAACATTAACAAACATTTTGAATTCAAATAAAAAAAAAGCAAATGAGTGCCAAATTTAAATTCATTTGCTCCAGTAGTTTCGGAGCAAATTGGTTGTGAAGGGCGGTCGCCCAGACTCATGAGTGGGCCTATAAAGGTTCCGTTTTTTGTTTTGTTCGTACGGTACCCTAAAAACGTCATCAGATAAAATTTTAGTGTATCCACCTCTTCGTCCACTTTGGTAACTAAAGTTACGTAACCAGTTACAAGAGAAGATTTTTCTTTCGCTGTTTGGTAACTAGTTGTGAAAGGAGAATTATTTTTCCATTTTCGTAGATAAAATTATTTCCATCCCTTCGTCCACTTTGGTAACTAAAATTACTCATTTATTAGTTACTAACGTGGACCAGGACTGTTTTTCCGAAGATCTATCCTACTGCTTTTTATGTAGGTACAATCACGCAGGTATCCACTAGTTCTTAATAAAATACAACCGAATTGAGAAGCTCCTCTTTTTTTGAAATTGGTTAAACAGTGGTAAAGTTTTTCAAAGTGTTCTTCTATTCGTAATGATAAAATTGCAGAAGAGGCGCGCATAACCGTTTCCTATTTCGATCGATTAATCGTTACGGTGTAAAAGAAAGTGTAGCATAGAAACGATTTACAGCACTTTGAGGTGAAGACGACTTTAAGTGGGAACTTTTTTGTGTTGTATACAATAATAATGTATTGATTATCTGTATGTATGTACCTACGACAACGAGCCATTGGCCGTCCTTACGAAATGAGCAAGTGCGTAATACTACAATACAATCTTAACATCATCATGTTTATATTATTTATGATTTAATTATTATAACCTATGTGCAGTGATAGCCTAGTGGTTAGAACGTTGGTCTCCCGAACGCGGGGGCCCGGGTTCAAATCCTGGCACGCACCTCTAATTTTCTAATATTATGTGCGTATTACAAGTTAATTATCACTTGCTTCGGTGAAGGAAAACATCGTGAGGAAACCTGCACACCTGAGAGTTCTCCATAATGTTCTCAAAGGTGTGTGAAGTCTACCAATCCGCATTTGGCCAGCGTGGTAGACTATGGCCTGTACCCCTCACATTGTGAGAGGAGACCCCGAGCCCAGCAGTGGGACAATTATGGGTTGTTGCTTTATTATAACCTAAAACGGTATTTAAGTATCTTAATAAAAAGTAGACCGTAGTAATTATTACTAACTGGGGTCGAAATTTGTCTGCAACTCATAGTCACCTCGGAAAAGGGCGAAGCCGAGGCACACCGCTAGTAAATTAAGCATATACCTATATAAAAAATGTCTGCAAAACCATCTTACCTTATAGGCCGTACTTACACTTAGGTATATGTTGCTTCCATAAAATTTACGTAAGAAACTTTCAGAAGAATTTACAAGTACCTACCTATTAAGAAATTAATGAAATGAAATGCATTTATTCGAGGGCATCAATTACAATACAAAGCAGTTAAAAGAGATAAAAGTAAGAAAAAGTAAATTAAAATAGAAGGTAAACCTTCTTAACAAGAGAAAAAAAAATACAACAAACGTTAATAGGCTACATTAAATTTTATGGGTGCCTGTACTGCAGCGTGACCCCCGAACAGGCCCAGACTCAGCATAAGCCGTTCTGCACAACATAAGCCATGAAAGCACAGCGCTGATATTTCAGTCTGGACCTTTTCCTTTCTCCCATGAAGGGAGCTCAGCCAGACTAATATTGCGCGAAATCAGTCTAAAGTTGGAATACTTTAGGTATTATATGTATATAAATAATAATTGATTTATTGATTTTTTTATTTTATTGACTTTTTTTAATTTCGATAAGCTATTTACAAAGTGTGTTTACATTAGCAAATTTAAGGCAAGTACATCACGTAAATGACTTACATGAGTAAAACTTATTAATGTAAAGACCGTCTAAAGTAACTACTCACCCTTAACTTTAATTTCTCTTTTAAGAAACCATACCATAAAGCAGAATGCCCATGCTGAGACTTCATTAGATTCACGTACCAAATATGGTGTATAATTACTTCGGTTACAAAAACTACCTATATCATTAAGTCGTAATAAAGACTTCTTCGAGCAAACTTTGCTGATAAACGTCAATAAATGAATAAAAAACAACGAGGATATATGCGCATTTAAATTGCCTTATTACTGGATGAGCCTGTTATTTTCACAACGATCTTTGTATTGTCACAATAAAATTTCAGAAAACATACGAGTACGTTATAATGATAATTTTGTACCGTAACATTTTTATGTGGTTATGAGAGGTTAAATTAATAATAATACATCTGGTACAATTTTGTTATTCAGCTACATTATAAACGGTGTTTTTTAAAGTTATACATAATTTGGCACTTTTGAAAAAAATATGAGAGTAAAATTTTTACGATGCACGGGCACACCGACAGCCAAACAGCGACATGACAAAGTTAGCTGTTAATTGATTCCTTCTACAAACAAAGAGTTGTGGTATACCGGATGAAATCTTTAGCTATTTTTGTTTTGTTACGCACATGTGGATGTGACGTGATTTTAATTTATAGGTATATTAATTTTTCAAAAATCTAATCCAGTCCAGACACTCCTTTTATCATTTTTAGCCATTCCTCATAGTTTAGAATTTGTCCATCCACGCACACTTGAAAAATTCACCCTGTATAAGTACATACACATGTTTTTAAGACATGATTAATGAAATAACTTTTGAAAAAAACTATCTTCATCAAATCATCATTTAATTCAAAACTCAGATAGTTTTGGTCCTACTAGTCTAGCATAATCTAGGCTCAAGAGTTTTCCTACTTCAGAATACGGAGAACACTCAGTTGTGAGTTTCCTTTATGTTTTCCTACACTAAAGCAGAATTTTTTTATTAAAATATTACTTTGAAAATAACAGATGCATTCAAGGTTCTCAAGACGCATCCTGGCTCTATAAAACTAGAGATCTTTGAAAATTAACGTGCCAACATTACATGTTATCGTTACAACCTGAAGTTAAAATATTCAATACAGGTTAATATGATTATTTATACGTTTAAAAAATCCGTAAATATTGCTACTTATATAATATTATAATATAACAATAATATAAAGTCCCCCTACTTTCTCATGAAAGTAGTAGATAATAGTAGGTCATCGTTATCACTTCTAGTAAATATAAAAATATATTCGTGTAATGAAAAAAAAAGAAGTCAGCGAGAAATAATAATTTCTGACGCAGCCCATTCTACGCAGGCATGCCGGGCACGTATTTCAGACAATGAAGATTTTTTACAGGCCCCCGAGAATTCGGATCCACTCGAATTTGCCACCTATCTTCGGAAGTAAGCATTTCTTTGGGAGCCCATTTACGGTTATGTATTGCGAAGGCGCTAAAAGGTACAATGACCAATCAATTTTTGGTGAAAAGAATGTGATTTTAAAAGGAGTTTTTCGTTATCTAAATTCTTAGGCAGTTGAATCAATAAGTGTTCGAGCTTTTTTATACTTTATTATATTAGTTTTTTAATAGGTTATTTGGAAAGGAAGGTATCAATTAAGGTACTCCTAATCTATTAGTTTCATTAAATTAAATCGTTTTACAAATAAAAATTCCTATGTCAATTTAAATAATCCCGCTCATACATTCATTAATATAATGATTATCATTTTAAGGAACACTGCAATCATTATTATTTATTTACAGTTTCTGAATTACTCATAAGTATTATCAAACAACAGAAATAGTTTTAAGCTCAAATCATATTTAATTCAATAAGGAATTTTATTCGCTTAGCAAATAATTTCTGCAAGCCAAGAACATTTTAGAATATTAGATCGACTTTTTAATATCTCGTTAATGAGGTCCAATGTATAGGATATGTATATTGTCATTCGAATGCCAAAAGAATCACCGTTGCGTTACCGGCCAAAAAAAAGGAAAAAATAATTAACTTGCTCTTAAATTCCCAGCCGGAATTCGACAAGAGATTATAGGTATCTATATTACGCCACTAAATTCCCGGTAACAAATTGAATTTAATCTCAGAACTAAAAAAAGTCGAATGTTCCAATTTCAAGAACAGTCAGGGTTGTCAAAACAATGTTGTTAACAAACGCATAGTTTGTGAAAGGCGGACTGAAAACGCATCGCAACAGCTGCGCTCGCGACATGCGACGGAAATACGTTGGAGGGATGTGACTACATAGTGCGTCGAAATAATGTAAATACATGTAAAATTTTAATAAACATTAAATTTGTTACTTCAAAAATCACATAGGGCAACACTCTTATGTGAAGTAGAGTAAGTTGGGGCAAAATACGACAAGTAAGACTAAAAATACTAATGCTTATATGTATAACATACTTAATTTATGTCAGTACCCGGATGACCGAGCTTTGCTCGGCTTAGTGTTGCTTAACAATGCCATCTACTGAAGTAGCTTTAGTGTTACTATTCATCAATAGATGTCAGGAAGAGTCTATTTTAGCAGTTTTTCATTGCCTGAAACAACTGATAAAACGACATTTTCTAAAAATGAATCCTAGCTAGATCAATTTATCGCCGCCGAAATCTCCTGCATACTAAATTTCATGAAAATTGTTGCGAGCCGTTTCCGAGATTCAGAAAATATACAAGAATTGCTCACTTAAAAGTAGATATTAAATTACATAGTTAATTTAAGAACAATATTGCACAACACTCGTATTATCTAAAATCACGGTGTTGTTTGAGTGTTTTTCTTTTATTTATTTTTGCATATTCCTAACTAGTTTCAAACACCTAATTGATTGTTAATCGTAAGAAATTAGTAAAATATTGTAGCAATTATTGAATTAAATTAATATTGTTCAATTAAAATAAATATACTTTTATTTAATTTATAGTTTTACTAATCATAAAGCTTTTTATTTAAGACAATAATAAAAATAATATACAATACTCGTATTTATTAAATTGCCTATGTTCCTCAATAAAAAAAATTGGTTGTCTGTAAAGTCGGTTTACGGACAATGGTTTTACGTGATAACGTCTATTTCGTAGAAGAATAATTTATGATATAAATAATGTAATGTAAGAACGTAATGGAAGCCCTACGCACGGAGCCGCGGTGCTACTCGCCAGTTGTGTCAGCTTGAACATGGCTTGACGCGCCACCGCGACCCGCGTATCTAGCTAGATTATAATATTAAATTTCATACTAACTATACGATTTTAAACATATTTGAGTTGAAAATTTGGTTTAAATCGTTTTAAATATCAGGAGCTGCGCGACATCTGTGATTTTCTTGACTACAACTAAAGTCCGAGTCGATGTACTGTGTAAAGTTCTTTCAAGTAGTTCATACCTATAAACAGAGATGACGCTATTGTAGATTTTCGTTTTCATATAATAATAATACGTACGAGCTACGAGAAATCATTTCTTTTCAAAAGATTGTAAAATAAAATAAAAATGAAATGAAAAATGCCTTCCAAGCGGACCGATTACGCTTGAGTGGGAGAGAGACGGCCGGTCTAGCGTGCCTCTCTCTCTAATGCTGCTTCCGTGACGTTACTCCGGCCGTTACTCGGTTTTCGTGAATGCCTCTCAGGCTCATCGTCTTTATAAACGTTATCACGTTAAAAAAAGTGGTTTTAGTCACATTTAAATAATTTGATTGATTAAAAAAAACTATCGATAAAATAAACTAAATTATCCTACATCACTACATCAGGAAGGGACAGTAAGTTACCATACCTAGAGATTATGGCGTGGTCATAATCATAACTCAATTAAATCTTCTATATTTATGGCAATCGTTAAATCATCGTATTGCAGCATTAAATTATACTATTTAACGAATTTCAGCTTTATTCAGTTTGCCTCGCTAATGATAGGATTAAGAATGCAATATGATTAAATAATTCTGCTGTTATTTCTAAATAATATATCTACTACAACTCTATTTCTTATTTTTCTTTATCGTAAGTTTAGCCACCCTGTTAAATGTGCAGTTTTCGGCTTGGAAAAAATTACAGTTAGGTATGTGACAGATATTTATGGAGATATGTTTTAGGATCTTGCTTATACATAAGTAAATTACATATTAAGTTACATAAAAGTGTATTGATTTTGATAGTTCATGAATACCATTATACCACCACCCTCTTGTTTGAGTCATCCGCCATAGCTCGAGAGACAGTTCTTTCTTTCTTTTAATTCTCTCTTTCTTGGCAGGTAATGCTGGCCATACACAATCAAGTATACTTGTCAAACTGGGTGCCGCATCAAGTCATACTGCAAACTTGACAAGCACGCTTGATCGTGTACGGCCTCATCACATTATCGATGTCTTTAGTGTCGTTAATGTCCATGGCCAATGATAGTGGCTGACCATTAGTTTACTAATGAAATGAAAGACAATCAAATTGTAGTCTTATTATTATTGAAAACAATAGCATAAAGTAAGTATGCTATTGTATAATTGTTATAAAATAATTATTAAAAAGTCCTATCAGTTCCATGCGTTAGGTTAAAAGTTCTACAGACTATTCAGTAGCAATGAAAATGAGCTGGCAACATTGGAAAATTACCCATTTGTAAGTAATGAGGGTTTTTGATACTATTTCTGCCACCAGGCGGCGCTACGTTGGCGTCAGGTCTAAACAGCTGTCAAATAGCACAGTGTCGTAGGTACTAAACATAAATTATTGAAAACCTGTTGTGTTTGGAAGTGTTATTGATTTTATTATGGATTACGACCAGAAAAAGGTCGCCGAACTGAAGATTGAACTCAAAAAAAGGGGCGAAAAAGTCACTGGTCGGAAGGAAAAGCTCATTGAAAGTAGGTACTAGATTTTGTTTACACAATTTGATTTCGTTCTTTAACTACTAAATTGGAGTTATTTATTTATCCGACCACTGGAACATAAAAAGTAGCTTTCTTCCTTCCCCATACATTGTCTACTTAGTACCGAAAACCACCTTAGATCTGACGGCACACAATTTTAAATTAATAGATTTACATTTCGTAGTTCCCAATAGTTAACCATACATAGTAGTGTTCTATATCAATACATTCGGCTTGAAGTGTTCTCTTCAAATGTCCAGTTAGTTTTTGATTTCCCTTTAAATTTTCCAAAATTTTCTTTAAACTACTTTTCCTTATATTATCATACGTTTTTGCAATAGTTTCTTTTCTTTCATGTTGACCAACCACTGCATGGTATCGGAAGATTAGAAATTCCTTGGCGCACCCATTTCTATTAGTTCCGTAAAAATATTTCGTAAATTTCAAATTTTTTTGCCAAAAACTAAAAAAAAACACAATTTTCAAAATTACTTTCTCAAAACATTTTCTACATTAAATTTTATTTCAGTTCTGTGTAGCGCTCACTGAGCCCGATCTTTTGGTACCTCTCGTGCCCGGATCCGACCACTGGGACACAGGCTATTTTTCGTTGGAATTTATCTTTGAATGGCTACAAGCCGCTGTTTCAATCGGGTTTTATCTCCAGTAGGGAACTTATAACCTCCTGTTTTATTTGCACACATAGGCACTGCACAACACTGTGGCATTTTAGGAAACAATATTCTTAAAGTAATGATTTTAAGAATAAATAAACCAAAAAATATATAGAAAATTGTAATTCGCGTATGTATTTTGACAGTTCATTAGACCTGACGCCAAAGTGCTGCCATCTGGCGTAGACCGTTTCAGAAAACCCTCATTACAAGCAGCGTGCCGATTCGACCACAACACGTTGACGTCGATATAATTTCCCAACACTATTGACTATAGAGTAATGATATACGCAAAAGTGTCGATACATGATAAATGTTTAGACACCTGAATTTTCTTAGTTTTACTTAAAAGTCTAAACGTCAAAAATGTAAAATAGTTTTATACTATTATAATTGTTGTACGCGATTTTATTGCAAACACAATATTTAATAATCTATATTATTATCTATTGTATGTAGAAAACAAAAAAAATGTACGGATGTCCTTTTTATGTCTTATAGCGTTTTTGCGTCGGGGGTTAAAAATAAAAACGAATCGAGAACCTTTTTTGAAGGCAGTTAAAATTCATTTCATAGTTCGTTCATGTAGTTTTACTTCGTACGCGTGTACACTAATACACATACTTTAAATTTTTTTAAGACGAGTCCTATTTTGAAAACAATAGTTGTATAGTGTCTTTTTATCGTTACTTGTAATTTACACATTTTTAATTTACTATGGCTTACTTACTCTTTGATACTGACCAATTATATTCGACAAGCTATACACGGAAGTCCCTCTATTGATTTGGTTTTAGGAAATGATTTCGTTTGCGTCCCAGTATCGGGTAATTTTGCGATTTACTTCGTGCGATATTCACTGATATATTATGGTTGTATGACTATGGTTGTATGACTAAAGACTAATTTTCTGCGTAATTACTCTGCTGATTAACGATGAAATGTGGTTTCATTCCGAAGGCATCGCTAGTAATAACGACACAAATTATAGTTTATCGGATAAATGTAAAGACATGTCTAATTTTAATAAACTCTTTAAAATCTAATAGGGCAACACTCTTTCCTGTAGGTGGGGCTCTATATGACTCTATATATTTTATGATATTTGTAGTAGTATTGTAGTATCTGTTTTATTTTGACCCGACTTATAAAACAGGTCATTTAATTTCACTACAATATCCTGTTCCCAAAATCAATATTTTCTCCAATCCACTTTTTTTACTGCAGATTATAAAAAGTCTGTTTACGCTCAGCCGGCTTAAACATATAAACATAATTATAATAATATAATTATAATGAAAACAATACAATTTCTTAATGCAAATAAAGATATTGTATTGTATTGAATTTTTATGTACATAGAAAATTCTGCTAATTTTGATTATTATTGTTCTAGATGCTCAACATATTTTTTAAATTTCTTTGATATTTATTTCTTTATAATATAATCTCGCAGCTTCGCAAATCCTAACGAAGCGATGTAGGGTTGCCATTAACTTGTTTCCGAATAATATAATATAATTAAGTAAATAATTAATATAATTTTTTTTCGCGGGTAGGTGTGAAAAAGTAAACAGCTGTTTTGAATTGCTCTAAGTTTTAATTTGATTAAAAATAATTTAAATCAATCTTTAAGTAAAAAATCACTTCATATACCTTTTAAATTTAAGTGAATTTCTAGTACAATATAGTTTTTACATATTATGTGATCTAATTTTTAAACACTAACCTGCACCATCCATCAAGATTTTTTCAAGCTACTGACACTTCACTATTATCTTTTAAAAACCGAAAATGGCTAACACTGGTGATATTGTGGCCATCCACAAGGAGCTGGAACAAACTTGGACGAAGAAACTGACAGAATTTGAAGATCGCCTCAAGGCTACAACTAATACAAGTCCAAATCTTGCCCAGTTGACGGAGGAGTTCTATGCATTTAAGGATGTTGTTAGCCAGATGTTTACACTTCTTCGCCAACAGATAAACTCTTGTGCAAAAGCTATAGATGCCATTGATATGAGGCAACGCCAAAAGATACTTATTTTTAATGGCATTCCAGAGGACTCTAATACTGATGTGCAACAAGCAGTGCTGGGCCTCATAACAAAGGAGATGAACATTAAGGGGGTCACAATTTCTTCTTTCAAACGCTGCCACCGACTTGGTTCCCCGGGCCAGGACCGGGTAAGGCCTATTCTTGTGCACTTCACTGACCACCACATCAAGTCCAACGTCTGGAGCGCGAAGGCCAAGTTAAAGGGATCATCTTATGTCGTCTCAGAGTTCCTCACCCGGCCCCGACAACTCATACATAAGCAAGCTCGTCTTCACTTTGGAGTTCGTAATGTGTGGACAATTGATGGCACCATATACATCAAGCTTCCTAGTGGCGACAGAGCGAAGGTGCACACAGAGGATGAGTACGAGACTCTGGTCTCTTCAGTTGCAGCAGTCCCTCATGTCTCCACCAAGGACGGCAGCTCTCTGCTAGCGTCCAGTGCTAGCCGTCAGCAGGATGCCCGCAGTAAACACGCGGCAGCGGCAGCTCAAGGCGACGAACAAAAGAAACCTCGTAGGCTTGTATCTAAGAAGTGAGTTTTCTGTGTGGTGTTACGATTCGCGCATTGTTTAACCATTTTCTTAGCTTTATTTGTTTACAATGATATTTTTTTATATTTTACCCACAAGATGTTCACTAAAGCTCACTGTTTTTACTCTGTATTTTAGATATACCTTCATATTTCTTTTTATTTTTTATTTCCATTTGCACAAACGTAATCACTTAAAATTTTAAAATGTCATTTCATATTATTATTTATGACATTAGACTATTATACAGCTGTTTTACTCAACGATGTTGCATGACACTGACATAATGTCACATTTGTATGGACCATGGAGACCATGGATATATTTTAAATGTACATACTCGTAGTATTGTAAGTACTCTGTGTTGTGCAAAGGCAAATGATTTGTAGACTATAATTAATAATAAACTCTTAACTTGTGTTCGCTCGCCGATAAAGATAATATTTAAATATCTTTTTTTTGGTATTAGTTTTGTTCAACTTGTCTTGTTTTATATATCAAGTGTTATTTAATGAAACTTTCTGTAAACAGACAACTGATGGTATGGTGCAGAATTGTGAATAAATACCTTTTTTTTTTAACCAAATCAATTATATTTATAACTTTATTAGATATTAGTATTATTTATTTACTCATACATAGATATTTATATATATATATAATTATTTATTTAATCTCGTATGTCTGATTCTGATGAGTTGTATTTTTCGGCAGTAGACAATGATGACTCTTTTACCTCCTGTGACGAATCTTCACCCTGCAGTGATTCCTCCCATCTCTTGAAAAATGAACTGGATGGAATTTTTAGTCCACTTACAAAATGTTTTAACGTGTGCCATATTAATGCTCAAAGTATTCCGTGCCACTTCGCAGAACTTGAAGCAGCGTTTTCCTGTGACAACATCCATGCTATTCTCATATCGGAGAGCTGGCTGAAGCCTTCACTAAATTCGACATTGTATCCACTTCCAGGCTATGTACTCATTCGTAACGACCGTATTGGTAAAGGAGGTGGTGGCGTTGCAATATATCTACGTTCTTCCATACCTTACAAGACCATCTTGCAGTCCCCACCACCCTATTCTGCTGCCCCTGAGTACTTGTTCCTGGAGCTGGATATTAAAGGTATCAGGGCCGTTCTGGGTGTAGTGTACTGTCCTCCCTCCATTGATTATTTCTCAAGCTTAGAAACAGTTTTCGATAATATTGGGTCTTCGTATCCGCATTACTTAATCATGGGCGACTTTAACACTGACTTGTTAAAAAATTCCTCACGGGCTCAGAAACTTAGATCAATAGTAGAATCTGTCAATCTTTCTATTCTTTCGTTATCTGCAACTCACCATAATTTTAACACTGAGGATTCCTGGATTGATCTCATCCTTACCGCATCACCTGACCGTGTGTCGGCATACGGTCAGTTATCTGCTTCCGGCTTTTCGCGGCATGATCTTATTTATCTGGCATATAAATTAAAACCTCCTAAGTTCAGCCCTACTGTTTTACAGTTACGTAGCTTATCTACCATCAATATTGAAAGCTTAAGGATGGATGCTTCTGGCATGGCTTTGGGATTGGTGGAGGAGGCGCCTACAATGGATGATAAGATAAAACTTTTCAACACAGCTGTCACGACATTGTATGACGTCCATGCGCCAGTTCACAGAGTCAGGCTGAGACGTCTTCCTGCCCCGTGGATGACTGAGGGCGTGCGCATGGCTATGACCCGCCGCAACAAAGCGTTCAGAGAATATAAGAAGGACCGTACTGAAGAGAACTGGATCTCATTCAAAAGGGCTAGAAATCGTTGCAACCAGATGATACGGTCAGCAAAACGCCGATACATCCATGATAATGTAAGCATCATTAGATAAATTACCGTCACGTTATTGTTAAATTAGTACTTAACTTGATTTCACTGACAACAACGGCCAATGAGCGGGCAGCTTTCTCGACCAATCACAAGATCTTGTGGAGAGGGTACTCGTGGAGTGGGGATTTTCCCCGAGGTGACAACGCTGCCCGCTCGGCAGTTGGTTTTGGGACGTCGAGCAAGAAGCTCGACAATATTGTAATAGTGTATAAGTGTATCAGTGTTTGAAAGTGGTGCATAAAATAATATTTAAACAAGGGAGTTATCTTTTATTTCACTGCCATCCATAGCAAGAGCCAGCCCCTAGTTTCGTCGGATTAGCAAGAGCCGACATCTCAGAAGTGCGATCGAACGCAAAATCCACAAAGATAAGTAATATAAATTATTTTTTTTCTACGATCTTGCCGAATACACTGATAAAATTAAGTGTAGACCGCATGCCATCTAACTTTAATATGAAGAGCATACAGTACTTTAAGCGTACAGGCAGCTTATTATTATTATATTTTATTTCATTTTTTCTTTTCTTTTATTTTTGATAACTTTATAATAAGTCGGTATTACGAATGAATGTCACCTTGAAAATAAATTAGTGGTCAAGCTGGAAATCTATCCAGAACCTTAGTGGCTAGTAGGACTGCTGACTGCCACGTTAGTAGTGTAGATTATAAATAAATATATATAAATAACATTACTCTTGAAAAAAAGAAAAAGGGGAAAGCGCAACCTCGTTACTTATTAATATTTTAAACGGGCCAGTCTTTTATTCGTTCTGATTTGCATTACTCCTTCGGATCTTAAATTTAAAGCAGGCTACCTACTTTTAAGTTTTTACTCTGCTAATATTGCTTACATTTATGATGCCATGTTTATTCCAGGCGATAATTTATGCATGTATTTGTAGCTGAAACAAATTAATCAATTACGCTTGTTTTTCAAGTAAGCTCTAACAGTAATTACAAAATTTGTGTTACTCCCTAAGTCACTGATTATAAAGTATTGTAAAAATTACTGAATGATCTTCTAATCATAAAATTTGAAATAAATGCCATCTATGTGCATCGCTGTACCTAACAAAGCGAAAAACTTAAAATTTTTGTATACCCCTATTAAGTTTTGTTCCGCCCGTTTATATTATGGGACCCGTTGAATCTTAATACTTATATTCTAAAGAAATAAATGATTAATAATAATAAACTTTATTGTACTTGTTGAACCTTTATTGCCTCTGTTTGAAAATGCTTTCAGTGAATCCTCCCGAACAAGGATATTCTCCGTCCCGTCCGAAGGGGATGCAAAGTGGCCATGAGGATGGAGGTGCAACTCTTCAGGGCCCTGACACGAGCGGCCCAACCAGCTACCGCTCGTGCAGCCGCTCGCACAGTTGGGCCACTCGCCGCTCGCACAGTCGGGCCGCTCGCCGCTCGTGCAGCCGCTCGCACAGTCGGGCCACTCGCCGCTCGTGCAGCCGCTCGCACAGTCGGGCCACTCGCCGCTGGTGCATCCGCTCGCACAGTCGGGCCACTCGCCGCTCGTGCAGCCGCTCGCACAGTCGGGCCACTCGCCGCTCGTGCAGCCGCTCGCACAGTCGGGCCACTCGCCGCTCGTGCAGCCGCTCGCACAGTCGGGCCACTCGCCGCTCGTGCAGCCACCGCACGCGCAGCCGCCGCTCGCATAGTCGGGCCACCCACCGCTCGCGTAGCCGCGCCAACAGCCGCCACTCGCGCAGTAGAGACAGCCAGGTGAAGGGTGATAGTATCACGACTAATACTTTTAAAACTGTAAGATGCTTTCAATGATAAAAAAAAAACAGATACGCCATGCCCTTATACATCAACAAAAAAAAATCTGTTCCGAAAACAGCAACAACACACGCGCGTTTGTCTTTTGTTTCACTACACCAATCACAGATCCCAACACACAATTCATAAATGCGGTTCAAACAGTAGATCAAAGAATGTCTTGGACAACCGAATGAAACGAATCCGTGATAAGATGTTATTATAAAGTCACAAAAATAGGGACCCATCTGACAGCCTACAGGAAAAGTCTAGCATACCTATCAGACCAAAGAAGGGTTATAATGCAGAGTAAATTTATTAGTAACGCTAGACTTCAGACCATACAGGAGGATTTCTCTTGAAGAGATTAGAAACCAAAGCTCTAACAACGACAAACAACAAGCCGTGTTTCAACGAGTAAATGTTCCGAAGACACCTAATCAGACCAATCATACACATAAATTCACACATACCTACTAACAAAACGTGTTACAAAAGATGACAATTTCGAAGTTACTCACTGTATACTGCGGCTATTTGCAACGGAGCTAAAGTTATCAAAAACTAAACACTGCCTCTAATAGACTTAAAGGATATTTAAACTATACAAAAAAAAATACACAATTCAAAAATAATGAATGTCAATTTTATAGTACACTTACAAAAAAAAATATAGTTTCTGGTATAAGAAACTCACAACTCTCCACCCAATGTTACACAAACATACTAACGCGATTCTATTGAACCATCTAACATGATACCAAAGAATAATGACACCCAAAGTCCTGCTAATTATTGACCAATTACTTGCCTTGAAACATTTATCAAATCCTCACATCGTGCATAGCAACGCACATAGATAAACACATAACAACATATTAGCTGAAGAGCACAAATGATGTCTTAAAATGAGCAAAGACTGTAAAGAGCAACCCGTTATAGATACGGTGACAGTCAAGCAGGCCCTAAAAAGAAAAGCGGACAAAGCCACTATGTATATAGATTATCAGAATCACATAGCTGGCTAATATACATATTGCACCATTACAATATTCACCCATCACTAATAACATTTTTAGAATAGTCCATGCGACACTGGCGAACGAAACTCAAATTAATGAGCTCAGATGCGGATGAATCTGATGAAATTCCTATACGAAGAGAGATCTTTCAAGCATATATATGCGCTTAGTTCCTTATGGTTTTGTCTCGCTCTCAACCCTCTATCTAATATATTAAGCTCATCTGACCAAGGACTCACTGTTACCTACGAACATACACTCACTTCATTAACACATCTTATGTACATGGACGACATTAAATTATATAGTAACAATACCCAATCACTTCACAATTTTGCTGACATCTCATACATATTTTCTCAGGGCATTCATATGTAATTTGAGATCGAAAAATGCAAAACATTCACAATCAATAATGGTAACGTAGTAAATAATAACTATACAACTAGCTACTGGAAACCAAGTCAAGCCACCTGATCACAGAAGTTCATACAAGTATTTAGGGTTCGAGCAAACTGGGAAAAATTTACCAGAAGCAAACCAAGACAGACCTTAAAAGAGAAATTCAGACATCGTCTCAATGCTATACTCCGAACACAATTAAGCTCAAGTATCATCATAAAGGCAATGAATACATACTCCCTATTCTTACCTATTCTTTTAATATTATATCTTGGTCACAATCGGAACTAAAAGCCCTCCAAAGAATAGTTCATATTTTCTATTGCTGGACAACGCAAACACCACCCCGCTCTTGCGTACAGAGACTGAGTCTACCCTGTGATGAACGAGGTAGGGGAATTGAAGACATAAATAACTTACACAATAAACAGATCACTTTGCTTAGGTTTTATTTCCACACACGTGCTGAAAAAACCTTTACCACACAAAGCAACTGTACAGATGGATAAACGACTGACCCCTCTTAATCCACATAATAACAATAAGTTTACAGAGAAATGAGCAAGTGACAAACAAAAAAAAATTGCAGCCTGGAACATAAGTCTCTCCATGGAAGACATCGTCAGGATCTTCTGCAGCCCCATGTCGATAAGAAAGCGTTGGAAGCTTGGCTGCGATATGACTTCTCCCCGAAACGGAGGGATTTATGATAGCAATCCAAGATCAAGTTGTCGAAACGCACAACTACCAAAAGTGTATTTGTCACATACCTAACTTACCAACCGACTCCTGCCGACGTTGCCATAGCGCCTCCGAAACCATATTAGAAAACAGAAACTTTAGACTATACTATGATATAATAACTGAAAAAAAAACACTTTAATAGCCCAGATATAACTGTATTAGATAAAATTAAAAAAAAAGAAAAGATATAGCATTCCTTATATATGTATATTGCAGTTTGTAATACGCACATACATACCGTAAAGTTGGTTAAATACATGGATCTCCAAATAGAATTAAAAATCCATTGGGGGATTAAAACTGTTAAAACAGTTCCAATCATTACTTCTTCTACTGGCATTACACCTAAAACTTCACACACTAGTCTCAATACATTAGATATACACTCATCCATAGTCGCACTGATGCAAAAGGCTACAATACTAAATACATGTTGAATAGTTAGGAAATTTCTGCATTAGTAAATAGGCACTTGGCCTCGGCCCGTGCTTTGACCTCTTAGGCGAGTTTGACGTGACTTTTACATATATAATAAATAATTATATTGTGATCATAATTATTATAGTGAATAATATTAATTACACGCAACGTCATAAAGTATGATTGTCCCTAATAATATGATGGTAGATATTATTAATATGTAAATATAAAAAAATAATAATAAATATATATTCCATCCATCTATCCATCAGCCCTTGTAGGTCCACTGCTGGACATAGGCCTCCCCTAACTTGTGCCACTGACCGGTCCTGAGCCTTCTGAATACAACGGATGCCCGCTGTCTTCTTCAGGTCGTCAGTCCACCTAGTCGGGAGGCGTCCTATGCCCCTTTTTCGAGACGTGGGCGCCATTCGAGGACCTTTCTTCCCCAACGGTTATCGGTCCTTCGCACTATGTGGCCAGCCCATTACCACTTCAGCCGGCTAATTCTTTGAGCTGTTTCGGTTACCCTCGTTCGTCTACGGATCTCCTCATTTCTGATTCGATCACGTAGAGAAATACCGAGCATAGCCCTCTCCATAGCCCGCTGCGCTACTCTGAGCGTGTGGATTAGGCCAATAGTAAAGCACGACGTCTCGGATCCGTATGTCATCACTGGCAACACACACTGCTCGAACACCTTCGACTTCAGGCACTGAGGTAGTGTTTTGGACGACGAGATATGACGCAGTTTCCCAACGCAGACTTCTTTCTCGAAGTCGGACTTACCCATCTAGATCACTTGTCCTAGGTAATTGTATTCGTCTACAACTTCGAGAGCAGCGTCATCAACAACAACCGGTAAGGGTGTGACATGGACATCCAACATGATTTTCGTCTTGTCCATGTTCATCTTAAGACCCACCCGTTGTGAGGCGCTGTTCAAAGTCCCCGAGCATTGCACCAGGTTCTTCCAGGGAACCCGCCAGGATGACTATATCATCGGCATATCGCAGGTGTGTGATGTATTCGCCATTGATGTTAATGCTACGTCGTTTCCACTCCATCAGCTTGAACACGTCTTCCAACGCAGCGGTGAAAAGTTTTGGGGATATGACATCCCCTTGTCTGACACCTCTCTGCAGTTGGATGGGGTTCGTTGCTGTGTCGTGTACTCTGACTGCAGATGAGTACAAACACTTCAACACCTTGATAAACGTAATAATATATATTTATTAAATTAATAATAATATAATAAATATTACGTTCAAGGATTTCCCTGGTCCTTGATTGTAATATTTCGGGACATCCCTGGTCCATTATTTCTAGGACATCCCTGGTCCTGTTACTATGCTGAACATCCCTGGTTCATTATTTCTAGAACTTCCCTGGTTCTTTATTAGATTTTGGGACTACCCTGGTTCCTTGAAATGAAATTAAAAGAATTGAAATGATATTTATTTGCAAAAATGTGGTTACAAAAGGTGTTAGCTGGATGTCGAATATCGCTCACATTTGCCAAGAATAAAGGCATACAAATTATTTCTTAAAACAATTAGTTATTATCAACTAGCAATGATATTACGTATTTATAGTACGTGCAGACAATCTCGGGAAACAGTGCCCTGCCCCGATGCACGACTGACCAGACGGCTACTGTCACTTGACAGGAAAGACTTACGGACAATCGTAGGTAATATCACTGGACACTGCCCACTTAACAAACATCTATATGTTCTAGGTGTGACCGACAGCCCCCTGTGCAGGGCATGCCTGTCGGCTGAAGAAACAGCCCCTCACGTAATCCTGGAATGCGTGGGAGTAGCAACCCAACGGGCTGAAATCCTCGGCACCCCGAAGTCGTTCCGTGAAGCCTGTGGAGACACCAGGAGGATCCTGCGCTTCTGGACGGAGCTAGGCTGGCTAGATAACTAGCCGGCACACATATTTACGTACAATGGCCCAACTTAGAGGCTAAGTACGGAAACTGGAGCCCATCACCTAGCAATGATATTAAGAGTTCGAATCTATAAAATTTATCATTATACATTTTTACATCTACTTACATTGAATAATATAAATTAATTACTTATTAATGTCACAATCCTAATTAATTTTAAATTATTAGAATAAATTTAGATGTCAGTTTTATCGGATTCAGTCAAGTTAAAATGTGAGTACAGAATTGATTTAGTTGATTATTAAGCGAGTTATCTTACATAGATTACTTATTGCTATTAATTTATTCGTCCATAAACTCTTTTAAACTATAATAACACTTTTGAGTAGCCATTGATGTGCATCCTTATTTATGTTTAGCTTATTTTAGTTTAGAACCATAGTTAAAAGTAAATTATGGTCAACATGTAAAATAGTAATAGCGATTACATTAGTATTATAACTGTAATCTACCCATGTAATCTACACATGTTTTATCATCAGTCGCTCGAGGTCGAACGACCAAATTGGATGGCCGACTGTAAGCATCATTAGATAAATTACCGTCACGTTATTGTTAAATTAGTACTTAACTTGATTTCACTGACAACAACGGCCAATGAGCGGGCAGCTTTCTCGACCAATCACAAGATCTTGTGGAGAGGGTACTCGTGGAGTGGGGATTTTCCCCGAGGTGACAACGCTGCCCGCTCGGCAGTTGGTTTTGGGACGTCGAGCAAGAAGCTCGACAATATTGTAATAGTGTATAAGTGTATCAGTGTTTGAAAGTGGTGCATAAAATAATATTTAAACAAGGGAGTTATCTTTTATTTCACTGCCATCCATAGCAAGAGCCAGCCCCTAGTTTCGTCGGATTAGCAAGAGCCGACAATAATATCTCCAATTCTTCTCCCGCGAATGTGTGGAAATTCTTAAGAACTCTGGGTGTTAGAGAGCCAATAGTGGCAGATTTTGGTCCATCTCTCACTTTAGGTGTTATTAATCATCATTTCGCTACCACACCTGTCTTGGACCCTACAATTCGTGCTGACACCATCTCTTCCATCGCGTCCTCGTCACCTCTCTTAACACCCAGTTTTCAATTCTCTTCTGTTAACCTAGACGACATAAAAAAGACGATTTTAGCAATCAAGTCCAAGGCAGTAGGATGTGACGATGTGAGCAGAGACATGATATTCATGATTTTAGACGACTTGCTTCCCATAATTACACATCTCGTTAATTTTTCACTATCCTCTGGGGAGTATCCTTCCATATGGAAAAAAGCCTACGTCCACCCAATTCCGAAAACCCAAAATCCCACATTACCTAATCATCTTCGTCCCATCTCTATTCTCCCTTTCCTCTCTAAAATCCTTGAAGCCTGTGTACTGAAGCAGATCTCCTCCTTTTTATCTGAATATAACCTGCTGAGTGAATATCAATCGGGGTTTCGTCCTGGTCACAGCACTACTACTGCACTTGTTAAGGTGACGGATGACCTGAGGTATGCCATGGACAACAGATGTCTCTCGGTAGTAGTGCTTGTTGACTTTTCTAACGCCTTCAACACTGTGGACCACGACATCCTACTTGCAATACTTAACCACCTAAATTTTTCACCAACATCCTTGGACTGGTTCTCGTCTTATCTTCGCGGCCGTCAGCAGTCTGTCCGTTTAGGCAATGTGTCTTCAGACTGGGCAGACCTACTTACTGGCGTGCCGCAAGGCGGCATTCTCTCTCCTGTTCTATTTTCTATCTTTATAAATTCTCTCACTGTACTTCTCAACTGTCCGTATCATCTGTATGCTGACGATTTACAACTTTACGTACATACTAGCGTCGATAACCTTCACGCCGCCATCGATGACATAAACACAAACCTGAATGCACTCAAGGATTGGTCCACCTCTTACGGAGTAACGGTTAATCCTAGCAAATGCCAAGCGATCTTGGTGGGAAGCTCAAAACTACTTGCTAAGGTTACCTCCGTACCTCCTATATACTACAATGGCACCTTGATACTATTTAGTGATTCGGTAAAGAATCTTGGCCTTCACATAGATCGGACATTTAGTTGGAGAACACATATTGCGGAAACCAGCCGTAAGGTGGTAGCTACGCTGCACGCCCTCAATCGACTTAAACACTTCCTGCCTATGAAGACTAAGCTTATGCTTGTCCACACTCTTGTATTGCCCATTATTGATTACGGTGATGTGTGCTACCCAGACCTAACAGAGGAACTTCTCAATAAACTAGAACGCCTTCTTAACAATTGTATCCGCTATGTTTTTGGTTTACGTAAATTTGACCACGTCTCCCAGTCCCGACAGCAGTTAAAATGGCTCAACATTCGTCAAAGGCGTAATTCTAGGATTCTCCTAATGCTGTACTCTATTCTTAATGATCCTAACACTCCTTCATACCTTAAAAGCAATTTTCATTATCGTTGTGACTCCCATGATAGAGTACTTCGCTCCTCTGTAAATCTTAAAATGGTAATACCATCTAGCAATACCTGTTTCTACTACTACTCCTTTACTTTTCAGGCGACACTACTCTGGAACGCCCTGCCTCTGGAGATTAAGAAAGCCCCCACTAAGGAGACCTTTAAGAGACTGATCAAAAATCATTTCTTTAAATCCTCTGCCGTGGATTAGATTTCGTCACGGATTCGTATAAAACGAAATTATACAATACAATACAAATATATTATATTATTGAGATTATATTTACATTTATTAGTATATTTCTTATTATTATAATATTACTATTATTATATATTTATTAGTATATTTATTTAGATGTTATTGTATTATTATTATTATAGTATATTAAAATAAACTTATATAAGTATTGAAATAATTTAATTTATAATTAAGTATGTATGTATACATTTCATTGTTATTATTAATTTGTTTTACTACAGCATAGCATCCCGTTCAATTAATTATTGTTACCGCCTACCACACCTTCTCACCTACACCATGGGTTGACTGGGAGAGAATGCCCCATGGCATTAAGTCCGCCCTTTGTAAGCCTAGTTTGTAGGTTTTACAATAAAGATTATAAATAAATAAATAAAATAAATTTTCTGGTACTTCATTAGAATTAAGAGTCCAAAAGAGATTTTGATTCCATAAATTAAATTATACTGTCCACAAAAACCACATTTTGTGGTAATATGGGCAGCGATGTGGTTCATTGAATTAAATTTTTATATCCACGGAATTTAAACTTTAACTAGCATTAATGTAGAAAATTATTATCCATTAAATTGTAATCGCATAATTCCACATAACATAAAGTAAAGGCAATAATTTTATCGAATAATATTACTTACAATTGTTTTATTTCGATTAATTCTATTCTGTTCGTTAGGTGTGTAAATGTTTTAGAGAATTATATCGATGGTTAAGAATCAATAATGTATATTTCAACAAAGTCAACTGTACAGGAGATAAAATAAAATCGATTTTACACTTCAATAATAAGGTTGATTGTCCCTGTGTGACGTGGCATTGACACACACACCACAAACAACAACACGAGAATATATATACAGTTAGGGGAGACCGGGGGCAAAAGTACCACGGGGCAATAGAACATTGGTGATATTTTGGTTGGCAAGCAACGCTGAAGAGTGTGCAGCCGCGAGGGCATAGGCCGTAACGTGCTCGGGTAGGCTAACCACAGAGCAATGTGCTCCGAGCAGCGTGGACGTGTGTAATTGACTATTGTCATTTGGACAGCCCCAAAGTAATTTTTCGTACTCTGAAAAATCAGTTATTACTCTTTAATTTACAAAGTATAAGTAAATTAACAACAAATATTATAATTCATATATATCACACAATATAAACCTTATCGCAAAAGTAAAATAGTGTTCAGAGTTTCTGATTTATTTTTGTTTTTAAATAAAACAGTCTTCAGGAATAATTGTACCATTTTTTTCGGGGTCAATAGTAACGTTACTATTGACCCCTTGCTACAAATGACCCCGAGGTGAAAATAATTATTTTACCTAATTTATATGTTTTGAGCCATTAAGAAATTTAGTATTTTCATACTACTTAGTGGACGCCAGCAGCTTCGCTCGCGTGAATTACAAAATGCGGTTTTCGAAAAGTTTCGTTTATCTTAGTTGCTATTCTCTTCGTGGGAAAACCTCTACCCAGTAACACCTACACCTTAACCCGAATAAAATATTATATTAATGAATCTTCAGGTGATGGCTGAGCAATTATTACGTCATTTCAATCTAGTCAGAACTTTTATCCTTTTTTTGTTTTTCTAATATCACCTCTTCAACGCGTTTCAAGTCGAAAATACAAAAACGCTTAATTTTTATTGGAGATCACATATTAAACATCATATTTTATTAAACCTTAATAAGTGATCTTTATTAATAATTAAAGTGTCATCAATCGCAAATCTAGGACAAAAACATTCATCCGGAAGCGCATTTTGGAAATCTTAAATACCTTCATTTATTTGCCTTTTTTTCTTTTATTTTTACACTAGCTATTGCCCGCAGCTTCGTACACGGAAATTCATCCAATCCATCTTTGGTCTGTAGCACCGACTACTCAAGTGGATTCCCTTAACCGGATTCAGAAATGGGCTGTTCGTATTTTGGTTCGTGTGGTGCTTTTAATCTTTTTGTTAGCAGTAATATGACAGGGGTTAAATGTAACAGGGGGTTGTTAGTAACACACACGTTTTCATACAATTTTTTGTTGTTGATTATTGTTGATTCATCAAAGAAATATACGATTTAAATGTTTTTTAATGATGTAGTGATTATAACTTGTCTAAAATTATAATTTTAGATAGTAATATATTCGTTTTTGATCAGTTATAAAGAGAAGTATATACTTTTTTGTTTCGAAGCGGCTTGAAGAAGTAAAAGCATTTATTTTAGTTACCAATTAAAATACTGATTGTATTTAAGATTGTGATTGTTTTTAAAATTAAAATATGGCTAAATTCATTAACATTGTCATTTTATTGTTCATCAAAACAATGTTACAAACAACCCCGCACTATGGGTCAATTGTAACATTCGACACTTCTTTTTAAAAGTGGAATTGCAACATAATTACGATTAGTACTCTAACGTTGACTAGACAAGTTGGTAGACAGTTAAACTAAGTTTCTTAGAGAATAACAGGATTTTGTTAGATATCAACAGTTTTGGCACAATCGGCCACGAACTAAAAACTGTTACTTTTGCCCCCGGTCTCCCCTACTAGTGCACTACCGGCAGCTTTGCTCGCGTTTTTCACGATTATAATTGGCACCCTCAATGGACAAAAAGCATAAGTTGTGATACTTTGAATTTTAGTTATTAATATGATTGGAAAGAGAGATAAAAGCTGCATATGCTAAATTTTTTTCAAATTTCTATCATTAATCTTGACGGTTTTGTGCAAGAAATCGTAATGATCCTTTGACTACTTACTGTTTAACATTTTTTTTGCTCTTGTAAAATTTCAATTTTCATCTTATGCCTATTTCCACTGAGGGTAACAATTATCTTACATCTTATTTCAGATCATGGTTTACTTGTATGAAAAATTTAATCAAAATCCATTCAGGAGGTTTTCTTGAAAGAGTAACAAACATTCAAACAAACTTTCACATCTATACTTTCTACTATAGTATGTGTAGTATAGATTCTATACTAATAATATAAAGCTGAAGAGTTTGTTTGGTTGAACCACAGCTGAACGCGCTAATCTCAGGAACTACTGGTTTGAATTGAAAAATTCTTTTTGTGTTTGATAGTTAATTTAAAGAGAAAGGCTATATAACATCACATATTTTAGTAATTAGTTTTTCCACAAATTAATGCGAGTGAAACCGCGGAGCACAGATAGTTTATAATATTAGTAGGATTTGTCACATACCTACAGTATCAGATTACTTTGACTGTTAATATCGATAGCTTGCGCCTATTTTACATTTTCACCAGCACCCAAGGCTGACTGGTAGAGAATGCCATTAGGCATTAAGTTTTTGCCCTTGTATACCCTAGATTTAGGTGTTGCAAAAAAAAATAAAAAAAAAAATAAAAAAAAAGAAATACTGAGAGACGCGAACCTGCGCATCAGGTATTGTGTATCTACGTCCTGACCATTGAGCTACGGAGAAGTATGCTTGCCGAGTATATTTCTGTCTCATTCTTTCCTACACATTTTTGTATTTGTGTCTCTTACCTGTCGTTTTTTCCGTTGCATCCGGTTTGAAATCACAACGATTCTAAAGAAGTTTCACTTCAAAATCCGTGAATGGAACCCGGAAGCATCCCGTGATTAACACTAAGAAGTTCCGTCTTCAAATGAATTAAATATTAAATTGAATACATTATCACGATCAAGTTGCATTACATTAACTATGCACAACTAAACTGTACATTATTGAATAAGCGATCGATACGAGATTAGTGGCGAATAATGGTGGTTATCCGATAATGACGGTCGAATTAACTTTGTGTGTGCCCATCGCTATTGCCTACATACTGTTTACTCGACTATTATAAGATTTGTAATATTCAAGCCTGGTGGTACCTATTCACTGAGAAACAATTGTTTATACACAATGTTTCGGAAATACGACGTGTATGTTTCACGGAATAATGTTTCAGAGATTGTGCAACACAATGGGGTTTATTTATTTATTTATTTATTTGGTTTACCAACAATTGTTACACGATTACATGACAATGAACAAATTTGAATAATCATAAACTACGTGCACAACCTATTACAGGCAAACACCGCATGCAAAAAGTTAATAAATTATATTTAAGGCACAATGGGTGACTGAAATGTGAGTAAACTTCACAATTTAACAAATTTAACAAAGACAAAAAACGAGCCACATAGTGCAGTCATTGAAGCATTATTGCTCCGAATTTTTTTACTGTGAACCGATTTGCGTGAAATTTTGGAATTAGGTTCATCTTACCCTTAACTTCAAAAGTGAAAATGATTTAAACTCCGCACTCACCCTGGGGGTGGTTGCCACCCCTTCTCGGGGGTGGAATGAAAATAACCTCGGATATCGATAGAAGGGCTAATTTTAAGCTAAAAATCATCTATAAAGTTTTTCGAAAAATCCAATACTTTTCAAGTTATTGGCAATTGAAAAATCGCAATTTTTTCACGTTTTTCATCGGTATTTTGCAAATATCTCCAAAAATATATGTTTTATCGAAAATTTTATAAGAACCAAAATTGTAGCAGATAAAAAAACGAACAATTTAGTTTTTTTTTAAATCATTCCAAGTGCAATATTAAGCTAGATATTGAAGATCAAAGCCGTTTTTTATTTCGTCTGAAATTTAATCTATGTGTTCAATGCCATCTAGCGGCGAACAGATGCATTTTATGCATTCTGCCATAAAAAAAGTTTTTGTAGTGCTTGAAATAAGCTTTAAAATGAGCACTGTTAAAGGTCTTTTGCACGTAAAATAAGTGAGCTGTATTGAAAATAAGAAGACCATTTAATATTTTTTCTTTTAAATCAATGGGTTTCATAAGTGCCATTTCCGCCAAAATGAAAATTAATCGTATTCCGCCTAGAAATAACTTTATTATGAAGAGTTTGATAGATTGTATCAGTTTGGCTGCTTCAGGACACATATTTAAAAAAAAATCAAGATAAAAAAAAAAACAAAATTTCAAATTTACAAAAAAAACACCTTTTTTTCATAATATCTCAAAAATGACGACAGATACGTAAAAAAGTGTAGGGGTGAAAAATTTAGGTATTTTTCTGACGAACAATTTAGTTTTTTTTATTTCTGTCAAACAAAAATTGACGGAGATATGATTATTTAAAGAGCGCGCGGCAGCGCAATCACAGTCTCTCTTAAGCCCTTTAACCCTTCACCGTTTAAAAAAAAGGTTTTTTACTATATATTGCAATGAAGGATGTTGTAGCTCTTTTAATTACCTTTAAAATGGTTTATTATAAATTGTGATAGCATGAAAATTGAAGGAGTTATGGTCCAAAAACTTATCATATTTTTTTCTACTCAGTAACTGAAAATTTCGGAGTGTGAATATTTGGAGCAAGTTTTCTCAAAGCTGCTACAAAAAACACTGCTGTAAAATTGTCATCGCTAGTTCCAACCGTTGGTGCCATAGATGAGCATACCAAGAGAGTTTATCTGCAAACCCAGATTTGGCTTGGTAATAAAAACATTTGTCCAACGGATTGGGGGTGGATCATGAGTGACGGCTTATTGACTCCACTTAAGTCTGTAAATCCACCCGCACCACAAGAACTCCTAAAAATGATTTTTTGCAACTGCAAAAAAGGATGTGGAACGTCTTGCGGGTGCAGAAGAGTTGGCCTATTCTGTAATACTACATGCGGAACGTGCAGTGGAGATAATTGCCAAAATAGCCCATTAATTCAACCAGATATTAATTGTGACAGCGACTCCGACATTGAGTAATGAAAAATAATATATTTTAATAATCTGGTACGATGTATTTTATGTAGTATTTTATGTAATTTGTAAATATTTTATTCAATAAATGGCAATTTTTTTCTCTATAATTAAATTATTTTTAAATATGTAATCATATATATATTTACTGTTTTAATTTAGGGGTAGTTTTAAGGGTAGCAAAGTTGAAGATTACGATAATCACTTTCGAGAGTGTAGAATAATATTTAAATCCTTTTCATTTAATCAAAAAAAATATTTTAACAATTTTTTATCAAGGGGTTGTTTTTTAAGGGTTGAAAGGGGGTTAAAAATTTGACTATTATTATAGAGAACAAAATAATACTTACTCTATACTTACATCTTTTTATGTCATACCAAAGTAATTTTTTGTGATATTTTTAATTTAGGGGTTGTTAGCAAGGGTTGTAAGAATTTCAAGGGGTTGAAAATGATTTTAATAGGAGGTAATTGTGTTAGAAAACACTTTACAATTTCAAAACTTACTATTACACATCGACGGGTGCGACGCATAAGGTCTTAACGCCATTTTTATTGAAAATCCATATTTTACATTATCGTAATTACGAATATGAGTTTTATAAATTCCTGAAATCAGAATTTTAATATTACTTATAATTAACGAGTTTTAGAAACGCTTATGGTCGTATATTTTGAAAGTTACCACGCATATAGTTGCATTTCACGGTACGACGATATGCGTGGTGCTATTGGTTCGTGGGAGACCAATCAAGGGCAGTTACGGCCGTCGTATGTCACTGACGGAGCAGGCAATAAAGTATGACATTTATTTTGTAAATAATATGAATTCTGAAGTGTTTCACGTTATGATATCAAGTGAGTTGTGGTATGTTGATTGTATTACATTATTATAATCGAAATGAACCACTTACGATCATCAAGAATTTTAAATTTAGCACTTAACAAAAATGAAAAAATACCTTTTAATGAATCCAGTCAAACTTGTAAGTTTTGGTTAATAATTGATTGTTTTTTATTAAATAGTTAGAAATAATATCGCAATACAAGCATATAAGATTAGATTTATTATTATATTTAAGTGTTTTTTTCGATATTTATAATTTTAATCTAGTTCCACGCATAACGTCGTAATGTTATAGTTACGACGTTATGCGTTGTTTTTTCATTGAAGGTAAGGGTCGTAACTACTACTTACGACTACATGCGTCGTTATTAAATAAAAATATCTGTGTTCTTATAGTCGTATGTAGAACATACAACGGTATGCTTGGAACTCAATATTAAATAAGACGTTATGCAATTTTTTATTTGCTAAAATCATAAATAAATTTAATATTCTGTGCTATTAATAAGTTGTGGTGGTTAATTAAATGATATTATATCTTTTTTAGAATCACCTGTTTAGGTGAAAACCGAGCATAACTGGAATTTGTACGAGTCAATGGTCGAGAAATCCCTGACTGGGAGCGGTAATTGTAATGATGTCAGAAAATTTCCCAAGAAGTACGACTAGCACTAAATAATTTATATGAAACTAGCTCATATCAAGACTTAATCCAACAATAGTACAAAGGCTGAATCTAGACGTAAGAAAACTTGGAAATATTCCTTAGCAAGAACAGAGCCTAATTCAGATAAACCTAATATTGTTTTGGTATGTAAAACGATGTTCCTCAATACTCTCTCTATAGGAGAGCGAACAGTTAATACGGTTTTCAGGTAGGGAATCTATTTCCCCAGACCATCGTGGCGGTTCGAGAGGTGTTATCATAGATGAAAAGATTAAACCAGGAGTAATAAAGCATGTAAAAATATTTCTACCAGTTGAATCACACTATGTGCGCAAAAAGTTTACAAAACTTTACTTAAATAGCCGACTCAGGTTTGCAAATATGTTTTCTCTATATAATGAGTGGTGTAGTAGTGAAAATATAACAAAAAAAGCTAAATCAGCATGACAATATTGGGGTATTATAAATCAAAGATTAAATATTTTTTATTTTACAAACCTAAGCAGAATATTTGTAACGAATATTATGTTTACACGTAAATAAAAAATAATATGGCAGAAGAAGAAATTAATAAACAAAAAAAACATATGATATCAAAAGAATTAGCAAGAAATTTAAAGGAAAAAGATAAAACTTTAAAAAAAATTACAGCATGCTTCGATTTTCAATAAATTCAGAATTGTTCTCATGGAAATGTTGGTTTATTTTATTATAAAATAAAATTATCGGTCCCAAATGTTACAGTTTTTGATCTAGCCAGTAAAGAAGCATATTGTTGCATGTGGCCAGAGATTAAGTTGTCTGCTTAAACTTATTGAGACTAAAGTATAAGACGGCGTTAAGGAATTCATTTTTTTGTCAGGTAATTGTGCTGGGCAAAACCAAAATTGTATTGTGTTTTCGTTTTATACTTATGCTCCTAAAAATATGGTATAACAATAACTCATTTGTTCTTAGAGCGAGGACATACTCAAAATGAAGCAGATTCTGTTCATGCTTTAATAGAGCGAAATTAAAAAAATAAACTCATATATATGCCAGAACAATGGTATGCATTAGTAAGAAGGGCCAAAGTTAACACGCCTTATTATAATGTGATTGAGATTAGTATTACAGATTTTTATAATTTCAAAAAGTTATTGTATGGAAAAAACTGTATCAAAAACTCTAACAAACACAAAATAACTTGGACTAAAATCAAAGAAGTGGGAATAACTTCCAATGATCCGCATATATCGCTACAGCTTTGAAAACGAAGACTTATATATAACTTATACATTATATGACTTTATTAATTACCAGAAAAACCTATTCATCACGAAGAATTAATAACCAAGAAAGTCTTAATAATTGAGATCGCTGTTATTTAGATTATTTGCCTATAACAACTGCAAATATGAGGATTTACAAAGTCTGTGCCGTGCACGCATAATACCGAAAGAATATAATAAGTATTATGAAAACACACGCAATACGATGAACGAAGAAAATACGGATATCGATTCATCTAATAATTTGTAGATTAATTAATTCTCGCGACATGTTTATAATGTTCCTGTCTAGTTTATTTGTTATACTCACGCTTTGTTTACTGCAGAACTTTCTTGTTATCATATAAATAAGTTAGTTTTTTTAATATCGTTTTTTAATCGTATTTGTAAACCATTAAACCCCGAAGTAACCCGGCGTAACTTGAAGGTAAGGAAAATTTACTGTCGCACAACGTCGTAACTTGTCGTAACTCAATAACATAACTCTTGCATCCCTACGCATAAAGTCATAAGTATGTAATTTCAGTATTTTTCATTAAATTACAATTCATTTTCTATCAATGATATTTGTTTAAAGATGACTTAAGGCACTACTAATTATAAGCTTGATTTAAATTCAAATTTCCTTCTCATTTTTGAGTAATGACAAAAGTAAACTTTAAATGCCCATACTGTAAAGTTGCCATATTCTGCATACGACCTTACGTCGACATGTTTTCTAGCGATAAAATGGCTCAATGTTAATTTTTCCATTAAGGGGTTGTTTACACCCCTTAAAAATAATTTGCGGAGTTCAGATTATTTTCACTTTTGAAGTTAAGGGTTAGATAAGCCTAATTCAAAAATTTCATGCAAATCGGTTCACAGTAAAAAAATTCGGAGGTAACACCGTATTTTTCGCTTCAATGACTGCACTAACAGGATCATGGCAACGAGACTATGTTTTGGTTTTATATCAATCTAATAGGTTCCCATATAAAATAAAAAATGTTTATATATAAAATATATATATATGTTTATATATAATGTTTATATGTTCTTATATATAAAATTCTCGTGTTAGTATGTGTTCTTATGTTAGTTACCATACTCCTCCGAAACGGCTTGACTAATTTTTATGAAATTTTATATGCATATTCAGTAGATCTGAGAATCGGCTTTCACCTATTTTTCATACGCCTAAGTGATAACTTATTAGGATTGTCCATGTCCACCCGTAACATTTTATTTTTATTTTTTGGACAAAATTTTTATTTTATATTTTTATATAATGTGGCATTAAAAATACATACAACCCTTAATTTTCATCCTTCTATCACCAACCCCTATTTTTTAATAGTCATTTGATCCAACTTGAAAGATAGGATATACGAGTAGATTACATCTCAATTTATAATCGCAATATTTTATTGCAAATTCGTCAAACAACTTTTGAGTCTTAATACAGGCATAGGCTTTCTAAAGATAAGTGAGGGTGATTCCATCCATTCAGCGTTTGAAGGTTCACAGATAGGTCTACCCGAACTTTCTCAACTTTGAGCGGTTCTGAGCTTCTGAGCTGAATCCAGCGTAATTTTACCAAGACGTGGACTCCATTTGAGAAATAACCCAAAGGGTGTCAGTCCTTCAATCTATTTCCCCAGTCCATTACCAAAGCTGCGGTTACTACGCACGAAAACAAAGAAAAAATATTTAGTTGATTTTTGTTTTGTTTACTCTCCTTACATCAATTTCAAAGGACACCGTTGTAACCTTAACACACCTGGCCATTAATTTTAAACGCTGCCATGAAACGGCCAAAAATAAAGTTTCAAAGGGCCACGCGCGTTGATACGCCACTTGCTCACAAAGACGATGTGACAAACATCGTAAACGGTTACGACTAAAATTAAATCGTGAAATCTTCAATCAAGGGGTGACGGAGTGTATTCTTAAATCCATTCGATAATATCTTATTTATAACTAGCAATTGCCCTCGCTTCGCTTCGGAAAAAATAGTAAGTACTTGAGTTAACTTTTTGTGGCATTATGATTCATAGAAGGAACCCTAAAAATAGCCTATACTTTAAATGGAAATCTTCTTAATATCCTAGTAAAAGTGCTGTTAAAATTCGTTCAGTAATTTCAGAGATTAGCGGAGACAAACAGACAGACAGACAAAAATTTAAAAACTCGTTTTTCGATTTGGTTTTTATTTGTACGATATAAATATCGATTTACAACTTGAAAAAATCATTCATTATATTTCGAAATCACATACACTTCAATTATATTTGTTTATGTTTATTTTTTTTTTAAATACGAACAATAACGTCATATTCACGAAATGGCGTTTGAGGTCACATATCAATGAGTACTATTTTTAACATTTTAATTTAATTATATTTAATTTATTATGATGGATTTCGATTAAAGAATAATATTGTAGACCTTTTAATGTTACCACTAATACTTTAAACATAAATTTAAATTAATTTACAATTAGTGTCAATATCCCTATTACACCTTCTTCTCAAATCTTGTCTAAGTATTTCACTTTAACAAAACTGCAAGAAGAATAAATCAGCTGTTTACAAGAAAGTGCTTAGTGTCTCTTGGCAACAGCTTCGTGCCTCTCGACACTTACTAAACTCGATTTGCGACCATTATTTACTGGTATTGAGTACTCCTTATGTATTCCTTTAATGTTATTTTTCGTGTTCTCTTCTGCTAGGAGTCTTTGAGAGATTCTTCGCGAGTTTACTGGAGCGAAACATTTATTTATTTTTCGTTAAACTTACTCGTATATACAGATATAAGAAAAAAATAGGTTCTAATTATTTTTTCAGTTTTAAAACGATTTTTTTTTCAGTTTTCCATCGAGCTTTTAGTGTTGTTAATAAAAAAATATTGCCTTACTTTACAACTGAACTGTTTTATATTTTAAGTACGAAAAAAATATGACCTCAGATAAATATATTTAAAATAAATGAAAAAAATAGTTTTTCTAAAATTTTCAAAAACCAAAAAGTCTAATTTCAAACATTGGGCCAACACTCGTAAATCGTCAATATGCCTATGATATAATATCACCTTATCTTAGAATTCACCCCTCTATTTATAAACTTACCATCCAAAGATCGTCACGAGCGAGTGTTCAGTGAATTTTGAGCCAAGTTCGTCTTTTATAAATTGCATTCCTCTCGGCCAAGTCCGTCCAGCCAGGAGTTATGGCTTCACGTCCTATTTGATGAATTCAGACATACAAATGCACGGCCAGAACACCTTGGCCCGCTATTCACACATGTCTTTCGAAAGTTGAGAAGACCTGACTAAAATGATAGGCCAGTTTATACTGGAGGTAAACTTGGCGCCTTAAAATGCATGTTCGTCTATTTTTTTTATTGTGAGCTAAGGTTTATGGTGGCATGTATAGACCGTGAATAAGATGTTCTGGTGTTCTAGGAATTTGTTTATTATCATATTGTTTATTGTTTATAATGCGAAACGCTAATGCACGAATGCAATGCATGAACGCTATGCTTTAAGTTATACGTTACTAATATAGGTTTTACTTGTCTTTTACAATTTTATTATGCTTTTTATGACCCACATGACTGTATACACACTGTCGCAGCGATCGCATATCAGTTGCTGTTAGTTATTGAAGAGTTCTATTAACTCGTTTCGAAAATTTTCATTGAAAAATATGCATGATATTGGCTGACTGATTTTGGCTCTAGAATACTGAAACTGTAACTGGAACTGTGTGTATTGTTTAGTACTTTTACCAGCATGCACCATGAGTAGAGCCTGGCTTGGACTTTGGATGGCTGAATCTCTTTACATCTGAAAAATTTTGTGAATAAAAAAAGCACTTCACTGAAATTAACATAAAAATGGAAATGTAAAGCAAAAAGTACATTACATCAAACACAAAATAAATTCACAACAAAAGTAGAATCCGCTCTATTGAAAGCACCAATCAGCTGATTGAACGGAACATTCACTTTATTACAATGAAGAGTAAACGGGCAAAGAACCGCAAAAATCTGAAAGTATGTGAATAAAACACAAAATATAACCACTGGTATTGGTTATTATATAGGCCGTTTATAGCCGACGATGGCGATGACGATACGATATTATTAAGGTGATGCCTTGGCAATTTGATCGATTTTGTTCTTACATTTAATAATATAGTATTAGCAAAAGAGCACTTAAAAACGTGGCACTTAAATTAGCTCAATTAGCTCAGTACAAAATTATTATTTAGAGATAGCACTCTTTTTTGATTTTATGAAGAACATTTGTGCGACATGATCCGTTATTGTTATGTATAAATTAGGTAATTAATACTATTGCTGGCATTATTTCCGCGAAGCCTTTATGGCTATCTACCACCCTCTTGCTTGAATGAGTCAAACGAGTCGTCGTGGTATGGCTAGAGGCTCGAATGCCAATTTTATCCTTATTTCATCAATGAGCGACGGTGACCATTTAATATTTCTTCTACGCAACGAATTGGTGTTGTAATGGTGTTAAAAAAATGTTATGGCGACCACATACGTCACTGTATTGTTGCTTATATCCAATTAGTCGATTCAATGTCGTGTCGTTAGGGTTAAAATAGCTTTATCCAACAAGAACCAATTCCAACGAACACCCTTTTTAAGTAACTACCACCGAGTTTACACAATAGCAATACAACCAATGCGATGTTTCCTTTGAGTGCAAAATTTTTAGTAAATTCAGTTTATTTTATACCCCTGCGAGCATGTTTTGTTTACGTAGTTTACGTAGATATTGAATTGATAGCGCTTTGAATGCTATGAGTTTTGCTCTGTAGGACGTCTGTGTGGGTTTCGGATCGAATCGAAGAAGCGCTCTGCCCGGGGATTCGCTCACGTTTTCCGGGATTATAAAATCCCTATTCCTATTCTAGGTCATGATTTACCTATATTTAAGATTTCATGAAAATCCGTTCAGTAGGTTTAACGTGAAAGAGTAATAAATATCAAGCAAAATTTCCCATTTATAATATTAGTTTACCTATGAAATTGGATATTTGTATGAAAGTTTTAAAATATTTTTTTTTGTTTTAGCTATTCAAAGTACTGGCCCAAATTATCTATACAATTTTGCCATTTTGATGGCAGTTTGTTTATAACTTTACTGTAGAAGTCTACCGGACGGGAGGCGATGAAGTCAGTAAAAGCATATTGTACTGCCTCTCAGGTGTTGAACTATATATAATAAATTTTACCACATAAAAAATTGTGGAAACAGTGACGGAGAGCTTCCAGCTGTAACTCTTGTACCTTTGCAATGGTCTGTCGTGAAGTGTGAGCTCGCGCATTGTCGTGGAAAAGCAATGAGGAAGAGCGTTGAGTCTTAGTTGTTGAATTGCGAGCTTCTCCATTATTGTTTGCAATTCTTGGCAATAGACATCTGACGTCACTCTTGTGCCATTCGGTAAGAAGCTGTGATGTAAAAGTCCAAGCTAAAGAGCATAGGTAAAGAGATATTATTAAGTAAGATTGCTTCAGTAAACGTGAGAAAACCCGTTTTTCTTCCAGAGATTATTACTATTTACGCGAAAATCTTAACTAACCATTGCATTTACCTGTAATCGTAATAATAATATTCTTCCAAACGCGAATTCAAGACCATTATCCTAATACACGCAAATCTTTGTCACCCCTGACATTCAATATACCCACAAGCTCTAATAACAATTTCATTTCTGTGACGTTGTGACATCCAATGCTTCATCTCAGTACGTTGACTGTCGTTAAAATATATTCATACGAGCAAGCGTGTCTAAATACATAAATCAACACTGCCTAAGGCAGCTTATTAATATTTGCTCTGTCGTTGACATAGTGTTAATGCTGGAAGTGACATGTGTAATTTGTTGAAGGTGGATTGTGCGGCTTAATTTGTACGCTCAAAATCTCTAGCTTCTGGAATTAGTATCCAGTTTTAACATAGTGGGCTGGGCATTGAATGTTACATCTCGTGGGGTCATTATCTGGACATTGATGTGTTTGTCTGTGATTTCAAAATAGCTGTTTTGCAAATATGTCCCAACTACTTTGTAATTATTTCTTTGTTTCCTGTGGCAGAGTTGGTTCGGGTGTTTTTTTTTGAGATATATAAATAAACGCTTACACACTTTTACTCCCCTCAGTTACTAGGTTTTTACCTGTGTCGCGGGTGGCATGGAATACAAAATATGTAACATATAACAGCAACATAACACCCATGACCCGAATACAAATATTTATCAGTCATATAAATATCTGCCCCAGCCGGGAATCGAACTCGGAACCCCTCGTTTCGCAGGCAGGGTCGCTACCAACTAGGCTACAGGGCCAATGTGATTATTTCATTTTAATCAAACTTTCATTGTGAAATATAATAGTTTTTGCCTATAACTTTTTTATGAAACTTATGTTTTTATTCGAATTCAGTTTGTTACAAACTATTATTGATATATTGTGATTGAATTTTGTTAACTTTGTTTTGTTGCAAACGCCATTATTTTCTGTTATACCAACTTGTTTTGGCCAGTTAAACGTAAGTGATTTATTTACATATTAAGCGGAAGGTCAAACATTTATATTTAATACTTAAACTTTTGGATGTCTTGTTTTATTCTTAGGATATCTTTGTTGACGGTGATATTGTACACGTAATTGAGATTGTATCTGGATTGCAATCGTTGTGCACGACTTGCACGAGAAGGGTAAGAGAGAAGAAAGAAAGAGACAGAGAAGTTATCATACAAACACTTTTATTTATTAATATTCCCTTATGTATGAACTTACACAAAATACTTACAACAACTGAGCCCCAAGAAAAATATATGGCAAATGAAATTCATGAATGAAAATTGATGATAAAATTATAATAGGAGGCATTAAATATGATAAACTATGTAAAGAACTAGAAAAACATACCTTTTTTACGTGTTACCCACACGAGCAAAGAGTATAGAGGATATAGAGTTTATGTTTAAAGTATTAAGGGTAACATTAAAACACCTAAAATATTATTCTTTAATCGAAATGAATCACAATAAACTAAATATCATTAATTTAAAATGTTAAAAATGGTACTCACTGTCACGTGACTTCAAACGCCATTTTGAGGTTATGACGTCATTGTACGTATTTTATAAGCAAATTCAACGAACTTCAAGACCGCTAGTATTGAATATTGGTTAGTGAAGTCACATGACGTGAATGGTGGAAAATTTTATATTTTTTTTTTATCAATTTTTGATTTTAAATTGAACATTATTATTTTTATTATTATTGATAATATTTTTTTCGTGAACATTAAGATTCTATCTAAGTATAAAATAAAATTGAATCCTAATGTTGACTAATTAGTCAACATCCCTATTCCTGGAACTTTATCTTCAGGCATGATCATTTCCATGGGGCTAGAAATTCCGTTGAACTAGTAGGTACGTACTTACTTTTAAGTTTAGTTCCACTTTTATTTTTAGTTAGTTCCATCTGCAATGTTGGCCTGACAACAGGTTAAATCTATTATTTTAATGATAATGTTTATTTTATCACGATCAAATTGTATTTCTACAGATTTTTTCACACATAATATATAATAAATACGATTATATCTCACCAGATGAGGGATATAGGGTATTAGGTATTTCTTAAAAAATAATCGAAGCTGTATTATGTATGTGTAATTGTGTATTACGTATAATGTCTGACATAAATTAATAGCTATTTTTCAAATGCAGGTTGAAAAAAGGTTTTCCGAATGGAAACAACGATGGATACTAGTACCTATGATGTTATTATTTTTTAAAGGCCACATCTAGCACAACTATATCTTTTAAGAACAACCAACAGTTACTGTTGTGCGATGCGATAGTAAACTTACACTCCAAGAGCCCTAGGCAATATAGTGGAGTGATAGTGAGTACTGAGTACCTACTGTTTACACGCGACTGCGAAATGCCTATATAAATTAGGTATGTTACGATAGTCCAAACCTCTATTTACACTCTTTGATAAATATTGTAATTAAAAAGAAAACATTGGGTTTTAAAATTAACAGAGAAAAGCATAGGTAAGCCGTGTTACTTTGAATTATAGTTATTAATATGATTGGAAAGAGGGACAAAACCGTTAGGATTTGTGCAAAAAATAGTAATGTAAGTTCCTTTGACTACTTACTGATATTTTAACAGTTTTTTGTTCTCCTGTAAAATTTCAGTTTTCATCTTATGCCTTTTTTCCATTGAGGGTACTACTTCGCTTATAAATAGTCAATGTTTTCTTTCAAGTGTCGATATGTATATGTAATGTGTTATTTAAAACAATAAATAATCTAAGCTAATAATTATTATAAGCAGGAAAGTTTTGATTTTTTGTTTGTTGTAATAGATAAACTCAAAATACTGGACCGATTTCTTAAATTCTTTCACCAATAGGATGCGGTGCTCTTTTTTTGAGTAACATGGGCTATATTTTAATTAAAAAATTAAGATCTCTACGAAAACCGAAGCAAAGCGAGATCGATCACTAGTAATAATATCTACGAGTAATAACAATGATTTCCTCATATTACAAATATAGTGCAATAAGTAGAAATAACTTTTCATAAGGTATAAATGGTGATATAAATAACATGAAGCCCATTTTTATTAAGATTGTTTTCGATAATTTTATTTATATTTTATCATAATTTTAGGGTGTTCGTACTATACTATTGTTTAAATCAACTAACAACTTGATAAATAGTCATGGTAATTCGGAAAAAAACATAATAGATCTACTCTTTTTAACCGACTTCAAAAAAGGAGGAGGTTCTCAATTCGTCTGTATATTTTTTTTGTTTGTCACCTCAGAACTTTCGGCTGGGTGAACCGATTTTAATGATTTTTTTATTGTAAGCTGGTGCTTGTCATATGGTGGGATCATAAAGAGCGAGATCTGACGAGTAGCTTTCGATTTATCCCTAATTTTGAAGTCGGTTATTTTTTGTCAAGAATTATATCTCCTACCGCGGTTTTCTCGTGGACCGACTACGTATACACTTGTGTCATTAGAAATATATATTTTTTAAATCCTTGCCATTGGCACAAGTCGGCACAACTGATACTTTTTGTGTAATTAGCGGTCCTTTGGATTTAATGTGAATATTTTTGTATGTTTGTTACTTTTTCATACAAAAACGGCTGAACAAATTTTCATAGAATTAAGCATACAGGTAGACAGTCCATGATCATGAATAGCATATACTAAATTATCTCGTAAAACGCGGGCAGAGCGCTTTGTGTAAATACGAAAGCTATGTTATTCAATAACAGAAGCAAGAAACAGTCCTCACTATGACCTATTTCAACCTATGAATAGTAAATAGAAATGTAGGCTTTCACGGAAAATGACTTGGGTCATTTGGTTTGTATCTAGTTCAAAGAATGAATAATAAAACAAAGATTATGTATTCGAATCGTTGGAATAAAACGCTCGCACACTCAGAAAGATATTCGTTAGTGTCATGTATCTGAATAGGTTCCATCCGTCTTTAGTTGAAGCCAACCTGGACATCATCATCACTTACCAACAGGTGGGGTTGCAGTCAAGAATAACTTATCATGTTTTTTTATAGAAATTTTACCTAAAGTACCTCTATTGTAAGGTTTTGATACGTCCTATATAATCATTGTCTTCTTCTTTTTTTCTTTTTCTTCTCTCTTGGTCGGCAAAGAATTTGCGACGCCTTGGTGTCGTTGCTGTCCATGGGCAACGATAGCCACTTAACATTAGCTGGATCATTAGCTCTTTTATCGGCTATTTCCATAAAAATATCTCTATAATATAGCCTATGGATTTCACCCGGTTTCCTGGTTACTGTCCGTTGATCAGTCCTAAGATATTTTTAATTTGTCTTGATTCCAATGTAAGAGCCAGTATAAATGCCGGCAACGTATCGTTGATGACTTTGGAGATCAGGTTATTTACGATCAGGTGGCCTGTTCGTTTGTCGACTCATATCATAAAACAAGAATTTTATGAGCTAAAGTTTGAAACCGGTAAATTTTCGAACCGGTTAAAATGTTCGCAAACTTTTTATTCCGGTTTTATTCGCTGTCAAAAAGTTTTACGGCTTTTCAAAGGTTTACGCCATTTATTATAATTAATATGTACATATTATGTATCAACAATACTAGCCACACGTATTTATGTGCATTAAAATTTACTCTTTTATGTCAGTTGCTCCGATGAATGAAACCAGAGAAAAGCTATGGAATTCAGAATTATTCATACATAAGTTTTGTGTAGTGTGGGAATTTTCATTAAGCATTAAAACGTAATCATGTTGATGATGAAAACTACATGATAAGTAGGTAGTTAATATTGGAGACAGGCCAGGCAGGATACTGAAATCAGACCAGGAAAATTTTGCCAGGACGACCAAGGTATTGATAAAATGAGGGGAACATTCAATTAAAAGATGTCAAATTATTTTAAAAACGTATTTATTCTCCGTTTTATTGTGCTTCTCATATTCATAAACTGACCCAAACGGGTTCATAATTTTAATTACAATAGTGATGCAACTCCCGAAAGTAAACAATGAATAAACAATTTAATTTAATTAAAAATAAATATCACAGAGGGACTAATTACAACAAGCCAATAGGTTGTTATAATTAGTTCCTTGAATTATAAATAAAACAAGAAAGAACAATTTAGTGACAGGTATATCGATAATTCATAAATAATACATGATATTGTATTGTATTGTATTGTATATTTAGACCATAAAAATAATCAAGTTTATAAAAACTGGTAAGTTATGAAACCGGTGCCGTTTTGCTGCCTATAACCAATGATGTTTAAATTAATATATAGTATCATTGCCTATAACGATATGATGAGGCAAAGCGGTATTTGTTCAATTTTTACCTAACCGTATCATTTATGATACAAGAACATTTGTTGATATTGTAGTTGAACGTAGTGTTAATCAATACAGGGATCAATTCTCTAGTCAGATTTATTTTCTTAGTTGTGATTTCTATAAAACTGGTTGGAAATAAAATTAAAATCAAATTTATAATTATGTATGTTCAATTTTTAAATAGATAATTCGTTTTTATGTTTATGCTAATTTACTGTTTATTTTTGTTGAAATGTAAATTTAATTATCACATTTCTGATAATTTGAAGTAGGTACTTGAATAAGACTTCATTACTTTTTAACAGGAAAATGACTGAACTATAATTTTAATGCATCCATCAATTTATTCGTGTCATGTAATTTTATTTACTACGGAAAACGGAGCCGAATTCAATCCTGTTTTAATCTGAAAGCAGAAAGCAATATGCATATTTTTGTACTTTCAATATTAATGAAAAATTATGAATACAAAAGCACAAAACATCGAAATTGTATTAGAACCATTGAAGTATAATGTCATAGAACAGACATCTCGAACAAAATGTGTGTCCTGCCCGGGAGGTTCCATTTTCAAAATTGAGCCCCCGTTCTCCTTTCAAAATCGAACGAATCCATTGAAGATTGAAGCCACGTGGTGCCAATGCATTGTGACATACATGGTGTTTGCGGTGTCGGTTCTATACGTTAGTTATAATACTTCAATGATTAGAACCGACATTTATGGTAGCTTTCGTAATCTATGCTTTCAGTATTCTATCTATCCATAACCCTCAAGTCAGTTGAATTGCTACTGTCAAAGAGTCATGACAATGTGTTTAATTTTTTTACCTACTAATTTATAACATAAAGATATATTACTGAAAATGGACCTTAGTAAAAGATTGAACCTGAAGCGTCTCGCTCAACTGGCAACATTGATTAATAATTGACTGAGTAACTTGAGCAGATTTTAAAATAAAATATAATTGAAATATATATTCCAATGACATGTATAAAATAAAAAGTTTCAGAATTAATTTCAAAGAAATAGAAAAAGATTTGGTTGGGATGGCCAAGAATTTCTAGCACCAGTGATAGTTTGATAAAAATGCAAGTGGTATTAGAAAGAAATGGTGATATTACATCAATATTAAATGCAATGCGGATAAATTTAATGTGATATGATTATAAAATTCGACTTACTTTTCTAATTTGATTCGTTTACCTAATTTTTACAATATCTACACATTAACCGAACCAATTTACATCTTTTCTTAATGGTATTTTTACATAAAATCAATCGTCAATTAATAATTTGATTGTTGATCGCAATAATAATTTTAGGACTAGTTTGAAATAACTTACTAGGACAAAACCGCTATGACTAACTAGTACTATGGTCACATAATTTTGTACAAAATTATCTATAATAATTTAGTTTCACATAACAGCCAAACGCTGTCTTGAAAATATGAGATGATCGATAATTACTTATAAATAGGAAGAATATCTCTACCTAGGTTCTTTTGTACAGATCTGTAGAAATATAAACACTACGAGGATTTAGTCTTCAGTATGACAGGGATTCGACAAAGTCTATAATATAAGAAGGCAAGGAGGCCGTACTGAATATCAGTGGAAAGTAGGCCGTATATTATTAAATTAGACTAATAAATGCTTCCATACTATTACATCTACCGTCACGCACAAGTTATGGCACAAAACCACCACTTTGAGTTCATACACATTCATGACATCGGAATTTCTGCTGATAAACGATGCCTCGAAGATGCTCTCGTGCCGCATGTACCACAAGTGTTATTGCTATATCCTGAGTCGGAGCCGAAAGAAGAATCTCCACTTGGCGGCTTTGGAGAAGCTCTAGGTCCCCTCCAGCAGCCCATGCCTGGTAAATCCCCTCCAGGCCATGCGCCGCCACCCATTGGCATAGGTCCAGAAGGCCTCGCTCCAACTGTCCCTACTTGAGGATATAATCTTAGTAAAGCGTCTAACAGAACTCCTTCATGGAACTCCGAAGGATCTGGTGGATGAACGTGTCTTGGAACACGATGCTGCGCTCGTCGTCTCTCAAGAGACTTTGGTCTTCTGTCCAAACGCTGATGTCTTTGCCGATGAGGTAACGACTGCGGAGCAGGAGGCCTTGAACAAGTTCGACAAGGTGCCGCTTCGCCAACGAGACTTAGTTCGTCTTCAGCGAAGTGGTCGTCACTGTGTATGGAATCGTCAGAACGATGGGGCAGCTCTTCATATAACGGCGCACCACAGGCGTCTCCCCCACAGCTGTTTCCTCCTCTCCAGGTACCGCCAGTGTCACAAACGAAGACGCGTCCCTGGCAGTTTGGTCTCTTTGTTTCTACCATCTGTAAATGTTAAAATTTTTGTTAAATTCTGATTTAACCGTTTGATGTGAAGTTTTAGATAGGAGTTTCAATGTATTATTTTGTGCAACTATGTGAACCGATATAAAAATATTGACACTTTTATAAGAACCTGTTTAATAAGGGATACAGTAATTAACGATAGAAGAGCCCTGATGGATGTAAGGATGGAAAAAAGAAGATGGTATTATTTTTAGGTTTCCTGTGTGGGTATGAGTTTCTTTATTCCACCTTGACTTCTAAATGCCTGAACAGATTTGGGTACTTAGGATAATATTGCACGAATCCTTCAAATAATCCCGAGTGACACTGATTACTTATAATTACCTCTAATTGCGGTTCCATTTCAGGTCTGTGAGGCAGTGGAGGTCGTCTGGGCATGTCTTGTAAGTCTTCGTACAGTGGCGCTGGAGGCGGTGCTCTGCGTTGGGAGTTCTGGTTCGTTGCTGACGACTTCGATGGCAGCAGATTGTTGACTTTTCGTTTGTGTCTGAAGAAGAATAGGATAGGTTACAAGTCATTGTCATAACATCATCTCTCAAGGAAAGGATTAGTCTTAAGGTCATATTTCATCGTTGTTCATGTAGGTAAATAGCTAACAAACGAAATGACGAGCTACTTGATGTTAAGTGTGTTATACGGCCCTTACACCCCCTACGTCACAGCGTGATATTCACACGCTCGGGGAGCCTTGCGCAACGTTAGCTGCTTCTCCGAAGCTTATAGCCACCCGTGAAACATTCACACGCTCGGGGAGCCTTGCGCAACATCAGCTTCTTCTTGGAGACTACGGCCACCCACGGACCAGCGACGCCTCGCGCCAGCGTCTCCACCACACGACGCTCTTGCCCGAATCGTCGAAGCAGGCGGTCGCCTCCGCTGCTGGTGCTCTTACTCGATCGCGCAGTAATTGAGACCAGTTAGTTAGGTTTAGATAAGTTAGGTTTAAAGTTTTATTTTATATTCTTTCCCTTTTTAATTAAATCTATTACGAACAGTATCGTCTTTTTTGCAAACCCCCACCGACAGCCAACATCCATAATTAGTGTTCAGCATCGACCATGGACATTGGTAATACCAAAGGTAATACCAAAACACCTTCCTATCAAAGTAGGCTATCCCTCTTCACTGCTGATGATAGCAGTATCATATTTAATTGTCAACATTGGCGAGAGATAAGTAAAGTAAATACATGATAGGAACAGGAAACGTGTAATAGAAAGGTAATATCATAGCACCCATAGTAAACTTAAACATATAAGAGCTCGGAGGTTGAGGTTGAGACCCAACAATTATCGAATTAAATCTTTTGAATAGCGTGCGTTATCTTCATCTAAAGAGCGGAAGCCATACAAGATGTGAACTACCGCTTAAAGCGTTGTGCACATCAATAATAATTTTACAATAATACTCAGACAAACGATTTCCTCAACGATCGCTATTATTATTATGAAGTATTATTAAGGTGATCTTAGGATTGTATTGCGTGGCCACTTATCGAAATATCTCTATTAATATTTGTCTGTACACAATACCATATCAGATCCATCATATTTTGCGGTAGGGATCTCGCACGCAGTCTAAATGTTTTTTAATAACGTGTGGTTAGGTTAGTGTGGATGTGGATAATTTTTGTTAAAGATTTTAATGTAGCTTTTGTTGTTAAATATAAAAATTTTAATCCTTGCAATTTTGTCATTTCTATCCGTTCACCTGTACTTTAATAAATGTTCCCCAAGTTAACGGGTGTATAATGTATGTTCAAAACTTTATTATTTATTTTACTTTAATATTCTACAAAACTTAATAAATTCAAATTAAAAAAAAACAAAAGAATCACCAAAATTGGTCAACACGTTTGGTTTCTACAACGCCATATAGGAACAAATAAGTATACATATTATATAGACTGATAAACACATTATCCTCCCTTGCGTCACACTCGTCAATTTTTTCCCAATCAATTATTAATAATATAAAAATAATAACAGCGTTCGCATGGTGCATATAATATAATAATCATAATAAATATTAGTCCAGGAGTAACAAGTTTTTCGCCACTATTATAAAACATTCCAATAGTCGTATCCATATAAATCGCCCCTCTTTCCCTGCTACGTTTTCACTTCGATCCCATATTACACGTAATGGTATTAGATAGTTATTATAAATCGATTAGATACGCCAATTTCACAGGTACGAGCGCTTTGAGAATAACCGTTTTTATACTTTCATTAGACGCTCTGTTGTGTGCTGAATAGAAATACGGGTAATTGATGATTCTTCACAAAATGGATTTACAATACTGCTTAAATATTAATAAGTAAATAATATAATAAATAATAATAACGCTTCACACTCATAGCCCCACATTAGGATTCCCTGTGTCGTGGGTGCCATGGACAACACACAAGACAAGGACATTCACACCCAGACCGAGAACAGAAATTCAAACTCATCATTCAAATTTCCGCCTCGCTGGGAATCGAACCCAGGACCCTTGCGCGGCGATCCGGCATGGTAACCATTGCGCCACGCGGGTCGTCATAATAATATAATATAATAAATAAATAGTAATTGGTATTTTTTGTATGTCATTCAGTTGTATTTCATTCTTCTTTTTCTTTGCATCCTATTTATCTTTTCTACTAATATTATAAACGTAAAAGTTTGTTCGGATGTATGAATGTTCGATATTCCTTCACGCAAAAACTACTGATTGTATTTTCAAGAAAAGTACACAGGGAGAACATGATGAACTACATAATTATGTTTTATGCAACTAGTTTGAAAGTTTTGTAGTGGTGTTAAAAATAGTAAAATACATAATCTAGAACAATCGTACCATAGTATAATAAAATATGCAAAGTGCAAGACGAATTAAAGTTATTGTATATTATGTACCAATTAAGTATACGTATAATGATGGCAAGTATAGAATATGTCTTAGTATACGTAAAGATGGCGACATATCCACGGTGAGACCACCCACGGTTTGACGCATTGGGCGCCCTGTGTATTGGCACAGAAGACTTAATATGGTATCGGTCAGGGTGTAGGGATATATTCTTGTGAAAAGCTTGTTTTAAATATCATATACGTAGGTCTATAGGTCACTGCGACTGTTCAAGAACACAATAATAACGTGTTATTATTTCTTGTGCGTTAAAACGTTTTCATTTTTTACGAATGAACTTTATTTGAGTTTATTAAATTAAAATTGGTAAGTAACTAAATGTATTTTTACTTACATTAAAAAAATATATTTAGTGCAAATTATTAAATGCCGCCATCTTGAACCAAACTTGACAGAATGTAAGCGTCACGTCGCCCACCCTATTCTATGCCGGCACGTAGTGATAAAGTACTCTGTGGCTGGTGCGACTGTGATACGGATTTTGTTCGGAACAGTCCATCTTTAAAATTTAAGTCTATGTCAATTATCAAAGATTTTGAACTATAAAGCGAAAGACTACCCACACTATTACAAAAGATACACCGGTATTCGGATGCCTTTACAATATCTCTGCATAATTAAGTGTTTTCAATTTATCGATATCTTATCTCAGAGTTATCGTTAAAACCAAAACATATTTGATGTATCGCCATCAATTTATCAACTGCATCTGATAGGTATGCAACCAGAATACGACGCCACTGTCCAATCTTCACGGCAGTAGTATAGTCCAACTAATGATTGTTCATCTCTTATCATTTTTTAAAGATAAAACTCTCATTTCATGTTTAAGAAGTATTAACACAAACACGTAAAAATAGTCTTTATGGCGTATAAAACAGATAATAAAATCTTTTGATCTTCATTTCAAACATGCGACATTTGAGAACGAGTGATGCGAACAGCTGACTGTCGCTTGTCGATAAATAATATAAATCAACGCAGACCGCGACCATCAGTAAGCTTTGTGTAAACAGTAACAATTAATTTTCTGATTTAACCGATATTGATGCGGTAGAATATTAAAACCGTTTGTAATTAATGTTCTTGAATATTTTTAACTCCGAGATACGTTTGATGAGGCTTTTAATTTTGTTATTTACGATCCGTTACCGTAGATTTATGTAGACGTTTTTTATGAATTTTAAAAACTGTTTATGGAATTCTTTGTCCTAGATAAACAAATCCCACGCTATATTCGAATTTCATATATTGGTTTACCTACTTTACATAACTTCTTAAACGTGGAAACTTAGCTTAAAATTCATGAGTTTAGAAAATACACAGAATTATTTGTCAAAATAAAAGCAATTCTACTAATATTATAAATTTGTAAATTTGAATGGATTTTATTAATCTTTCGCGCAAAAATTACTAAAATGATTGAGTCAAAACCAAGGGTAGAGTAATATATTTTTGTGGTTCATGTTCATGAATCCATAAATAGCCATAATTAAACAATGTGTCTGGTTACGAACTAGCGATAATTTGAGGGCATAAAATATAATATCATATTTAATTTCAACTTCAAAACACCCATGTGTAGAGGTTTCTGTGAAACATAATCCTTTTAAATAATAGATATATTCTATGTTATAAATACTTTCATAACAATTATGTACATTAAAGGGTATATTAATAGTACTCAATTTACAATGTGCGAGAGATTACTAATTGAGAGAAGCCTATTGAAATCTGAAATCATAGACAAGGCTTTGAGGATTAAGTTTCAAAGATTTAGGTTAAATACAATATGTTATGACGACCGTAGTCTAGTCGACAGGAGCCCGCGGCGCAGTCTGAGGTTCAATCCTGGGGTAGACATTTATGTGACAGATAATTGTTCTCAGGTCATGGGTGATAGTGATGTATTGTGTTATCGATGCCACGGACACAGGGGCGGTATACTATGAGTGTATGAGCATTTATTATAACTAGTTTTGACGACTCAGACGTAATAGTTACCACGATGGACCGCCGTATCAAGGGTTCTGGGTTCGATTCCCAGTGAGGCAATTTGAATCATATGTTTGAATTTTTGCTCTCGTTAACTGGCTTCCGCCCCAGCTTCACTTGCGGAAGTCTAGTTTAATATAAGAAATCACAAACATACCTATAGTCCCAATCATCCTAAGAGACAAAACTCGGGACAAAATCTATCTTATTTTCTTATTCAATAGATAATGTATCTGAGTGTCATGTTTCATTTTAATCCGTCAACGGTTAATGCGTGATGAATAGACAAACATCCTAACAAAAGAAAATTTTCACTTGTAGTAATAATAGTAGGATTTATTAAACCCCGACGAAAAAAGAGGGATGTTATAAGTTTGGCGTACTGGCATATCTGTGGATCTATATGTCGGTCTGTGTCAACGTAGCTCCCAAACGGATAAACAGATTTTGATCTAGTTTTTTTGTCAGAAAGGTGATTTGATCGAGAGTGTTCTTAGCTATGTTTAGTGTTAATAAAACTGTCGGGGTTTTTTGAATTTTAATTTATGATTGTAATTGGTTTTTCATACCAATTGCAAGTAACAAAACTGATAATACATTCAGTAAAAAACAGTTCATTTACTCCCAACATAAACATAATACGACATTTTATAGACCTCTAATCACCGGTAACAAGTGTTAAACAGTATAACAAACTCGCTCCATCATTAATATCATTATGGTGTAACGCCTGTATCATTAATGATTCTGTTATTAATGAGTAACGACAGATGCCAATCAATCTCATTCGGTGTCCGTTGAGATTAGTGACGCGCGAATCGGTACAAGTATGTAACCGGATACCGGGAGGGTATCGCGCGGATACCGAGCGGCCAAGTGTTGTGATGGAATTACGGGTTTAGCGATTTGTTGTGTTTAATCGGTGTTAACGGTTATCGAGAAATTATAGTCTAGTATGTGGTTAGCTTGAATTCTGCACATACTTTAAAAATTAAAGAAAATTATGCTTTAGTTGTGACTTACCATCATAGTCATCCCTGATGATGCTCCGTGTCAGAGTGAACATTTGTTGATGCTGTTATGATGGCATATACTTTTAAAAATTGTATGATAGTTTAATTTTCCGTTGTAAGAGATAGGAAGGTGCCACGCATGTCTTAAATTAGATACCATCAATTCCATCACCATGCATTATGCATGCACCAACAATATGCATTGTTGCTAAGTACATGGAATAATACTCAATAATAACCATTAATATCGGCAAAGAAACGACTGATACTATTAACTACATTAACGTCACATAATATAGCATCAATTTTTATTCTTTGACGGTGGTCCAATTAGTGTACAAACGGCTTATTCGTAACAGTTCGGTAAACACGCCTCGGATGGCGACGCTGCGACGGTAGGTGTAAGAATCATTGAAATAAGTGTCAATATCAACCACAGATAACAAACATCGCTTGGTGTGACGTACTGACATTGAAGTTTCTCGGTGATAGTGGCCGGTATTCACAGACAACACTAAGGTTTCACAGTGTTTGAATAAAAATTAAAACCATTTCATAAACAAGTCAAAATCGAAAATAAATACATACGCTTCACACTCATAGCCACATACTAGGTTTTCCTGTGTCGTGGATGCCATGGGCACATACACACGAGACAAGAACACTCACACCCAGACCAAAAACAGAAAGGAGATCGCCAAAATTGGGCCAGCTTCATAGTTCATTACAGAAACCATGATACTTTAAAAAAACTAGGTTTTTCCTGATTAAATATAACAAAGAATAATATAAAGTTACTATTAGAATGTATTTTAAAAGTTAAAAATTAGTTTATTCGAATGAACTATTTAAACGATCGATTTTTACTACAAAACTATAGATTTTATGAAAAAGGATACTCAGTGAAAAATCTAAATATTTTACCATTCGTCATTACTTTCATAATTATAATTGTTATTGTAGCACACGGGGAACTATCAAATAACAGGAATAGGTAAATAATTGCAATCATAAATATTAACGAGAGATCGAACCACTCCATTTTTATTCGAATCATTCATGTTCGATTTACTTGAACAACATTGGAAGTGAAAGCTATGTACTTATAATTGTGTCAAAATGAAAATGTCAAACAAACATACGTTTTCATACTGTCAGTGTCATTCGCTTACTTGTTGTATAATTTTTCATACTTTAGGATTTTTTTCTCGGCAATGACCAAGTAGTGCGCTCTTTGGTTTGAGGATATGGATACACTTACCGAGTACTACATACACGCGGAACCACAGTTCGATTTGAGTACCCACACCCTTGCCGTCTCCTTGTTAGCCAAGTGTCGTTTCTGAATACGGTAGTTAGTCTGTCAAGAGAGAGTCACGTCTCTGGCTAGCGCCCAGCTCTACTCGATAGGATGACATGTAATTGTGTGGGTTTTAATCTTAGCCCCGTTCCGACTTTATAGACTTACAATTATTATGTTTTAACCGATTTAAAGCTTTATAAATCGGTATATATTAAGTTTTATAAGCATGGGTTAGTTTAAATTGAAGGGATTATACTATCGACCGTTATTTTAAATATTATACATATATTAATATTTATTATATATTTATATGTATTATGTATTCATATTTATGTATTTACTTTTATGTATTATGTATTTATATTTTTGCGATGAAAAAACTGAGGAAAATTAATAAATGACATATCAAAAAAGGATCGAGTTATATCTATACAAGGAGCTCCATGTATAAAACACGGATTTTTGCTACAAACATAATATATAGTTTGTATTATCGACGATGCAAACGAAGCAAAGTTATTGAAATCGATTCCAATTCAGTTGTATCGAACTACCCACAAATACAGGCTGAAAATCAGCGGCGCCGCGGCGCTATAAAACCACAGTGCTACGGTACAACGTACATGAATAACAGGCAATGGGCTCTTTTGGTCTTTGTTTACTTTGGATAAAACAAATGTTATGTTGTAAAGTATGTTTGGCTTCAACCAATTAATGGCCCACTACTGGGCACGGGTCTCTCCTCTTAAGGAGGCCTAGAGCATACTCCACCACGCTGCTCCAGTGCGGATTGGTGGAGGGGTTAGTGGCCAACCTGAGTGTTGGAAGTTTTCAAACCGCCCGAGGACCTCCGACATGGCTTAACGACTGTTATATTATGATAACAACCGGGGCCGACGGTTTTACGTGCCCTCCGAAGCACGGAAATGCTCAAGAATTTTTTGCCACTAGCGGTCACCCATCCAGCTACCGACCGCGCCCGCTGTTGCTTAACTTTGTCGACCGCTTAGAATCGACGGAAGCCGCTGGGCTATGAGCGCTTCAAAATATGTTTAATGTTACGTAAATACAATAATAGAAGCGAAGCGAAGCACTGGAGCAGCGTGGTGGATTATGCTCTAGGCCTCCTCAAGAGGAGAGACCCGTGTCCAGTAGTGGGCCATTAATGGATTGAAGCTAAGCTACTATACCTAGCTATGAGCTTAGCTAGTCTAGGTCGGTGAAGCATCTTAAATATAACAGTACGTAAATACGATTACCTTTTCCTTTGATAGTGTTAGATTCAAGTAAGGCATCGATATATAGGAAATATAATAGCGTCCAAACGTAGGATGCTAGTACATACGGTTCGAGGTAAGCGGATTAAATAACCGGAGAGCTGAGATTTTGTGCAATCAAAGGGTACCCATATTGGATGGGACGAAATATTTTCAACTGAAGCAAATATATTTGATGCTTTTGGTATTGCTGATGTCTGTGGGCGACGATAGCCACTTGCCATCAGGTAGATCGTCAGCTCGAACGCCGGCGTTTTCCATAGAACGTAATCAAATCTCAGAGACTTTGGTAATTAAGATTAATAATATCTTAACTACGTCATACGTACAGGTGCGGGATTTGCCCGAATGCGGTTTCAAAGCGGTATATTGAGGAAATAACCTCATCCAAGTGTTGGTTTACCAATTAATGACGAGTAAAACTTCTCCGCTTCGCATGTAAAATGACTTGTAAACTGGGCTCAAGAACTGTTATGTACTTTCAGTTTGTATTTGCACTTGGGATCTGGCGTTAGCTTTGCGAAGCCCATGTGTTGCCGACGCGGTATTATTTTGTTTAACCACGTAGTAACGTGTAAATTTATAATGTACATATCTCTCTTGTGTGTTAATAAATAAACTCTATTTTGACATACGTTGTAAAAGGCAAGCCCGCTTGTTTATCAATAGCCAAACTAACAAATGGTAAGGTAAACCACTGCCCAATGAATGCTCGCAACTAAAGATAAAGAAAGAGCCGGGAACTGCTTGCTGTTTAAGAGTATCTCCGATATTGCAACACTTACGACAATTCACAGTTAATTTTGGAAGATAGATAGAAGTGAATCTTGAAGGACTCAGTTGGGACTATCTGGAGGGAGAAAGTACCACAGGGATAACGTATTATCTGACTGAGGCATGAAAGATAAATTCTCATTTAGTATAAATAGTTTACAAAATTCCAGAATCATGAAAATTTATACCTCTGGCGTATCTTTAATACATTTTTTGAACAAATTACTAAATAACAAAACGCCCAGTGCGCGCCTAAAATAAACAAATAATAATAAATAATATTCAACTATTTTTTACACCCGTGGCGCACTGAAGCAATGCTCACTTCGAATCTAATTTCCATCAAAGTCAGTACTGCATTAAGCCTTATGTAGTTTAAACCGAAATAGTTTTCAACCAGTATTTCGAAATAAACAAGTAAAATAAATATCCAGTGACATTTTTCTCAATCTCGGCGCACTTGCACTGAAGTACTGAGACCATCAATCTTCGATTACAGACACTCCATTTGAGTTCACCATACGTCACTAGCAATACTTAAACTTGGTCTAGACTTTAAGCTAATCTTTTCTATTAAATTCTAAGCTTACCTACCACTGTAATAGTTTAAGTTAATATCCATTCAAAAATTTAGAGAAAGCTTTGTTGTCAGGTATGTTGAATTTTATAGTTTTCTTATGATTTTACATAGAAAAACCGGGCAAGTGCGTGTCAGGCCACGCGCAAGATTCCGAAGTAGTAAGTTGATTGAGTATTACTCATCATCTGCTTATGCTAACATAGCCGTGATAGTTTTCCTTGTAAATTTATCATAATACTAGCTGTCTCGGCGAACTCCGTATCGCCTTTACAGTAAGCTATCCTATCTTTCAAGTTGTATCAAACTACACACGGTGTGAAAATTTGATTAAAATCGGTTAAGTAGTTTAGGAGTTCATCGCGGACAAACTACATGACACGTAATTTATCTATATTAAGATAACCTATTTTTGTGATTTTTTTCACTTTTCCAACTCCAACCGTCTAGTCGGCGGTGGGGGGGACTTGACTGTACTGGACTATAATCAAAATTAGGACTTTAAAGCCAATTATTTCATACACGGACCCTATGACCCTATGTCCAAAAATGGTCTTAAAAGATCCATAATATTTTTAAAAGATCTTTCCAACGATACCCCACACTATACTATATGTTACGCGACGAATAAAAAATTCATACCCACATTACTTGTACCTACCCTGAAAAAAATTTAATATTTTAATCATGCCAAATTACAACTTTCTAACTAGGTTCTCTGCGCTTTGCTACGGACAGATGGACGAACAGACGGACAAACGGACAAACGGACAGACGGACAGACAGACGGACGGACGGACGGACGGGCGGACATGACAAAACTTTAAGGGTTAGTTAGGTATAGCTGTTTTAATCTTGGCTACAGGTTACTTTGGTAGCCTCTGCTTTAACCATCTTGTGATCCTAATCGTAATCATTTAATCGATGTCACAGAAAAATGTAATATTAATATAATTTAAAATGAAATATTAATATAATTTACACCCTTTTAGTTTCTACAAAAAAAAAGTTCCGTAAAAATTACAAACTCCTGGTACAAAAAATATCGAAGCATAGAATTTTTGAGTACGTCTTTACGAGTGCTCGAAGGTCTTAGACAAAGCCCCAAGCCTCGGGGGCGAAGCCCTCAACAACTTCACGGGGTTTTTGAGCTCAGAATTCCTTTGCTCAAAGTTGAGAAGTTAACAGAACCTCAGTTTAAACATAAGGGTAAATTTGTTTGAAGTTGAATTCAACGTATATCACTTTAGTTGGGAAAATCAGCTGAGTAGTCGTTGAACGCTTGTACTAATTTTATTTTAATAAATGAATGAATGCATGTGATTGAGTGCTGTTGAGTGCACGCTTGGCATAATTAATGCATTTAAATTTAAACATGATACAATTAAATGTGGATTTAGAAGGATTAAATGTTCATTAAAGAATGGAATATTTTATTGACATAACAATTGACGACGCGTGTAGAGCAATGGTTACCATGCCAAATCAAATTGTCAAAGGTACTGGGTTCAATTCCAAGCGAAGCGGAAAGAATGAGTGGCACCCACGACACAAGGAATCCTAGTGTGAGGCTGTGAGCGAAACCTTAAAAACTTTTTTATGTGAATAACTGACAAATTAGCTATGTTATGATAAACGGATGTTATGGGTCAACAATATAAAATCTTGATGTTAGACTGATACTATTGATATGGTGCCGTCGACTTTATTCACCTGAGTTAATTCACCCAGGTGTTTTAAGTCTACTTTTAGTGTAATACTGAGTTTCTTCAGAAGGTTGTGTTGAGTTTGAAATCAAACTCCGAATTTGTTGAGTTGTCTTGACTATATTTTCATTCTGCCAATTACAAGAGAAGGTAACGGTACAATTTAGTTATAATTTATACACGGGTTAATCAAATGTGTTTGGAGGCAACTTTAGAGACGTGTGATTTGAGTGGATGCATAGGTTTACGATTTCATGTTGTCAGCAAATAGGTCACTTCACGTCCCAACAAGCTACTTGATGGTAAGTGGTGACATTCTATCATGAACAGTAACACCAAAGCTATAATCGATGGGATGTTGGCCAAGAAAGATGTGTGTAGTGAGATATTTATTACCTATAGAAGAGAAGAAATTTATTATAGACGAAATATAACACATCTTTGTATCACGATTCTCCGTGAGTAGCATATTAATGCTGGCTATACACGATCAAGTATACTTATCAGTTTGCAGCGGACTTGACGCGGCATCCAGTAAACTTGACGGTGTATGGTCACGGTATGGCTATCTGGCCAAATAGCTATCTTATGCAAACTGAATACCGCGTCAAGTCAAACTGCAAACTTGACAATTTAAGTATACTTGATCGTATATGGCCAGCATATACCTATACAATCGATACTGCAAAAAGACGATCTCTACCTAAGTGTTAAGCTAGCCGTAGATAGTTCAAAATTTAATTACGGAGAAACTGACCTGTGTCACGAAGTGCTCTAGTGTGCACGACAAAGCTGTGGTTAAACCCTCATCTCCAGTAAGGGGCGCTCAACAAGTTTACGGCGGTTTTTGACCAGAATTCCTACGCTAGAGAGCGAAATTTAAAGAAGAAGGCCTTTTGATAGCTTGGATTTAGTGAAATTACTGACAGAACTTAGCCTTTGTTTTTAGCTGCGTTCTTGCGATTCCGTTGTTTTAAAATCCGACGCGGATACGAATTAAAAAAAAACTTGAATTTTAGGATTGTGCATTATTTACTGTTCATATAACAAGAGGTTTTGTTTTGTTAAGAGAGAGCATTAATTGAAATAAATAAATTATTTGTGTATACGGTGTCACTGTTTTGCAAGACGAAGTGTCTAGTAAAAAAAAAGAAAATGTGTGCAATTCACACGTGGTAGAAGTGAAACTTTCCAAAATTTTAGTTTCAAGATAATGAGATGAAAAAGCAATAAATCGAATCTTCTACCTTGTTCCTCGCGCCATCTATGAATACAACTTAGCACTTTTTAAAAGATAACCACGAACATAAGAAAAAGAAAACAGTGGTAACTAACGCCATCTCTTAACATAATATGAAGAGTAAAATGAGCAGCTAGCGCCATCTATCTAGCAATAAAACGAATCTTCTATCTTATTCTTCGCGCCATCTATGAATACAACTTAGCATTTTTACTGTCTGTATAATCGGTCGGTCGATCGACAGATATTAAGCAACGAAAATGAAATTCTTATTTTTTGTTGATAAATTCTTTGAAAGTTTGAAAAGAGCATTTGAAAGTATTTAAAAACAGTATAAAAAAAAATGAGAGGTGTCAAAGGATACCCGGATGGAACGAAGTTCCTTTCGATTTAAGTATTGTTTTGTTGTACAGCGCCATTGTAGAAACTTGGAATGTCAAATATGATTTGAATTCAAATAATAAAGAATACTTTGTAAATAGAACATAATATATCATTTTAACATTGAAGTACTATTACTAGCATATAAAACAGACACCCGAACACCATGTATGTCCCAATGCATTGGCGCCACGTGGCTTCAATCGTCAATGAATTCGTTCGATTTTGAAAGGAGAACCGGAGGCTCAATTTTGAAATTCGAACCTCCCGGGCGGGACACACATTTTGTTCCAGATGTCTGTTCTATGTCATTATACTTCAATGCATTTTAACAAATAATAATAGATGTCGCTACAAAAATGTACTCTGAATCACGCTGTTGAGATTCTTTATAAAACATATAAGTAATCGACCTAATTAATGACATGAATGTCGGTTCGGTTCGGGTTTATTCATCCATCTCTGTAAAACTTTCTGAATCACGCAAGCGTGATTCAGAAAGTTGTACAGTACAGCGCCATCTCTTGTAAAACTGTCTGAATCACTTCAAAAAGAGGTATGGTCATTCTTAAAATCAAAAAGTGTCGAAATTTTCGGTCTAGCCCTCATTCACAACGCGCGATAAGGAACTTCGTTCCAATAAAACTAAAAAAAAAAAAATACCGAGAGACGCGAACCTGCGCATCAGGTATTGTGTATCTACGTCCTAACCATTGAGCTACAGAGAAGTTAGATTAACGACGAAATTAGCAGTTATATTATATGCATGCTTGCCGAGTATATTTCTGTCTCATTCTTTCCTACACATTTTTGTATTTGTGTCTCTTACCTGTCGTTTTTCCGTTGAATCCGGTTTGGAATCACAACGATTCTAAAAAAGTTTCACTTCAATAATGCAAAAACATTGTCACAAACCCCGCCCATAACTGACATATTCAAATTGTTAACAACTAGTACAGATTTCCCAAACGCTATCTACCTACATGATCGGATTCTATTTACGGCCTAAGGTCTTTATTAAGGCCCATTGTCTTGTTCTCATTATGGCAAACGGATTGTAGGTACGATGATACTCGAATGCAACGGTCCTTATTATTGGCAATCTGCATACAATCACACATTTGCATAATATCTCAATTCGTTCTTGCGCCGCACTGATTTGAATAGCCACGAAACATTTCACGCATGGCGGAGTTAGGAGACACACGGACGATAAGTTCGTGGGACTTGAGTGTCTTCAGGAACAAGAGGTCGATACTCTTTCGTTGCTCTGGTGGATAATAATAACGTAACAAGATGGTATTAAAAACTGATTTTATGAAGAGATTAGTAGAGCCACGGGTTTGCCTGCGTTTTTCGGGATAATCAGTACCTTGTATTTTATTGCAGATCAGGTTCTATCTCTGTATGCTTTTCATGAATATCCATACATCTTCACAAACAAAGTATCACGTTTTTTATGTTAGTAGGATTAAATCTTAATCTGAAACTTAAAACTGGGCTTAATCTTTTTGTTAATAATTTCTGGGGTTATGTGACAATTTTCAGAGTAAGAAAATTAAGGATACCCAAAACGTTTTTAAAGAGATGTTGGTAGATATTACACAACATCTTTCGTTTCAGCAACAATTACACTATCGTACATAATGTGAATTTTAAATAGGATTTTTTTCAATTCGCATACAAAAATACGGACATAGACACCTTTATGTATAAGTAAGTACTTAATATTTGAATTTAGAACTGACCAGTACAAGTAAATTTAATATGTATGAAAAATATTTAACCATTCAAATTCAAAAGTAGACGTAAACAAAAACTTTATCCAATAAACAAAGCCGTAACAACATCAAACATCGAAGCACTGCAGATTAAATTCAAAAGGCAATTTTCATCGGAAACTTATATTATAAAGTTCTGCGACAGTCCGATATGCCAATTCTGAAACTTTACAGACAGGTTAGAACTAAGGTATTATGATGTCTGGAACTTTAGCACTGTACCCTGGACACCAAGTTATTGCGATAGCATTAGCAAGTTTCCATTTAGCTATAAGAGGTTTTATGATGGCATTAATGTAGTAGCAGCTATAAGACATAATTTTAATTCTGTAAGTTTTTGGTGTAACCTTACAGTTTTGAGTTCAAGCCAACCATCTCTGCTCGTGCACTCTGTTTAAGTGTCACTGTAATAGTGCCAAATAGTTGTCGAAAATCACTGAGCCCCGTACCATCTAGTTTAAATGTATCTAGGATAGTATAGTCCATGTGCATTTTTACCATCTTTTGCTATCTTTCTTCTGTCAACCGTGAAAAGTATTTGAGCGTTCTTGTTGCAGTCTCGCAGAGTCAATGAAAAGTGGGATCTTAGTTTCAAGTAGCTTTGACTTTGGGGCTTAAAATGCTAAATGAAATTTCAATTGCTGGGTATCAGAAAGAAACCGACAAATTAATATGTTCCATCCTCAAGTTTTAAAATTACGTAATTCGATAAGATTACTTATGCATGTGTGTTCGCTGAACGTTTCTTCACTGTGTCTCGAAATAACAGAGTGTGTCGAAAATAATCGAACCTAATAGTTATTGTACCGTAAATAAGTAGTTTGGTTACTAATAATACCTATAAGGTTGTATTCAAAGAGTTCGAAATTTTTATTCTATGAAAAAATATTTATTACTTATTATTTGCATTTAAGTGTAACTCTTTTCTATAAACAATATTTATTTCTTATTAAAGTATGTGTGGGATTATATCATTCATAATATGTGATTGGAGGCCACCTTGAATGCGTGGAAGTTGGCAAAATTCCTGGAGCGCTTTTTTGCTTTTGGTTAAACGGGTAACAATGATGTTAACGCTAACAAGATGTAATTGCATCCGAAACAATTGCTATTTCTTCAGATGTTTTACTAACTCACTGCTCTACCGCCCGATATTTGCACGATTCTAAGTTGCACGATTTTTAAAATTGTCTCGTTTTAACAAAATACCTACGAGTATTTCAAAGTCATAAGGAGTGTAAAGTTTGGAAGTTTGTCTTGGAATAAAGACCGAATGCAGCATTTTACCTACATCCTTATTTTACTGACACTAATTTAAATAACGCTGTCAAACAGTTATAACCATTAGTAAATATACGGGTATGCTGTATGCCATCAGTAAAACTTACGTTTACGTGCGAAACCATGAACCTACCTACTAATCCCCTACAAAGTGTCTTATCCGACGTTTGTAATAAAAAATTCAACATGAATATTCACAACACATTTAGTCGGCTTGCGCAAGAGTTGCCGCCCTTTCTATTCATTGGCCAGCCATTTTGGATTTGGCCAATGGCGTCGCGGCGGAAAACGCACGTATAAATTTGGCGTAATTAGTCACGCATGCGAATAACCTGTGAGAACAGAAATGTGCAATCAATATGTTACTTTTGAATGTTACTATTGGATTCGAGGTAAATTGCGATGTTTGGTACTAATTATTACTCGTATATTACTCAAAGCAGTGTTGAACTATGACTTGCCAATCCGTTATATTCTATATTTCATAGTATATTGTTAGTGTACCTAGTTCAAGCTCAGTGGGAGAGTTATAAAAGACAACACACACACACTCGAAACCGTTTTTATGGGAGAGCGAGAGGTATGAAGAGACAGAAAATTATATTACATCATGACAACAATATTAGAGTTCCTTATTATAAAAATAACATAAAAAATAGATCTTTTATAATAGTTTATTCGTTGATTATAGGTAACATAATTGATTATGTAGGTATAAAACATCACTTGTGAAAATTATTATATTACCACAGTATGTATTACCACCTGTATAAAAGCTAAATATGTATACCGTTTCTCTTTTCTCTTTCTTCAATTCAATAAATACGAACTTCAGAAGCAACACAATCAATAATATCAAGGGCTAGATACACAAAAACGTACCATCAACCAAGTTTACGTCTGTTGACTTAAAGCCCTTATGCCGATTGGCGCCTTATTTACAGGAAACACCCTTACGCTTCTGTTTTAGTCCGCTTATTGACATACAGATGATTTATGAATAATAAACCCGCAGGGTATGCTGCCATATTGTTCTGAAATGGTTATTTTATCTCCGCTTAGATACATTAGTGGCAATGAACGTCAAACACACAGCTTAATATTTTTAGAACAGTGTCTGGGTGATTTTAAATTAGGTATGTTTGAGGCAACTTCAACTTTTGTAAACACTTTGTATAAATCTCAAAATTAATATTACTTTCCTACAGATTTATTACCTAACTAGGTATAGGTATAGGTACAGAAACTATTCATATCTCTAACCAAAAATTATGAGCTTTAACAAAAAAGACATTTTACATTCAATTTTGATAGGATACCAAAAAGTAAGAACGAGTATTTAAAAATTTCGAAAAAAAGGTGAATCCCTCGAGCTTAGTAAATAAATATACTCGTAATCACAGACAAATCTTACTACAATCACACAGTAAATATTTAACAGTTTCGTAAGTGTTATCTCTCAACTAAACTAAGTTAATCTTTATGCTAATCTACAGACAGATTTAACCGAGGGTGAAACTAAATCCAACTTGAAACGAACGACACCGATTTACTTCATGTATCCGACTTAAGGCTTATGAATCTTATAAATCTTATCTCTTCCGCCTTATTAAAACAATTTTAAAATACAGCCGGTTCTCTTACTTGTCTGACATTTAGTTAGCAAAGAGCGGATACGATATAAAGAGGTCGTTAACCAATAGTAGGTCTAGAAATCTTATATAATAATATCTGGACAAAGTTTTGAAATTACTTTAATAAAAGCTTTATTGGAATAAAGATTATGTGAGTGGATGACCGAATACCTACCTATGTTATAGGCGAAGAAATATTGAAGGAATTACTGATTGATGACATGGTTACAATGTTTTTATCGATCGAAAAGGAATAAATGAAGGAGATGCTACTATTAATATTTAATTATTTGAATATGAAACTAGTTTACATAGAAGCGAACTCTTTTAACTTGCAGATAATAATAATAAATTTGTTCAGACTCAAGTAGCTATGTTAAATTTAAACTAGTGACATGACAGGCATCCTTGATACGCTGCCGGCTAAGAAAGAGTAAGAAAAAGTAAGAAAGAACTGACTCTCAAGCTCCAGTGGTAACTATCACACGAATCCCACGGAAAAATAAAAATAATAATAAATGGTGGACCTAATTATTAACAGAAGCCTTTGGTTGAAACTGATATTCATACTTATTCCATTTCGTTTGACGTTTCTTATTCGGCAGCTGGTTGTAAGACAAGTCTGTTAAATAACATTATTCGGAGACAGCCAGTTATCGCATACGACGGGCTGTCGGTAAATCCCCGTCAAAACGTCCACAGAGCGACGACACGCGTATTGTGACACGTATAATTATACTACTGGTGGTGTTTAAGTTGAAAGAGACAGGGGGAGCGATAAGCGGGAAGATCAACCCTAATTAATACTATGGATGTACAAGAGAGTTTGTTTGTTTGTTTGTCTGTCATGTCTGAACTACAAACTGTATTAACAAGGGTCAAGATCAAGAGCAGAGAGTAGGATATAAAGAACCATTAATCCAGAAAGTTTAAATCGACTAAAGACACGAGTAAAATTCAATAGTGGAATTATAAAAAATAAGTGAGTGACGTTATACATCGGATTGAATTCAGAATGCACAAGACAAGACAGTGCAAGACAGACTTTCAGAAGTGTGTTTAGAAAAGTTATTGCTCCAGTCATTACTTTCTAATGTTCTGTGTGACTATAATCACAAAATTATTTTTTTTTAACTCTAGGATGTAAACAAAAAAAAAGAAAAAGGATGAAATCCCTACCGTAGCTAACAAATATCTGTGCCCTGTTTAATAAACATTACAATTCTACAATTTTGTAACTAAGTGACATATTTGTTAAATTTTATGACAAGTGCTGTTTAATAAACCTTACAATTATGTAAGAATTTTACATATAAAAATCCTACAAATATTAGAATTGTAAATGCTGTTTAATAAACGTTTACATATGTAGAAAACGCCTGTAGATTTCGATGAAATATTGTATCTACAAATTTGTAATTGTAAGTCTGAGTTGTAAGTTACAAATTACATAAAAATGTAAATTTTTGTTAAAGAAATTTACGAGGATAGATTTCAAAATTTTTTAAATATTTAGAATTTGGTTTTACCAATTAGCTTACAGAGTGCTTTCCTATTTGTTTGATTTTTAACGAAACTCGTGAAACACAATAACAAAATTACGTTTTTGTCTATAATGTTTAAAAAAATGTAGATACGTCATGCCCTTACAAATCAACCAAAAAATCTGTTCCGAAAAGAGCTACAACATCTTTTGTTTCACTACACCAATCACACTACAATAATACACGAAGGCATTTTAACGTTGAATGTCAAATCTTAAGCACTTCTGACAACAAAAGCGTCCATATCGTCTTGTATTGACAGAACGACTACGAACAAATAGAGGTCAATTGACCTCTCTTACAATCTTCATCTTCGGCGCGCTAGTGACATATCTACCTCTTTTTTACTTATAATATCATTTATAATATACCTTTAATTTGACAGTGACGTGTTAGAATCGTATTTAAGATCATGTCCTATTTTTGTTACCAAATATTCGACGGTAGTTTTGCTGACCCGAATTTTTTCGTTGAATGTAAAATCTATCACATCAAAAGTAAAGTTAATACTTTTACGAAAAACTCGCCGCCGCCGCCCTAATAGATATATTCATCGTCACTACTGTCACTACTTCCACTACTAGTTGTTAGAATCATTTTTTTTGTGTAGGTGTAACAAATAAATTTCGTTACTTGAGACACTAAATTGTAAATTTCTGACACAAGACGAGTCCACCTGTCGGAAAAATTCTACAATTTACAAAATGTGTAAACTTGTAAATTACAAGTATTGTTCAATAAAACAGTTTTCCCTACAAATATGTCAATTGTCACCTGTAGAGAGAAAATGTTTATTAAACAGAAATATGTAAAATTGTAGGTACAATTTTACAATTTTGTCAATTTTCTACCATGGTAAACTTGTAAATTGTATTCTTTATTAAACAGAAACTTGTAGATTTGTAACTTGTAATTTACAATTACAATTTACAATTTGTAAAGTTTATTAAACAGGGCACAGGCTACTGCAGCGCCTCCTGGTGGTTTACGACCAAAAAATATTTATGAACCTGCTCTATAATACCTTATGGATGCAAAAAACCAAATGAAATCGGCCCAGTAGTTTTCATAATAAACGGTAACAGACATACATACAAACAAACAACTTCTAACCCCAAACGCATATACCACCTCCATTCCGTTCCGTCCGTCGTGGGTAAAAAGTTTAAATTCAAATTACAGTTTCTGTAAATAGAACTTTTTCTGTTACAAACTCGTACTATAGTATATTGTTAACATGAAACAAACAAATGGATTCGCAATGATGCTTGATTGAATGACAATGGATTCTTCGTAAAATAAAGTGAAATAACGAATAAGGTAATCTTTAAAACCAAGGTACTATTTAAAGAAACAAGAGCTATTACGTGCTCCTAAAATAAAAAAAATACACGAAACCACGAAAAAAGAACGTATCAAAAAAATCCAAAACAAGACATATTAAGAAATTAATTTACGTATGTATAAGAGAAAAGAAAACTGTTTCCAAAAAATCTATCAATATTTCACCATCTTGTATCTATTCACGTGTGGCAAGCAAGTTCAAGCGAGATTTAATCTCGAATAGGTGACAGCTACTCTAATCAACTTTCCCAAGCCATTGCCTTCAACTGCGACGTATGTGACGACGGTTTTAACGACGATTAAACTGTCACATACAGCGGCGATGAGATTCCTTGACGGTGCTAATTCGTGAACTTATTGTACTGCTCTCTCTGCCGGTAGACTTATTTCAAAGTCATGTTACATTGCTCTGCACATAAATTTAGTGGTTTGTGAAATTTTGATTTGAGTTTCTGTTGTAGCTAGATTTTTGTTTTTAGATCATTACTCGGACAAAATATTTCTGTGCTGTCATTTTATGTTTTCGATTTTGTTTCATTGTTTTATGTATACAGTTAGGTATTATAAATAACTATTTTTAATTTCATGATTTTATAATTTTGCAAGTTTTGAAAATTACTGAAATGAGTTGAAGTTCAGTGTTGAGGGATAAATTATAAAGAGTCTTTGTTATTTATCTTAGTTAGTAATAGGACGAAATAGTAAAAACCTCTTCACGAATAAGTTGGTAGGAAAATACCAATATAACCCTTGAGGAGTATCAAGAAACACAAAATAAGTAAAATTAAACCTGAATCATGACATAACGCAAACATTAGTTTTAAGACGATTTTAGTTTTAAGAGTTAAGACAAGTCGCCAAGGTAACTAAGTCTAACTTTATTAGATTGCTTTAAGAAAAATAGCTTAACAAACTCAATTCGTAGCGAAAATTAGATGAGGGATATGATCTGGTTAGCTTCATAAAAGTCACTAAGAAACAGGTTACAGAAATAAATGAATGAGTCAATTAATAAACCCTTAAAAAATCATAACTGATTTTCACTTTTGTATCCAAAACATACAGCTGTTACGGAATAGCTATTTCCATATTTTGGACGTCACTTCTATCAATCGTAACCCTAGACCACAAACCTTATTTTACATTGCTTATCACAAAACTTCATCGTATCGAATACGCTGTTTTGAAAGAAGAATTTTAAAGTTAGATGCAATAAAAAAAAATGTTTGAATTTATCTATAAATTATAATTATTTAACAATATAATATTTCACATCTCATTTTTTTTAACAGGCACGTAATGAGATCATAGTTAGCAAGAAGTCAATTGAAATTAGCTGGAAGTTGAAGGGCCATTTGACTAAACACGCAAAAAATATCCCCACTTTTTCAAATCCGACGTGGATTTGAAAATCGATTGATTGATCGAATTGAATTGATCGATTCGACGAAGGTTTGTGATCTAGGGTTAATAAATTTGAGATTTAATAACTAATTCATAGAAGATGAATGTACAAACCCGTTTGTCGTTGTGTTTAAAAAAGTCGTTAGATATGTATGAGATTAAATATACTTACTTCCAAACAAGTATTGCGCCTATAAGAACTCCCACTACCAACACGATGGAGCAGAGCGCGATGACGGCTGATGTTTGGAGGGAGGGTCCGCTGTGGTTATATGCGTCAATCTTCTGCAAAAAGAAAAAGTAAAATTAAAAAAATAGGTTATACTCGTATTTATAAAAAGTCATCACGGGCTTTCGTATTTAATAATCATGTTTTTACTTTCTTTTCAGAAGAAAAATATTACGTAAGTTATAAATACAATTAGGTACCTAAATATTTAATAGAAGAATATTTATCTCCATACTGAATGATTTAGAATTTTGTTACTTTGTAAAATATAAGACAAAAATCGTTTAATGAATAACCTAGAATTTCATTAAAACTGAAATGTGGATCAGATCATTACGGTTTTCGTGAATAAATCTCAATAGGAAATTCGAGCATAACACAACAAACTATACTTATCAGCAATTTGTCTCACTAATATAGGGTGGAGCAAAAGTCATCACCTTATCAGAAGATACTATAATTTTCGAAAATAGCGGTAAATGTTAGTTCTGCTGTGAAATTTGTGAAGTAACTATATACAAAATACACGTTTATAAGACATGAATCGTTATACTCCTTATGAATGCGGAATAATCATAATCTCTCGTTTCGGTAATTTGCACTAGCTGGCAAGATCGCCCAATTCGACCGTTCTAGAGTTCTCTTGGGTTCTTGCTGGGGTTTCTTGAAGTCACGAGTTTATGTCAACAAGCCTCAGACTCTTTAAGTCCTCTAAGAAAATATCCGTCATAAATACGGTATCCGCTGAAAGTTCTCGCAAGAGTGATGGAAAATGCCATAAATCGGGCCCGTATGGCCATCAATTTTTGCGGTGACCACTTGGCTGATATCAGTTTTTTACTTAATGAAAATATATTATAAATTTAGACATCAAATAATCACAATTGAATAGGAAAATTAACATCATCATTTAATAGAAAAATTACAGTCAAAGACAATCGGTTGACAACTTTTGCGCCACCCTATACATATAAAAGGAGTATTTCAAGGCGCCATATCTCATCTGGACAGATATCTATTTTCATTCACATCGAACAGCAGGACGAACGAGTATTAATCAAAGCAAGTGTGTCAATGGACGCGAATAATTCAATTCACAAATCCTGGACCAGTTCCAACAGAATTGACAGAACGTGTAACACACAAAACGCAATGGTATCCACCATTTGTCAATAGTTGTATGCGAAAACAGACATTTGTATATTCAGCATAGAGACGATAGCTGCGTGAACTATATTGGTAAGTGCGGTAATGATTTTAGGATATTGTACAGCTAATTTGTCTTCTCCAAAACAAAAGTTGGTCGTTGCCAAATCTGTTTGCTATTTGTTCGCTGCTTATGGATTTCGCGGATCATTATTTAGATTTCCGATTCAAACGTAGTCATGTTTTTATTTAGCTTTACCGTTTTATGATTATGTAAGGAGTTTCTTCCATATATTTATTATTGTTTGTTAATACAGAGCATTTTACGAGTATAAATTAAGGTTGATTTTTATACATCTTCGGATTATGATTGTAGAAGTTTATTTTATTTACAACTAGTTTCCTTCTGTGGAAGAGTGGTTTCACAAATATATAAAAATCATCATACACAAATCATCTCACGAGAACGTATAACCGAGATAAAATGTATCCTATTCTGGTAGTCTGTCTGTTTTCCTAGTTTCATCTTAATCCGGAAAACTGTTAGCAGATAATGGACGCGGTTTAAGTAACTAAACGAACTACATATAAAATGAGCTACAAATTTCCAATGTCTTCTCTTATGAATTTCAAATTAAAAGTTTAGAGGAAAATAAAATTTGATGTTTTCTTGTTAACAGCTAACGATTCTCGGGCAAACTCAAAGAACAAACTAATTAATAATCAACTCTTGTACGTAGCTGTTCGAACAAGTGAAGATGCGTTGTTCTGACACTCCGTTATCGGTCGAGTTTAACTTTATCAGTAATGTTAATAACATGAGCGTATCTTCTAACCGTGTCTGCAACATACGAGTGAAACATGATTTAATGTTAGAAAATTAACAAGAGTAATCAATACACATACGGTATTGATTACTGCAACAGTTAGATAGTTCTCTATAGAAACTAGACTTGCCAGTATTTTAGTATGATATAGTTGCGTTACTTATAAAGTTGCCTAGTGTATGGAACTATCTGGTAGGTAGATACACGAAGGTAGTTATGTATAAGTGGTAAGTTTAAGTTTTTTCCGAATTAGCACTCCTACATAAGTTTTCTTTATCTGCTTCTAATATTATGTTTAGAATAAATTTAGTATCACTTTCCCTTCATATTATACTTAATATAATATAGATTTTTTTGATCATCAATACTCTGTTTAGTACTGTAGAAGCGAATACTACACTCATTTCTACGCCTTATACTGCAACCGAAACTTGTAAGACACATCTAAGAACCTTTTGCAGTTGAGTAGTTTCCGCCCGAGGTTGCGCCCGCGGACGAGTAGTTTCACTAAACTAAATCATAAACAATATACGACCCAATCATCCCAGGATAACATACAATTGTGATAAAATCTACCCTACTTTCTTGTACAGGACGTAGACTATCCATGTGATAAGTTTCATCTTAATCCATATAATAATTAAAAAAGGTTACAGGCTTACCTGCTAGAACGCCGTTCTTAATTTAGTGTCATCATTTATATTCGTGTATTATTTATTATATTATTTATTTATATAAATATATTTTTTTATGTATCTGTATATATGTATTTATTCTAATATGTTAATATATATGTATTATATTATTATATATCCTTTTTTTATATACCGCTCATCGGGTTTTTCTGTTTGGCCTAATGGTTAGCTGGTAGAGAATGCAATAGCATTAAGCTCGCCATTTGTACTTCAATATTTTATATTGTGGTCAATAAAGTATACATAAATAAATAAATAATTAACACGTTGTTGAAAGACAAAAATCCAAAGATTGTAATAAACTAATCAGAGTGCATAATGTGAAGGGTTAAAGTAGTAGTGTTAGTCGTAACTAGGCCAATTTTTAGCTGGATGTATCACATACACTAACATTATGATTTCATTTCCACCTACCATCAGGTGTTTATTATAAAAAAAGTACATTGTTTATTATAAAAAAGGTAGATTAGCTTGGACAGGAAGATTTCTTTCATAATTTAATTATAAACCGTGAAGCTGAAGAAAAACAAGAGGAAGATATTAAATAACAGGAATAATAAGATATTATAGAAGATAATAAATTTAAACAAGCTTTAAATATTTTCTAAACGGTTTTAGAATGTACTTTAAGTTAAAATGTAGTCAGATTGCAGTAAACACATTTACCGGTAAAGGTTTTCCAGCAAAATGATCACCTTAGAACCTGTGTTCATCCCATTTCCAGTAATTATATTATCTCGGCATCGTACGATAGTTATCTAATTTAATCTGTAGAAGAAGGATGTGGCAACATGCTCGTGGATTGCAAATTAAACTTGCTCACACGTGCGCGCCTGCATAGGGGCGGAGATGTTGGTACTGCTTTGTTCAAACGCTTTTGTGGATTGCCTTTCACTGATTTAGATTCATTATTCAGATCGTATTCGAAATTTCAAATACTTTGAAGAACGTTTCAGTAACATTAGAATGAGTGTTAGAATTGTTTTAGTAACCTTTATTTTATTAACGAAAGTCACATAGGTCATATTTGTCTATATTTGTTTTGATAGGATTATTGAAATAGTTCAATCTGACTAGAATAATATTATAAATAGCCTCAACATTAATAACATCAAAATTCAATCAATGTAATTCTTGAATTCTACTGCGTCTATCTGCACTATTCATTATGCAATAGGTAGGTACTATTGTGGTACTATTGTCTTCTGTGTGATTTTCAGGGCGTAAAGTTTCTCCTTGAGTCCAAGACAAACTTCTCTGTTCGTAGTGGAGAATACCAAACTGTGAATGAGGCAGGGTCGTCCTGTTTCTCCTTTTAAAGGTCCCTGGGTACAAACCACAAGTATTATGCCAACGATATTCTGATATACTGGCAGAGTTGTTTACAACAGGCGCGTTTTCGTGGCAGGAAAGACTTCGGAGATGCTTTTGTATATGTTTTTTTTTATCAGAAGCTGTTATTTGAAGCTGTTATTGAAGTACTCAACTTTCCACATAATTAATATCTTACTATTGGTCAAGCGATAGAATCAAAATGACATGTGCTAGGAGAGTATAAACTACGCAATTAAAATCCAAGCCAACATACATATTATAAGCAATTTGTCAAAAGAGTTTACACCAAACATTTGTACAATTTCTTTTTGACCCTCACGCCATACTGCCGTAATTATGGGTTCCATAACTTTTTGTTAGGCGAGGTGCTATGGGGTGTTTTATATATTAATAATTTCGTGCTATGGGCGTCACGCAAGGGGGAGGTTTTTGTATTCTACCCTCAAATAAACGGCAGTTGTTGATCATACTTCATGTCGACGACAAAACAAAGGTCAAAATGAACTTTTCGGGACTGATTGTTTTTTACTGTTGTTGTAATGTTGGTACTGAATGGTGTCGAGACTCGAGAGAATAATTTGTTCAAATTAAATATTTTACATTGAAAATATTATTTAATAAACATTTTGAAGCATCACTTTGTTGGTTTTAATATTGGTACTCACAACACTTTTTTGTTGGCAACGCATCGGTGACATCTGATAATCATAGCCGACTACAGACTGACCACTTCCCCATGATACTCGGCTGTTTGATTGTCGGCTCTTTATATACAATTTAAAAATTACAACTTACCTGTGCCCTACAATGAGGTTCAATTTTTTGACAGTTCATGTCAAGCTACGTTAACTATAGCATACGTATTATTGTGAGTGGTATATTATTTTGCATTAACACAAAATTAAAATTTATTTCCACTAATACATTACTCTTACATTATAACAAACAATTGGACAGTAAATCACACTTTATGAGAACTTAACATTCAGCTGGTAGGGACGCGCGAGTATCCCCATTTAGGTAATTAAACACGGGATTAACATTAAAAATTAACTGGCCAAACGTTGGACCATTTATTCTGTTGGCCATTTTGTTTGGACTAGACTCTGGTTGAATAAACAATGCGCTAGGTTTTAATTCGTTTTTGCTTAATCTGTATGTAGCCTAGGTTTCTAAACGCCGGTTATCTGGGTATAAAAATTATTATGCATGTGGCATTCAATTAAGGAAAATATTGTGAAGAAGCTCACAACGTCATAATTGAGAGTATTGATAGTGGCCTTTGCTGTGTAGTTTTTCATGTTAAAATAGACGTTTTAAAATCATCTATTTTATTTATTTTAGATTAAATAGTACTTCTTTAAGCTTTTTAATTTTTAGGTAGGTACTACGTTGTAATTAGGTAAAATTAAGTAATTACGCTTTTGCCTCAGAAAAATTGTAAATTAATCTCATTTATTCATAGGGCTGCTATGTTGCTTTTATCTAAAACTATTGTCCTATTAATTTAGTGTTCATGATACATCAAAACACCATCTGCGCTTCTGAATGAAGAGCATGCAACAATGCAGCTTATTACGTCATACCTCTTTATAATGGCAATCCATAAAAAACTCCATTTAGATTCCCCTTACAAGCGTTAGATAAACGTGGAGGGTCTGTTTCTAAGGGTCCACTATATTTAACATAATAACAAACGTCTCATGTGTGATATCATAATAAGAAATTGAGGCTGCATTGCGTGTTTTAGGGTAACATCTATAAACCATACTAAGCCTGCTCAGACTTCAGACGTTGCGAAAACAAAAAGAAAACTAAGAAAAAAATTAAAACAGTCAAAATAATTACAATTTATTTTAGTGAGCTAAATGTAAGACATCCTGGATTTTTATGGGAAGATCCTTCGACGAATATTTTTCGAAATAACATATAATAATATTATAGTTTGTGTTTATCTAGCTATTCCTGGATTTATTGCATAAAGTACTCGAGTAATAATGCTATTTTACTAAACAAATAATTTCGTATAGAAATAAAACCTGTAGTAACCTCCAGTAAAATAAACGAGTGATAAGAAAACTAGTCAATCAACTAATTATCCTGAAGGCAAAACAATCATTTGTGCGAAACATTGAATCAGGATAATATTTTTTGTAATAAAAACATTTGTACGCAGCGAGGGAAACACAATTAGTAGACTAGGGGACGCGAGAGAGAAAAGGGGGAAATAATAATTATAACACACTAGTGGGGAACAATTTGATAGATTTTATCGAATTAGGGAGTGTCTCGGTTGTGTGATGCCAAATGGTTAGTATTATTTTTATTCATAGCGACGGTTAATTTGGGAATAGTGAAGAAAGCCGTGGTCAGTTTTGTATTTTTGCTTCCCTAAATTCGTGTTTATAGACTACTAAATTACGCTTAAGGTAGTAAGATAATAATAATAAAATCGTTTATTTATTATTATTATTATCTTACTACCTTAAGCGTAATTTAGTAGTTAATTTAGTAATTCGTGAAGGGAATTTGGATTCCTTTCCTTTCCTTTGGATTCCTTTTTAAGAATACGAGTATCTGACGTACCTACACGTTGCGTGTATGAAGCTGAGTTTTTAAACGGATTTAATTAGTTTGTCCTTTTTGTTTGGGTCAAATCTTGGAAGCTTAGGTACTTAGACCTACTTCATCATATCGTAAAGACTTGAAATTTTGCATACTGCTGTAGTTTTGATCACATTACATTTCTGTAAAAAGCACGACCTGATACTAAACACAGTTTTGGCTCCAGGCGACGGAACTTCTTAATAGTTAACAAAAACAATTACAATTTTTTTCCTTTGGTAAGTTTGATATTGACTATAAAATCGTGTATTTAGTTTTTAAACTATTAACTCTTAAATATATAATACTATCTTAATACAAATACTATTACTATAGACAATACCCAATTATTAGAGATGGGCCGACTACACACCGACTAGTCGGGAAAACCGAAACCGAAAATTCGGCATGTTTTCTAGTCGGCAACTAATCGGCGACTAGTCGGCAAAAAGTGCCGAGAAAATGAAGAAAACTACACACATATACAATACAATAAGCATAATTAGATTTACTTTAATAAATCCGATATAAACGAAAAAAATATTTTATGTAATATCAATAATAAATTACCATGTTTGTATTAATTATTTTTAATTCAAAAAACCGTGTTTGTATTTTTACATGTAATAGTTGTATTTTAAATTAAATTTAACCCTTAACACCATTCGTGGGGGAGCTAGGACCCCCAAAGAACATACTTTCGTAAATATTATAACTGCTTTTAAAGGCCGCGACCGAGGGTCCATGTATGTTTAAAAAAATGTAAAATATTGAGTATGCCAAAAATTTAAAAGAAATATTAAAATTATTACATATACACGTCACTTTACACCCAACCATCAGCAACTAACTTCGGTCACAAGACCCCGATTTCACTCGCCATTGAATTCTTATTTTCATACCACAGATAGAGATCGCACTGGCCTCAGTTTGAGCTTCAATAAGGGCCAACGATTTGTCAAAACGTCACTTTATCTGAAAAGGAATCCGTCATCGAGTGAGGTATTTGTAGATGCTATCAGGAAAAATTTAAGAATACGATTCTCTGAGCGACACCGCTTGTTTGTCTTCGAGAGTTATGTACTTTGGCATCAATTGAACTATTAAGTAAACAAGTTAATAGATAAAAACTAAATAAATGGCTTTATAGTGTCAATTTACATTTTCAGAAAAAACATTGAGAGTGCTCTTAGCCATTAAGGAGTCGCAGGTCTTTTTTTTTAATGTAATTTATTATTCCCCCTGATTTTATTTTACAGGGACCTTGATTATTAAATATTTTTTTGTTACAATAAACATAATAATAACATATAATAAATAAATATTAATATAATAAACACATTTATAAATATGAACATCAAATATTTCTGAATAATATAAATAAGTAAATAAATTATTATTATAACACTCCATAAATAACATACAAACATACAATTATAACATACAAATTATTATCATTATTAATTACTTTTTCTATGTATTTTGCTGTGTCACTGCTTTCATACTTAAGACTAAAATGTATTGTCATCAAAACTACAGCAATGTGTAAAATTTCAACTCTTTAAGATACTTGGAAATAGGTCTAATAAGGCTTGCAGGATTTGACCCAAACAAACAGGTCAAACTCATTGAAGTATTATTACTAGCGTATAGAACCGACACCGCGAACACCATGTATGTCCCAATGCATTGGCGCCACGTGGCTTCAATCTTCAATGGATTCGTTCGATTTTCAAAGGAGAACGGGGGCTCAATTTTGAAAATTGAACCTCCCGGGCGGGACACACATTTTGTTCGAGATGTCTGTTCTATGACATTATACGTCAATGGTCAAACTAAATAAAACCGTTTAAGAAATCCTCATAGGTACACAAAGTAAAGAAGGTGCCTTAGAGAGAGATTTTGCTCAGACTTATCCGAATAAAAATAATTGCTATACAATGCCAGCCAAGCAAGAAAGGGAGAAATGGATGAAAGCACTGACAAACAGTACAATCATTCGTAAACAGAATCATTAATTGGATCACAGTTACACAACTATAGTGTGATATAAAATTGATCTAATTATGTGACTTATTACGGTAATTCAATGATATTTAAGTTAAGAAACACGAAGTTGTGATGTGTAGAAATAGGTTTAATTTAGCCCAAATTCCTCTGCAAATAAATAAATAAATAAATGTTATTTATTTATTTACATGTTTATGTCACCTCTTAAAAAGAAGAAACAAAGGGCAAACTTAATGCCTAATGGCATTGTCCACCAGTCAACATTCCACTTTAATTACTTTAATATTCCATTCACATAACTCCATAGTGGGCCTACAATTAAAAATCACATGAATAAGTCAAATAATTAGATGAGTTTACCCTACATTCCTATTTAAGTGGTTATTTACAAATACCTGTAAAATAATTATATACGAACCATGTTGGTCAATATGTCGCGACTGTGACTGTAATAATATGTCATCAGTGCAGACAATTTATCGTTGTTATCTCAGGAGATCTAAACAAGCAGTATCGTAAAAAATCTCTGGGACAGCAATATTTAAAATTCCTTAACGTAACAGTTCCTTAGCGTAACAGTAGGAATACCATAAATATTGTTTTAATGAGACGATTGTAATCGAATTTATATTCCAATTTCAAAAACGGTGATACTACAGCCTGTTAAAGATGACGGATAAAATTTTCTTAGCCCATTGATCTCAGTCGGTAGAGCATGAGACTCTTCGAAAAATATTATATTTGCTAAAATAACGGAAAATAAAATTGAACACGAAAAATTTAAAGTAGATTTAGTCCATAAATCCGATAGATGTTGACAGCCATAAAGGAATTCAATAACTAATTTTCACGAACCAATGCTAAATTCTCCAAACTTCACGGTCACCCTACTTATCGGGCCATCGATCTAAACTCAGTAGCGATTTGTCAATGCCCCTCTTTAATTAATAAAAAGTCTACGGATAAGAATTGAATAAGACCTTAATTAATTTGGGTCGGTTCTCGCTGTGAACTTTGTTAAATTATGATTATGCTACCCAAAAAGTTTTTCGAATGTTTTTCATCAGAATTAAAACAATGGCTGAGCGCTGGTATAATTGAAATATGTAATAAATTGCGTTTTTATTTTAATTTGTTTTTTCGGAAGAAATTTTCTTTTTTTTCACCCTTTCTTGGCCGGCAATGCATCAGTGACGCCTTTGGTGTTGCCGATGTTCATGGGCGACGATAACCAATTACCATTAGGTGGATCGTCAGCTCGTGCGCCGGCTATTTCTATAAAAAACCGGTGTTTGTTTACTTAAGGTTTTTACAATTGGTTGTACGTAATGGAGGTCATACAAGATCTAGTGTACTTGTCAAGTTTGCAGTTAGACTTGTCAAATTTGCGGTTTGATTTGACGCGGCATCCAATGTGCATGTGATAGCTGTATGGCTACGGTATAGCTAATATTGTGGCCATATACGATCAACTTTACTGGATGCTGCGTCAAGTCCGTTGCAAACTTGACAAGTACACTTGATCGTGTATGGCCTCCATAATATATTCATCAATCTATTTCATTATCTACATATTTTTATATATACCTAACAATGTCTGTGTATATTTGAAAGTGATTATCTAAAAAACTATTTCACAGATTTTAATGCGTTTGTTCATTGAACAGAGTTTTACATATTATGACATAAAAATATTATTGCTCAGTAAAATAAATCAAGTTCAGAATCGAACAGAGTGCCGCATGATCATAATAATTATAATCAGATTATAAGACATATTACAGGTATTGTTTAACCTGGCAGGTATTTCTGTTTTTAAGTGAAAAACATAATCATAGATATCATACATATCATATCATGGTAGTGTAATCATTTTTAAATTAAAAGCAGTATATGTTATAAAAATCCAACTAAAAAAAAAACAACTTTAAAAAGGACAACTTTAACCATCTTCAACATTTTTCAATTCACTGATCCATTTCTTGATTAGTTATTATGATATTATAATAAATACACCGAAAAATATTTAAGTATATACCAAAAAAGATAACAAACTTCAAATAACTAATCTTCCAAAAACCAATATCTAAATATAGTCAGCGCTGAATATCTCACCTGTCCTTAACGACGTTTTTAAGGTTTTCTCCTATTTAAATATTCATAGCTTTCGACACCTATTATAAAACGCACTCATTATAATACGAAATATGGTATTCAATAATTAATTTAATCATGAATCTAGAAATTATTTTAATAATCAACGCTCGTAATCTAAAACCTTAAATGATAATTATTATATATTATAATTACTTCTCGAGTAATTATAAAATTCCATTAAAAACTAATAGCAAACTGAATACTATTATATTTTTACATTTTCCAGTTAATACTATATTACTAATCTTTTCATCGGGAAAATTATACCTTAATATCCAATCGAGATTTTTTTTGGAACAATACTCGTAAGATATAGTAGCAATAAAACCCGAATAACAGTTATGTATGATCTTAAAATTAAACAAAAAAAAACAAGTGCGTCGCCAGTCGCCACGCAGTCGTGGTTTCGTAGGTTTCGTCCGTTTCGACTACGAAACTTAATGTCTTAAGCTCGATACAGACGTAAGTATCCTATACTGTTAAACATAGATCATCCAAACGAACGGTTGCATTTCAAATCCTTCAACACTGGGATATAATAATGTAACTGCAAAGTCAATTCCTCACGTCGTGTAACAAGTTCACTAACAAAGTTGCGCTCTATTTAAACTTCCAACGTGACTCATCTCTTGCATTTGACGGGATGATAGTAACTTGCAACTTTTACAGATAAAATTCTCTAATGTCTTCCTGCCCGACTGTTATGGAAAGTTAATTATAAAGGTTTGACGACCCTGTAGCCTAGTTGGTAGCGATTTTGCCTGCAAAGCTATATTATCCCTTTATTATCATTTTTCTATTCGTAATCTACATATTATTATGTATTTATAATGTAAGAACCTATATCAAAAGGGGACGTTTTTATCGTATTCATAAAAATGATTTTTAATTTTCATTCTATTTTTAAACACTAGAATTTCCTATGTCGCTAACGGAATGTAAAACACGAAAACGTCATCACTTGCATCCATGATCCATCCAATAAAAGTCTGTCCACGTGAAGCTGTAAAGGATGGCCGATAATGGACAGTCATGTCCATTCAAAAAAAACTTCCGATAAAAAAAGTTTCGCGGGCAGGGTATCAATTAGTCTAATCGGTAGGCAGTTAAATAGTTACATTTTAGGCGTTAAAATAATGAGGTTCTGTACCAACAAAAACAATAAAAAACTAACTACTAAGTATAAAGTCACTACTACTAAGGATTGGAACAGCTTGCCTGCGTCTGCGTTGCCGCCCACCTTTGACGTGGATGACTTCAAAAAAAGAGTGAATAGGCTTCTATTAAATTAGTGCTCTCACCACCTTGGACCACATCTCCACTTACTATCAGGTGGGATTGTGGTCAAGCATTAACTTATTTTAATTAAAAAAAAGTTAGTTTTTTTACTAAAAAGTTAGTTATTTTTTTATCTTTATTTGCTTCGGGGTTTGATATGATCACAAAATAAATATTATTACATACATATATGATAATATGATTACATACAACCCCATTATTTCTTTATTATTTTTTCGCCTACGGAGGGTTTAGTTTGAACTACTTTGGGTTCCACTAAAAAGCTAACTGAGTCACTGTCAACATTATTGTTATTCCAACCATTTTGCTTGCTCACGTATTTAAAAAAAATTCAACACGTTGATTCGAAAAAACAATCATCATGTAGCTCGTTAATAAAATTGTTGACAAGATGAATCATTCGATGTATTGCGAATAGAGTCATTAGAATTGTATCATTAATCATTGTTTATTTAAGGATCCCTTGCCAAACATGGGTCATTGAGCTTTTGGTGCTTTATTTTTATTAATTAGGTATGACAACAATATTAACAGGTACAGTCGGCAAAAGAATTAGGCTTGCTGGGCATGAAACAAAAACTTTCGGTAAAAATTATACATATTATAATATAAGCCATACATTTTGCCATAATATTAAACATTATCGAACGTTTTTGTTTCATGCTTACTTAATAGGTAATAATAAAAAAAACTTGGTCGCTACTGGTAGAATTTCTTGAGCGTGGTGACGCTTTATAGAGCACAATAAGAATATGCCTCTTTGACTCCCGTCAAGTAATTTCGATGACTTAAGAACTTCACGGGTGGCATAAGTACATACTTTGAAACTTTGCCACTTATGTATAAGGTTGCTTAAAAATCCGTTTTATATCGTAAAGAAGCGATCTATTAACAATATCGATTCTGCATCAAATTACCATAAATTAAACAACTAAAAAGGTATTAAAATAAAAATAATCAACACTAGACACTGGCAAGTTACACAGCGTAAAAAAGCTACATACTGTCAGGTATTAAAATAAAAAACAAATGAACTGCCAATTTGTAGAATATAAATGAGTCAACGCTCAGTTTTCAACGCTATCAACATAGGACCACCGGTTAATTCCGCGAAGTGTGACGAATGTACCTGTACTGGACACCTACCGTGTGTGGCTGAGAACTTGTTGAGACGATGTCTTAATCACACAACTCGTTAGGGCAACGGCACACGACGCTAAGTAATGTAATTTTTAACGCGGCTTTTTAAAACTAGTTTGGAAAAAGTGCTGGCTAGTTTTGCTAATTGGAATGGAACGTTGAGACAGCGCCCTCTTTCGGATTTCGTTTTCACATTTATATCATGAGTATACGAAATCCGTTAGAATTTTGTAAGATACATGAGTTCTACAGATCAATATTATTTTTATAGTAAGTTGATGTAATGTATAATAATATAGTAGAATTTAAATATAATACAATGTGACTACTGACGCCTATAATATGTAAACATTAAGCAGAAAATGTCACATAGAGTAGATACCTACCGACCAACCATGTCTAACGTAAACATAATTATTAATTATGTGTAGACAGATTTTAAAATAATCTATCTTTTATGTAAAAATATGTGATGAAAGATATTTTATAATAATTTCTAGTAACGAAATACTTGCAGTCTTAAGTGTTTCAATGAATAAGTAAGAAATAATAGAAACTTAAATGTCACATATCACAATAAAATTGATAACCTGCTTTTGTAGAAACAAACTGGAAACAACATTTTTATATTTAAATATAAGCTGGTGTGCTGTTTTCCTAACCACTAACGTCTCAATTAAGACCCTCCACGAAGTAGGTATATCGCAGGATCCTAGTGCGGTAGGTATGTAGGTAGACCTCCAATCAGATCCAATTATTGGCAATAACTTCAATAGGTACAATTAATATGCTTCGTATATTATCAGCTACCTATAAAGTAGGTATGTTTTCGTATCCTATCCGATGACAAAGAACTATACTGCTCATTTTGCAATGATATTATTAACATAGCAAAAAATGATTTTGCAATTTTTATTAAGTTAGTCCATTTAACCCCAATCCCACGCCGGATGGGTACCGTAAGAGGCGACTAAATCCGGCCCGCTGGTGGTAGGGCCCTCGGAGGGATTATATTAGTAGTATTGATTTTAATTGTTAATTAATACCATTATTACTTTTATTAAATGAAGGTACAAGACATGACTCATAACTCCAGTAGATACTCGGTTATCGTAAAACCCATGCAACAATCATATTTTGCGGGCATAGAACAATGCGCCTACATTCCGAGAGAGAGAGTGTTCGATTGTGAGAAATAGACAAAAACACTAAAAGCAAGATGACTAATGGATTCCCGACTAATCTCAAAATTACGGCTTCTAACAGACATTTCACGATTCCACCGCCTTTAGATATAATGAGAAGTACAAAGAGAAAGCTCAAATCAATGTTAGCATTACATTTACTTACGAAATTTAACCCGTAAACCGTTACTTAACAGTTTCCAAAATTACGAGCAAAAGAGCAAATACGAGGGCAAGAGTTGCTTAATACGTCTGATCGTAAAAAGTTTGTGATGTGAAGATAATTCCTATTGTCGTTGCCACGGCTTCATTAGGGCCCGCATATGTCAAATATTTACCAAGGCAGATAAGACCCGTTCAAGTTGTTTATTCATTACCATTTTTAGAACAAAACTTCGAAGCGTTTCCAGCGATAAGATATTCGTCGTTAATTTATCATTCCCGTGGGGTTTTAACGTCCCCGAATACAATAGAAATGTGTAAATATTGTGAGCGTACCTACTTAATCATCGGCCCTGGAATAGTTCCAGTGATTAAACAGACAGATAAGCACATTTAAATCACGGGTAGATAAAAGATTTTTGAGCTGTCTACGAATAAATGCTTTTAAAAGCACCTTATCTATATCATTTGATTTTTATAGATTAAACGGAATGAATATTAACAGTAAAAATTGTTGGTATTCTCATCCAATTTCCATTAGTTTAGAAGATATTAACGCTATTTCGAATATTTTAATGAACGGAATTGTTACAATACAAGTTTTATCGTATTCTCACTGTTTAAATCTCTTCTCTTCTCACTGTTTGAATGATTGCTTTACCTAATTTAATGTTCTTGTGTACATAAAAGGAACAGATAAGAACATGACACTCACATTTCAACAACAACAAAACAATGATAATGAAACTTACTGGTTCCGTGTCGCAAGTCTCTAAATCAGAAATGGGGTCGTCTCCACAATAGTAATCAGCTTGCAGGAATGGTGGTCTTGGAGGAGGCGGCAGTAGGAACTCTGGAGGCGGTCCAAGACAGTCACACTCCGTCAAGTCTGTGGGTTCTAACTCCCACATCTCGTACTCTAACTTAACACTATTCACAACCTCACTGTAATCACTAACACTCGTATAATCACTAGTATCACGTTTGACGCGCGTCACTTCATCTGAAGTCCTAAGTTTTATCAGATTGGCTATGTATAGTTCGTCGTCGACATCGCTCCATACGTTTTTCCTGATCACCTCGTTCTCATCGCTAACTTCAGTTATATCTACGGAATGGCGGTCAGCCGCTATAAAATGATCCTCTTCGTTTTGTGTTTTGGGATTCGATACTTCATTGATATCTTGCGTACTTTTCTTAGCATTTTGGTCCACGTACTGTTTAATCTCAGTCGTACTCAAATCCTTATTCTGGGAGTGTTTTTTCGAATTGAACTTTTTATACAATGCATTCTGGAATGTCCAAACAGCGTACGACGACGCCTTAGTTGGACTTTCAGTGTATCTTTCGGCCATACGCAGCGTTCTCCTTCAATGTTATCTGTAACAATAAACGTTTAATATTACTTTAAATTCCCACCTATCACTGCAGCAAATCGCATCAATATATCCATCGCTACGCCAACCAATTTAGTTTCTGACGGCAGGCGTATCGATTCTTTGCTGGTATCGAACCACTTATTATTTAATAGAAGAGCTAACACCTCATTTTGTATAACAAAGACGCCGCAATTAGAGACTGCCATGTCTGAGAGCACAATGGGTGCGGAACCAGTATCGATATCATCAGGGCTCCGTTCGGTGCTTATTTTAATTTATTTTTTATCGCAATGAATTGAACGGATGGGTTTCTAGCTATGCTCTCGGTTAGTTCGCTCCTATCATGATGGTGTCAGAGCAGCGCTGCCTTAAGATTGAAGTTCAACGTTTTCTGATATTTAATTTGATGTTCTGACTATTACCGAAGTGCCTGCCTGATTGACTCGGTTGTTTGGATTCGATTTGCGACGGAGCGCTTAATTTTTCTTTTTCTTTTTAATTTAGCGATTCTAAGTGTTTTAAGATTTTATCTAACAATTAAAAAGCGAAGGTTTAATTTTTTTAGAAGATCGATAAGTAACACAACTATCATAATGCAATCATATTCAATCAATCAATCGTTAATGAATAGCTTCAAATGTTTCCTTGTAATCGTGAGTAAATCTTAACTTCTCTTTTTAGTAATGTCGCTATAGAATAGCTTATTCAGACCGAATTATTCATCTACTTGAACTAAAAATGACCCACTTATAGCGTGAATATTATTTAAATGTAATCGCAGAGGGAAGTCGAGAGTATTCGCTACGATTTTCACTTGGGGATAAAAGGTTTCCGATTAAGATACGCTATGGGTATGCAATTATGTATGCGTAAGATGTTTCTCGGGTGCCTGAAGATTGTGGGGTCAAGGGTCAACATCAGACATCACGTGGCCAATTCGGTCTGAATACTCTGAAATGTTTACCGCAGAAAACAGTTTGAAAAGGATAGATTATTCTCATAGATATGCTCGTAACGCTCGTAATGGATTAAAACAAAATTTATATGCGAAAAGGATTTTGTATTCAATGTTTCAGAATTTTTAACAACCCATGTGGTGCAATGGTTACCATGCTGCACCGCTGCACTGAGGGTCCCGGGTTCGATTCCCGGCGAAAAGGAAATATGAATGATGAGTTTGAATTTCTGTTTTCGGTCTGGGTGTGAATGTCCTTGTCTTGTGTGTTGTCTATGGCACCCACGGCACAGGGAATCCTAGTGTGGGGCTATGAGTGTGAAGCGTTATTTGTAACATACATATATTTTAAGTTCTAAATATCAGAATCAGAATCAATTAAACCAATCTTTGAACTAAGTAAATTCATACTTAATTAGAAAATCAGCGTTATATTGACAATAAATATTTTGATAGAAGTCACCGGTAAACCTGTAAATCTTTGCTCATTTACGTCCAATATTTTACGTCTACTTATCTATACAGACAGACAGATGACATCTTATTCAATATCACAATCATAACCGCTTGTGTGGATTAGCATTTCACGGTACGAGTCTGATCAATGGCCATCCACATCCATCCATATAGGATCGACGTCTCATTAACATTTTGGCGCGGTGGCCACTCGAAGCCTGTCATGGAAAACCTGACGTCTGCACAATGCCAAGTGGAGAGCCCTTGAGCCTCTTAACGAACCTATTCTGTTGGTTTTCTCACGTGAATTATTGCCAGCTCAATCCGTAGGGTTACCGCGTTTGCTGTGTGATAGAAAGATTTCATTGTTATTTCGTTTGTGATTTTGATGTGCGTGTTATTTGTTAAACAAACTCTATGCTGCCATAACATTGGGTTTCCTCTCAGCGTGACGTTTGTAACGGTAGATAGTGATATTCTACTAGACTGTGTAGCTACTTTAAAACAATAAACATTGGCTTAATTTATATTACTGTATATGGTCGTGGCACTTAAATTGGTATGATGGGACCAATGCTCAGAACAAAATAAACTATTGAACGTACTTCGTAAGTGCTCGAGAGAGGGAGATAGACATACTGTTTACTTGCATCATGAAGAGCTTGTGTGAAATATTACGACGAGCACGTATCAAATCAATAAGCATGGATTTACTTTTCGAATAATTAGTAATACTATAATTTGTTAATGTTATGTCACAATGCAACACAAAAATTTATTCGGAAAAGTCATGAGTAGTAGCTTATTTCTTGGTCGGTAATTTATCTGTAAAATACAGGGTTTTACTAACGTCCACGAGCGGCCAGTTACTTGGTAAATCGTTTACTCATAGACTATTTACAAACCCTAGGCTATAAACGCTTCTAGCAGCCCTGTAAATAACTGTAAACACTCTTGAAATCCTAATCTAAGGTCAGGCAAGCGCAGAGGTTGTAACTTGAATTGAAATCGCGCTTCCCGATACCATGATCTTAACTAACCCATTTAGGTTTGGATTCGGATCTAGATTCAATAGTTGTGGTTACAAGGGATCCAGGTTGAAGGTATTTTCAATGTTATTACCCTCAAAAGAGAAAAGTATAAAAGGCATGCGTCATGCCAAGGCCATTTAACGGATTTAATTTGGTAAAATAAGTAGGTAGCTACTAAAAGATAAGGAAAATTCTATGAATTTTGTTTCACTATAATTCTTTTAAGGTATTTATTTAAAATATTTTAAGTATAATACGGGTACTCACGATATATATTTTATATTATACGCCGATATTTCGACCCCGTTACAGGGATCGTGGTCACGGCTAGACTGCGGTGGCGCGGAGAAACTCTTGACAGGTTGACAAACAACGTTATAAAATATATATCGTGAGTACCCGTATTATACTTAAAATGTTTTCAGTCCGCGATGAGTTAAGTCTAAAATCATGTATTTATTTAAAATAGATAAATTACTTGATATAAAGTAGAAAATACAGATATCGTAAATTAATAATATTTTGTGTTATGTAAATATTTAAAATTTGTGAGGGAGGAAGTACAATGAAAAATATCTTTGTTACCTATAACATTCATTTATACTTTTTATTGCTAAAGGTACATTTCTAGATATTAATTGTATTAATTAGAATCTTATTGGATTACGTTAGTTTTATAAGAAATCTGTTCCAATCAGATTCTCATTACTTTTGCGCCCGGCTAATAGATGGCGCTACGAATCTCATTTTAGAGTTTAAAGGAGAAGGATTACGGTACGATTTGACCGTAGGTAATATTTTAATTAAACCTTAAAAGTATTGTAAAGGTCCTCTGGGCTAAGAACAACATTAATATAACGTATGTTGATACATAAATATATATTGTTTCATTAACTCAAACAAGTTTTCAAAAATTCTACTGGGTTAAAGAGAAATAATATGTATGGTTAAATATGGTTATTGCAGAGTTTTTGGAGGTATTATGGTTTCTCTAATGATCAATGAAGCAGGCCCAATTTTGGCGATCTCCTAAATAACTATGTTTTTTTATTTTATTTGTTTTAAATAAAACACTAACTAACAATTTAGTGTTAAAATAAATAAGCTCAGGTAAGACTGTGTGTGAAAATATTGTCCGTAAGAAAAAAATGTCATTGAGAATGCTTATTTTTTCTTTGATCCTATAACTGTTACTGCTATTACTATCAAACATAAAGCCTATTACTGCTGTAGCAGTGATAGCCTAGCGGTAAGAACGTTGGTCTTCCGAACGCGGGGGCTCGAGTTCAAATCCTGATTTCTAATCTAATTTTCAAACTTGACTACTGAGCACGGGTCTTTCCCCTTGAGGAGGCCTAGAGCATACTCCACCAAGCTGCTCCAGTGCGGATTGACGGAGGTGAATCAATTATGTGAGTATTATAGGTTAATTATCACTTGCTTCGGTGAAGCAAAACATCGTGAGGAAACCTGCACACCGGAGAGTTCTCCATAAAGTTCTCCAAAGTGTGTGAAGTCTATCAATCTACACTTGACCATCGTGATAGACTATGGCCTTTACCCCTCACATTGTGAGAGAAAATCCCGAGCCCAGCTGTGGGACAATTGTAGGTTGTTACTTTGCTTTTTTGCTTTATAAAACAAAACCCTACGTAAGCCTATTTAGGCCTACAACTAGCCTTGATCTATCAAACATTAAAACAAGAACGACAATAAAATAAACTTTACCAAATCAGTATGTTGTAGCCGAAGTAGTTAACATAAAAACCAAACCATTGGAAATTCAAATTTCAATTCACCAAAAATACGAACGAAACCTATTTTCCTCGAAAATAAATAAAACACATTTAAATTGATCGAAAACGATAGTTTTGAATGAGAAAATATCGCCGGCGGAGTTCCTAGTTCAAAAACTATTCGTTCAGCTAAGCTTCGAATTCAATCGAATTCAAGAAATATTTCGATACAAGTTTAATGTGTTGTTATGAAAAATCTTTCCCGGGATGTTGGACCGAAGTCGAATTCTTTATTTGCTTTTCCAGTGTAGTTTAAACATTCTTATTTCCAAATGCGGACTATTACGACAATTTTCTACTTACAAGATTGTTTGTAGTTTAAGAATCTGAAAGGATCGTTATTGCGAATTTTATTCTGTTGAATGCAATAAAATTTCCATGGAATGGGATTTAAATCAGTAATATTTTAATGCTTCAGCTTATAAGAAGGACTCAATCTCAATCTTTAAGCCAGTAACGCATCAGTAGCCTCTAACTTTGAATTTCCAATGCGGCTATGATTTACACCAGATGGCCCAAAAACTCAAATGTTTTACCCATTTTTCTCTTATCTCTAAAATTAGTAAATTGTCTTCACCCATAATTTACTTAATCTTATAAATCCTAATTTCCAAAGGCCAAATTTTGGCCTAAAAATATTAATTAAGTGTATTTAAACACGTGAATATTTTGATGTTTTTCTTTTATTGATTTTCTTATTTTCTTCTTTCATCCTTGTCTATGAAGCCTTATAGAATGTAATGTAATGTTACTTACATTCAGGTCCCCGAAAACTCATTGGCTATTGAAATTAAAGCGCTTTTATGATATAGTAAAAGTGATACAGGATTTAGCTTTCGCGTAACTGATATGAAACCAATCGATTGGACGTGAAAGATAACGCATTGTGAACGGGATGACGATTTGTATAAATCGTTTCCAATTAGCGTATGGAAAGCTTTGGTAAGCGATAAATAATCGCACAATCGTGTCAAGTGTAAATTAAACTGAAAATATCAATTGAAGATTAAAACTAGGTTTAGTCGAATCAGTACAGCTCAAAAACCGATACCAAATTATTCCTAAGAATTCATTTCTGAGACCCATTTCGGAGATGAAGAGACGACTTCTGACGATTTGAAAAGTTGAAAAGTTGTGTTCTCCATAATACATATACTTATTTCAACCAATTTTTAATCTAAATTTTTAAGCTCTATGCGAATTAGTGTGTCTTAGCTGGAATGTCTAATTTGACTGTACTAGTTATTAACAGATCTTCGGGTTGGAGCGACGTTAAAACTGTAAACAGTGCACAGTTTCTTACGATTTCCCTTAATCGAAACAAGTAATAATAAATTTCTGGTTCATACATAGGTATAACATAAAGTATAAGTGAAATTGCACACTCAATTTTTCCGTGCAAGAGACCAAGTTTTAGTTCAATTTTAGCTTCAATGGCAAGATTGTATTAAGTTTATAAATATATTATTTCAAATTGGTTCTGAGTTTTATTAGTTAAGAAACCAGTTTTTATTAAAATGTATTGAGGATCTTTTTTCGAATAAAGTTGAGCATCGAAACTATTTTTTTGATTATTTATAAGCAAAATCTCCCTGTGTTTGCACTGAATATCTATAAAACAGTATTTGCTTAGTGTATTTTTTTATTGTTGATATTATTGTGATTTTACTTGATTTGATGTCTACTTGCTTTAAGGATGTCCAAACGTCAAGTCCAAACTTAATTAGCGTTTATTAATTAATTTATTACCGCCAGAATTTCACAAAATTTATGTCAATGTTGTAAACCTCTCAAGAACTTTGCCAAAAGATAATCCTATTTTTAATTAACCTGCACTAAACACTCACCCATTAGCTACGGCACATCTCATAATCAAATGTTCAAACACGTTTAAAACTTAGTCAAACACTTAACACAATTTCTCCAGTTTTAACGACCACCAGGTAAAAATTCACTCATTTCCCATGGAACGCCGTCAACTTCACAAAAAACTATTCACATATTCACACAACACGCTTCGCACAACTAGCGACGAATTCGTTCCGCATATAAATGAACCAAGCACACGTCTGCACGGTGCTAGGAGTTTGGAACGACTAATTTTTTCCAACCGGCCCAGTACCTGCTGCACTGATCAACCATGATTGGTCATTGCTCGATCCCTTCAGCTTTTTGGTCGTTACAAAATTATGGTTCTATGCACGGAACAAAATTATGATTGTGCAAGGTTCAGAAACTCTTGGCATCTACTGATTAGATGCAGAGATTAGTAGAGATAGTAAATAGTTCATCAGTAATAATAATAATATTTTATTATTAATGTATTATTATTAATACAAATATAATAAAAATAAGTAAATAATATGTAGTTATAAATTTTATAAAATGGTTTCAACACTTTCTAGATAATACCGACTAGATACTTTGTTATGATCGAATTGAAATTTTTCTTTAAGCTAAAATAAAGCAATATCTTTATCATAAAGAAATTTACAGTCGGTAGATGCATTAAACATCACTTTCTAAACTTGTAAAGATTCTTAAAATGATAGAGGAACCTTATTGTCTACGATACAAACATTTAAATATTGAAACAGATTTAATTAATTAAAAAAGTTCTATAAGTAAATTGAATTACTCCGGAAAACCCAAACTTAAAACTTATTTCCCAACTGCTACAAAGACAACATTAATACTATCTGATCTCACTCGTCTGCAAAACAAATTAGCGAAATCTCATTAAGAAATGCATTTCTAAGAGTAGGCGAGCAGTGTGCGAACTGCTTATATCTCTTAATCAGTAGAGTGGGAGCTAATTATGAAATGTGAAATCCTCGTGAGCTGAGGTTAATGTAGTCTGGCTTCAATTTATTTTCACCAAACGCAAATATTTGGAGTTGCAGAAACTATGAACCGTTTTATTATTTTTCAGTGTATTTTCTACAGCAAAAATTGGTGCATGTTATGCTGTTGTACGTCTTCAAACTTAAATTTAAAGTCGCACAAAGGCCGAAATTAAATTAATTTGGGTTTGTTTAGGGATATATTTTTTATAAATCAAATAAATTTTTATATATACCCTTCTTTTTTCGAGTGACAAATGTATTTTTTGTGAAAAATGTTTGTTGTGAGAACAATATGTATTTTATTTGTTTTGTATTTTATAGCTAGTCGGCTAAATAGTCCACTATAGAGAAAAATAATATGTTAGTTTTCAACGTCGCGCAGTTGTCTTGCTTGTAGAAAAAGGACCTGATAAATCTATGCGTGTGATAAAATAACCAAATACCGTAAACAAACTAAAGTAACATAAGTAACTAACAAGTATTAAGCAAACAATTGCAATACAGCGACAAAATAAGATCTAAACTGAAGCATTACTGATAAACTTACATTAGACGAAATTACTAGAGTCGTAAATAGTTATCCAGTCCGCAACTGCCGCGTTTACCTTATCTAGAAGTAATGGCCTTAATTCCTCGCATGCCGACCATCGTTAATTAGTTTCGTTTCGATATTTGTTTCGGAGGAAACGATTCATAATATTGAACTTATATTACTTGTACCTACAATAATTAATATCAAACGAATATAGGAAAAAATACTAAACAAATTCTACGATTTTTGTGAAAGCCATTTTTAACAAAAATCGTGGAATTTTTGCAAAATGTTTATATAAATAATTAAAACAGAAAATATCATGTCCTCATGGTCTGTGATGATGAATGGTGGTGATGTGATGAAGCGCTCATAGCCCGGCGGCTTGCGTCGCGGGCGCGGTCGGTAGTTGGATGGGTGACCGCTAGTGGCAAAAATTCTTGAGTGTTTCCGTGCTTCGGAGGGCACGTAAAGCCGTCGGTCCCGGTTGTTATCATAAGATAACAGTCGTTAAGTCATGTCGGAGGCCCTTTGGGCGGTTTGAAAACTTCCGACACTCGGGTTGGCCACTAACCCCTCCACCAATTCGCACTGAAGCAGCATGGTGAAGTAGCTCTACGCCTCCTCAAGAGGAGAGACCCGTGCCCAGTAGTGGACCATTAATGGGTTGAAGCCCCTCATAGATTTCAGGAACCGAAGACCTACTTCAAACCTAACGAATGTTGCCTGTACTGATGAGGACAATACTATTGGGACTTTTGTCACCGTTATAATAGAACACTTACAACTGTATCGTCCACGAAGGCCTGAAAGTACCGCGTTATTTTTCGTTACAACGAGAACATTGACAAAAGTGACGATATTCTCTTTGAAAACGTTTTTTCACCTCGTACGTTCTAATATTTTCCTGGAGGATTTTTTTTGCGGTTGGAGAGACTTTGTCCTTCCAAGACAAAAATACCTGGTTTGCGCAGGCTATAAGGATGACATGTTTATTTATTTGTTGAAAATATTGTAAAGCTTTAGATTTTAATTATTAAATCAGCGGCCAATTCCTAAAAAGAAAGAAGGAAAGAATACTTGTTATTTATAAGGTTTCATAGTAATATGGTCTAGACCAATCGGTCTACGATTGCGGCGTTTACCTTATCTTCAAGTTATAGCACTACCTCGCGTGCTCACGACCAGTTAATTAGTTTTGTTAGTGAGTTACTAAGATTTCATCTAAAGAATATATTATTATATTCTTTATATTTATATTACTATGTCCATAGATTTGAGATTGCGATTTTTCTTGGAGTTTTTTTTTATAATACATAATTAATATTTATATCAATTATCGAGATATGGGTAGACGAATCATCTAGTAATAAATAAGGGGCTCCATAAGTGGGAACGTTTTTTCCCACTAGTCCTGTTAACAGAACTAGTGGGAATTTTTTTCCCACTAGTTCTGTCAACAGGACTACTCAACAGGACAACTGGGAATAAACGATAATGATGACGTGTATTTTGTAGATATGTATCTTGCTGGTATGTATCCAGTAGATAAATATCGTGAGACCAAGCTAGAGAAGATTAGGTTAGCTCTTTGTGTACCCTGCCAAATAACAGATGAAACTTTTTTATGAGCACAGCAGAGCTCGCAGTGCCTTGATCCCCTGCCGCCCATGGACACAATCTATATGACAAAACTCGAATAGGACTGTATGTTACGAGGGTCTGCAGTTAGTAAATCCTGATAGTGTTAGGTGTTATTATGAATATATTATTATTATTTCTCCATGGGGTTCACCTAGATAGCTACCACCCGTGAGCATGAGTCATTCGCCAAACGACTTGTCGTGTTCCGACTGGGGGCTTGAGAGCCTGTTCTTTCTTTCTTTTTCTTCTCTTTTTCTTGTCCGGCTACGCATCAGTGATGTCTTTGGTGTTCTGTCCGTGAACGACGATAGCCACTTATCATCAGGTGGATCGTCAGCTCTTTTGCCGGCTATTTTCATTAAAAAAATCTGTAGTTATTATTCGTCAGGTTGGAGTTTAGGGTTGGAGGCTGCTGGACAATACCATTTAGGTACTACATTACCCATTTCTGACGTTACTTTTACATCCAACTGGCTGTATAAATGCTTCAAATCTATACTGTTCTTCTTTTATTACTGTTTTGCAATGCTGGTCTCTCCCTCTCGTGTCATTTGTGGTTGTCAAAGGGTCTGTAATCCCTTTAATTACATATGTGTGTGGGCGATGGTGACCACGTACCATCAAAGAAGCTCGTCTGCTCGTTTGATGGCTACACACATAAAAATGTTTTAATTTACTCAATAACAAAATACACTCTTACAAGTTCTTAATAGCTATTGGTTAGAGATTTAAGTTAAAACGTAGGTGGTCCCATACGCGTAACACGCTCGCTCGAATGTTGCTGTTTGCGCTTGTAGTTAGCGCAAGCGATAAACTGGACTTACTAAGCGTGGGATCTGTACGCACTGTGGTGTAAATAATATGGCTTATGTGAGCCGGTCGCCTCGCCGCTCAAAAAAGTCATAAAATTTTCATAAATTCGATGTGATGTGTTCTTATTTAATTTTTGGTATTTTTTGTGAATTTTTAACATTATTATCCAAACTTAAGATAGTGGAACAATCGGCAGACTAGCATTCTCCAGCAGTCAACTAAAACAGTACTACTAATTAGATGAAAAATACTTTCATAGATACTTCTAAACTTCTCTTTTTTTGTGATATCAGCGACACTAAAGGCACCACTGATACATTTTCGGCCAAGAAAGATAGAACAAAAAAGAATTAAAGAACTGTAGCCGGCACACGACAATTCGTTTGGCGGTTGATTTAAACATGAGGAGCTAGCCTGGCAGACTTCTCTACTACTAGTCATACATCAATATGTATAATTAGATAGATAAATTACTCTTATTTATTTATTTATTATTTATTTATTTTAAATAAACACACAATACACACAAAAACATTTACAAGACAAATAATTTAAGAGACAGTTTGTGCAAGGGCACTCTTTATTGTACACATCAACTATGCTATTGATACAATAAAACACGTAAAATATTATGAAGTACAAAATGTGGTCTTATTGCTATTAGAGCGATTTCTTCCAGACAACCTTTGGGAGAAGGACACAGTAATGAGTGCAAGGGTAGGGTGCACAAACAATATAATTAATATGATAAAAAAACTAGAATAACATTACTTACACAGACAGGAAAAGACAACACATAATAATAATTAGTATACAACTAATAATTAGTAGTAGTGAAAGCATATGTAATTAAAGGTTGACGCGGCATCCAATAAACTTGATAGTTTATGGCCACGGTATGGCTATCTGGCTATGTAGCTATCTCATGCAAACAGGATGCCGCAACAAGTCAAACTGCAAACTTGATAAGTACACTTGATCGTGTATGGCCAGCTTTACTTTAATTACATATCCTTTCTTGTGTCATTCCAACAGTGTGTACAAACCCTAAATGGCCATTAGCCCGGCTAACACCAAAACAAACAAAGGACGCTTCAGCTAAAACGTTCGGCGGCGGCTTTGTGTCCCCACCGTCACCGCGTCAGCCTTACTGTACTTCATCTTAGTTAATTGTCAAAAGAAAATAGTGTTCTTACGTGAAAGGGCGGAAGGTACCGAACACAAAACAGAGATACGACAGAAATGTAACTGCGCACTGTACGAGATACGCAAGAGCCCAAGCGACTCGGCATGTTTGTCCTGCAGGCTTGGGAGCCTTTCTTTCTTTCGTTCTTTCTTGGTCGCAACGCATTGGTGATGTCTTAAGCTCATATATATCAGAAACACCAAGCCATCAAAAATACATTGCTGGTGAAGAAGGAAGTGAAGCCTGTTATTTCTGGCTATACAATAAGACCCCAAAAAACGTGCCTGGTATAAAAAATTTCACCATTAATAAAAGTATCCGGATGACCGAGTTTTGCTCGGTTTAGTGTTGCTATATAATAACTGAAATCTAGTGAAATCTAGAATTTGCAGAGTAAGGAAAGCTTTGAAATAATATGAGCTACTTCCTACTGCATGTAGAGTATCTCCCCGCCTATATACATTCTTGAAACATTTCCTGTATAATATTTCCTTATTTTTTAATTAAAATGTATTAAACATTTATCAACCAACTGACTTTCATTAATTCTAGCACACATTCAACAAACAAGCAAACATTAAGTCATATCTAGTTGTTTAAGCAAAAGTAAATACGCCTAAGTGTTTTTCGGATTATATAAATTTTGTTGAAACACGCCGGTTGGTCCGTGTTCGAATATAATAATATTTGTCCAGAACTGGTACAAGTTTACATTTACCGGTAATTTCAAAACTCGTAACTAAACTAATAGTAGCGTATTCGTGTATAGAAAATAGGTACTAAATTATTTTGAGGACAAAATCGTGATGGTTGTAGGAACTTGTTTTATCCTGTTATCCGGAATTTAACAGTTATTTCTATAAAACATTGATTTATTTTACTTGTGTACATTTATAAGCTAATTTAGTAGTTTATTATTTGTATATTTAGTAAGCTCATGTAAAAATAAATATGTGTGAAGGCCAAAGGCTGTAACCTATTTTTTTAGCATACATCTAACCGTAGGTTGCATAACAAAAACGCCACGGAATATTCGTTACGCCTCGCAATGTTAACCATTTGCCAAGAGGCATGCCTGCCAAGATAATATTCCTATGCCTACCCCCTCCCCCCCCCCTCGGGGGACACTTGACAATGTTGCCAGATTCAATATACTGGATAGCGAGATAGAAAGCGAAAAATTGGATGACTATTTATTTTTTCGGCCATAGATTTTTTAAAATTCTTTTGCAGAAGAGTTGTTATTGATTATTGCTTCTACTATATCCTTGCAACTATGTTTATCATTGCAAATTAGTAAAGTGATAATTGGGAACTCTGTTGCTCTAAAATCTATCTAAGGACCAAAAGTAACGACTCGAAGGAAACGTTCTCGTAATTTCTTATTATTAATATTTTTCACTTTTTTATTTTTAAAGACAGGAGTCTTTAATTTTTTTTTGCCTTAAATTTATTGCATTAGTCTGTAGCTTACCTAAGCTTACCTAAGATTGGAACCGTGCACTGTGTGTCTTCAGATTCATCAAAATTTATGTCTCTTGGTCTTTTGACCTCGGATATCCTCTCCTATATGATTTATAAAGAGAACTCTCCGATTGTATTATAATAGTATGGTTTGCTGAAGGATAACGATAAATGTATTTTTTAAACTAATTATTTCTAATCCACACGTCATGATTAGAGAGTCTAGGTTTTTTCAGGTTCAAACGACCGAGCGAAAAGCCACAGTTTAATACGGACAATACTTTTACTTTATTAATACTTCTAATTCTGTTTTTCTACAATCTGAGTTTTGAGTTTCAATTACTTATTTCTACTCAACCATCAGGTTCTATCATAGAAACAAAGAATATCTAGCTGTTAACAAAATTAGCGCATTGAACGATGAAGGTAAAGGAACCAATTAATAAATCTCTTTCACAGTTTGAAAAAAGATGCCAACAATTTTCAATAGTGATTTAGCCTTCATACAATCAAGAGTGCCGACGATCATTTATCGTGTACCCGCAACCGGCCCGCATACTGTTATCAGTCTTTCTGGATTGTTGGTAAGCATTTCTAGTCGTAACTGTACTGTATGTTCCTGTGGTATGCTCTTTCCTATATTTCCTGTCTGTAGGTACCTACATTAACTGATAATTTTTAAATAAGGATAAATTTGGTTAAATAGAAGAATACTTAAAAATTCACCCTTAATCAAACATACATGAAAATTTATTGATGATATTTAACCTCACAAAGTTCTATGCAGAACAAGATACCGATATAGATAGATATAGTAGCAGTTAGTAGTTATTTTTAAAAACAAGCATTGAAACTAAGAAGAAGCTTTTCAAGTGACTAAACTACATTGATTATTTTGATGATAATAATTCAGGATACATCAACATTACAGTGGCGAAACGAATTTAATTAACATTCGTGTTAAATAACAAAGCTGCAGTTTCCAATATGAACTTAAATTTCATAGAAAAAAAGGAATTTCCTTAACTGACTTTACGGCATAGAGTAAATATGAAAAATAGACAGTCGATTGGAAAATAATAGGAAGATATTAGGTATTTCTATCTCATTCTTTTACAGATAGTTGACGTTAAAGAGAAAGAGCCAACTAACATTCTTGTCAAAGTTATGGATGATTCAGGGAACGACTCCATCGTCATAAACTAATAAGAGACTAGTAAACTGGAACTAGGAATGAACTTGACATGAGGTTAGTTAACCAACGAACTTGTCAATGCTTCTTTGTATTCAGCCAATAGCAAAGTGTTGTTGGCGCCCCTGGGCCCTGGTGAGTGACTGTGATCACTCACCAGGTGACCCATCTGCTCATTTGATTGCTTGCGTAAGTTGCAGACCTCCATAACAAATATATTATCACCATTATAATACATTATCATCTTGAACTTTTGCATTATGAATGTCCAAGGGTGGCAATGTTACCTTACGCACAGGTAGTATCCTGCACGCAGATAGGAGTAATGTTATTGTAATAGCATAAAAGAGTTCCTAAACAAAAGAAGTACTTTATTTGACATGAAAAAACTTTCACAAAAACAGCAACCTTGACGAAATTGTCCAAATAAAATTCTGCAACGAAACATGTCGTAAATAGTACTAGCCCATTTTTTCCTAACGCTTAGAAAGCTTGTAAAAACATAAATTTAACCAGCGAAACTGGTAATTAGTGTTGTCAGCTCGCTTTGTTCCTCAGTCACAATTAAACCTTGTGAGTGGCGCATCGCTCTCAATTATATTCTCGTCTACAAGCCGCCACCGTATTTTCTTCTCGCCACAGATTATGTAGACTTAGCAGAGTATTGTAATTGACTATAATTTTAAGTTACATTTTAATGTTAATACTCTTTTCGTATATCATAAAAGTTTTAAAATTTTCAGAAAAACTTGTTGGATATGGTGGAGTCACTGTAAACAAATGGAACACGTAAAGATTTCAAGTTATTATTTTAAACTTATATCATCGCGGACAATGAACATTTTAATAACAATTTCAGAAGAAGGATTGAAGTCAGTCAGGTAAAACCTGGTAAACTTTGTGGTTACCCAGCCTTATTAGAAGGATCTGGTACTGGAGCTTTCAAAATTGTTCAGAAGCATAAGCATAATATAGACGCTTGAAAGGAAACATTGACAAAGCGACATTGAGCTAACTTGACAAGAGAGCAGTTTAAAGTTGGATTTTTTAGAAAAAAATTATATATTTTTTATAATCTCCTATCGACGTTATTCTTACTGTTTTGAAATCCTTATTTTATAATATCATCTATATTGCAGCATATACAACAACTTTTCAAAAAATTCCAAATAAGGGGATTAAATTGGACTTGTAGATAATCGCAACGATACTCAAGTCTTCGAATCCAACAAAAAATGTTCTGTAAATCGATACAGAGGTTTGTTTGAAGCCTCTGGCATCTACAGTCTTTAGAAACACGATACTGTCAGCTTTAAAATACTCGGTCCTTTTTTAAAATATCCTTGCCACAGCGCTCTGTGGATATCACAGAAGGAACATCACTTAATTTGCACGTTCGTGAAAGGAAACAGCATGTATAAAGACGCGGTTCCATTGCGGCGCGTGCTTTGGGCTTGCAAACGACATATTTAAGAAACATAGCCATGGGTGCGTTTGTTTGGATGTTGCGTTGCGTGCAAAATTCATGCAATATTCTCTATTTATTAAGCAATAGATGTATATTTAAGGCAACCTTCTTGCTAGAGGATTTAATTAATCAGGGATTCAACCTATAGCGTACTCAACTTTACCAATGTTTCTATTAGTGAAGTTTTATGTTATACATATATGTATGTTATATCCTAATTTCGTGTACATCAGTTTACTAGTTTAGTATCACTTATAACAACAAACAAAACAATTAAACACAACAAAACAATTATTAATAATGATCACTATAATAATTATTTTATTTTTAACATCAATAGTTGGCAAAGATGAGTCATATGATTGTAAGTCGTAATCATCATATTCAAAATAAATAAACATATCACTGACACGTTAACTTGTAAGGAAGTGAAACAAATACAACGATTAACTGAAAAATAGTGTAGAACAAATCTCTATGTAATGGAAACATGGCAAGTAAAATATAGAGGTATAGTCATTCACGACTCTGTCATGATATCGGTCTAAAAACTGAGAAGACTTAATTAAGATTTCAAACGACGCCAATTTACCAGGAATCCCGTACGTGTTCGCAGGCTTGAGATGCTATTAGAACAGGTCTTGATGTTAATAAACTACGAGATGGGGACATAGATGAATGTGATAGCATTTTGGTTTTAATTGTGATTGTGATCTTAATAATATATACGTTGTACACTAATTTGGAGATATAACTATATCTTGAATCACAAGCACAGTTTCTTAGGCTTAAAAGTAGGTACTAAAAACAAAGGTCTGCATTTTAAAAATAAGCAACCGTGGATTTATTTAATATTGACGTTCATTCATAAGAAAGTAATGATAGGCTTGTATTGTCAACTCACGTATGAAGTACCTACAGTACGTCCAGCGACCAACTAGCGATATTTTAAGGGCATAAATACCCATATATGGGGGTCTAGCCCTTTTCCTTTCGGAATTTACATGTATTTTTTTTACATGAAATGTTAGTTAATGCTTGACAACGATCCCACCTGATGGTGAGTGGTGATGAAGTCTAGGATGGTTAACACACTAACTTAATAAATGCCTATTCACTCTTCTCTTGAATTGCCGCCATTTTCATTTTTTTAGACGATTTTGCCGAAAGACTTCGATTTCTCTGGACTTAAAGGTCCTATAGCTGTGAAAAATCTACTAGTTGAAAGGTAATAATACCATCTGTTTACTACAAAAAAGATTGGATGAAGTTTCAAGTTACAAAGGTCATTAAAAAAATATAATACTCAATGTAGTCAAAATTTTCACTACTTTTCTTAGTTTTTTTAACATACTTCAAAAACTAGTACATTAACTCACACATATTTTTTAGTACATACATTGAGTAACAAGGATATTAATATGTACAAAACGATACCAAAATCATTGCTCTAAGTTGCAAGACTGGTGACTTATTGCTGTTTGGATATAAGTATTATGCGAGTTTCCATACTTCTTGCGTCTAGCTAGTGCTAAATTGAAAAAATAAGATAGCCAAAAATCGATAAAATCGATAAAATTTGGTATATTTCAAGCCCTTAAAATATCCCTTAAAATATAAATATTAGTTGGTCGTTGGACACCCTGTATATCCTGCACGTGCTTGTATTTTTTGAAAAATTATATAAAATGAAGATGTAGATGTAGAAAAGCTGAAACTGTGTTTTCTTTTAAAAAACTACTTAAAGAATATTACCTTCTTTCCTAACCTGTCATCATCCTTTCTTTTTTCCATTTCTTGGCTTTCATTGACCTTCCATCACTGCTTTTATTATTATTATTATTGGTATGTTATGTTTGTCATTTTGATATATATACTTTTTTTCTCTCTACTTCACCTTTTCACACTGTAATACCTTATGTAGGTACGCCTATACCCAATTTGTTTTCTTGCTGTTTTCTTGCTACTGCTGGGTTGCCTGGAAGAAATCGCTTCAAAGCGATAAGGTCGCCCATTGTTTTGTATTCTTTTTTTCTTGTGTTCTTATTTATATTATTGTATGGTGTACAAACAATAAAGTGTTAAATAAATAAATAAAATGCGTATTAAAATAAATAAATAAATAATTGCTTGCATTGGTTAAAGAAAATAGCATACTCGTATCTGAGAGTATCCATAATGTATATGAAGAAACTTGCAATTCACCAATTCGTAGTGGGGCAGCATGGGCTGCTATGTCGCGCATATGGCCTTTTATAATTGAAAATAAATATCCAAGCCCAGCATTTAAGCGGATAATGATGAAATATTATAGGAAGTAATGCCATCTGATGATAATAAGAGAAAGATAAAGATTATTATGTTAATATTTCTTTTTAACTGGACTAATATCGTTGCTCATATCAATTCATGAAAATTCTATGAAATAGGCATAACATTAGTACCAACACATTTGCTATAATTGCTAGAACGTGGTTCTATTTGAATTCTGAATCAGATTTTGGTACGTGAGTGCATATCATTGTAATTACAATTGGGGCACGTGCTCGAACAAGAGTTTCCAAACTAGAATTCCGGATACATGAGGTTTTGCATAACGAGATTTTAAGGACGGAACTTGGCTAGTTCGATGATGGTAACTCTAGGATTATGGCTATTTGATGGAACTGATCAGAAGATTGGAACTTGTGGCCTTATAGCCAAGCCATTTTATTCAGGAAATATTGATGTAAAATAATTTAATTTTTAAAAACTTACAAAATTATTTTTCTTTATCAACACGCAAATCATAAAGTTCATTAAGTACGTGTGCTACTATAAGTTAAAGTTGTTCAGAGGCTTTTGGGATTTTTTCTAGAACAAGTGTTATCGAAAATTTGTTTAAATATTCTTGAAACTAAAAACTATAATTATAAAACTAGCGCTTGGTATTAAGATTATTTTAATAATGACCAGACTAGACATTTCTAGCCGACGGTCTCTGTAAGTTATGTTGTCAATAAAACTGAGCACGACGCACGGGGAGTCTCCAGACATAAACATGAATGAAAATAGTCTTGAGACAACTTCAGTTTTTATGTCAACCGCCTGACACGTTAGCCGCTTAATGACGACGAGAATATGTACGCATTTATAGTGAACCTATACATAAAAATAAAAGACTTGCAGCTAATTATAGTCTTGGTGATGACACAGACAATATGAAATTTTTAACAGTTGATGCTGATCAAAATACAGAAAAACAAAACAGTCATGATTTTACCGTAAACACGTTAATTAATTATGTTTTTATACTAACTAAAAACAAAGTAGTATTACATTATGAACTATTATGTCTTATGTGACCTAACTTACCTAATACCTAAGATCATCATTGTATATTCATATTCTCTAACCCTAGCAAGAATACCCCTTTCTATGCTGAATTCACTTTCATTCTAAGGAGTATTTTAAGCATAACGGTCCTAAAATCAACGCCTGTAGAGGTGTTTATTTTAAAAGCGATTAAGAAGGACGGTGTTATTTATATAATTTGAAACGCAGACAGGCATAATTATTGGTAACAACGTAAATGCGTATTTTACGAAGTCTCTCGCCCAGCTGAAATGTACATTGGAATATTCGAGCGACAGCTTTGTGGTCTTCGCTACACTCGTCGGTTGGTAATAAACGCAGTTATTTCTACATCGTGGGTTTCAAGGGCTAAAGTGGAATAATTGGACATTTACGCAAATAATGTTTAGCCGGATAAAAACAACCCTAGTTATTAATGTTAAATGGAATTATATAGACGTGTACATTTTGAGATACGAAGTACTTATGGGGTGAAGCTAAATATTTTAACCATTTTGTAAGTTATAGAGTTAGATTTGATAAATTTTGACCGAATTCGAGTATGTTACTCGATACTCGATTTTTCTGTAGTTTATTTTTCGGAAAATCGAAAGTGTAGTAAGTACAGTGTTAAAATTATTATGGAAATTTAGATAAAAACACTTATGTTTGGTTTACACATTCTTGTTTTAGTTAGGTGAAATAAATATAATGTAGTGAAATATTGTAAATGTTATGCAGTGAACGAATATATTAGTTCATTGATTTTATGTTTGTTATTCATTCCAGAAATGTTGTTTACCGAAAATGTTTGCCTTATTCCACTTGAATCTGTTCAAATAAATTTTGCAAATAAAAACATGAGAGACTGCTTTAATTCCAACACTGGTAAAATCATACAAAGAACATACATCATATCCAACCGCCAAACAAAACTATAAAAATAATGTACGTCATTTTACCTTCCCAGACGGTCTAAAAACGACACTCAAAAGAAAAGAGCGCATATAAAATAATGGCATAATAAAGCTGGGAGAAGGAAATTTACAATCACTCTCCCACCGAATAAACTGCGAACATGTTAACAAGGTAACAAATGCTGAAATAAAATGTACAGGAGCACTTCCCATATTTATAGACGAAGAGATGGAAATTGGCGCCTGCGGCTATATTTTAGCTCTCCTTTAATTTATTGTGCACTTCATGCTGGGTAAGTAAATTGGTTGCAGCGTTTAATTTTCATAATTGGCAATGGTCGATGGAACCGACAAATTGGGTTGACTGATCGGATGTTTTGACCAGAGCAATAAAGATACAGTAGAATAGGTTTTACTTACTTTATTTTAACGGGTATTTATCATGTTTATTGTATATCAATTTTAGAACTGTTGGCATTTTTCTTGGTAAAAACAAAACAAATTTGTTCAAGTCAATTTAACAAACATTATAAATTTTGAAACTATTTATCTTCTGGCATTTAAGGATTGTGATGTAATCCAGAGTTTTATAATTCTATATAAATTTTGAGTAATGCATAATTATCCACATTTATCTGCCAACAATAGGCGATGTTTTCCGTAAGAAGATTCAAACTGGTTAAAAAATCGATCATGCTTTTACTTCGAAGCCTTTGATATACTTAATAAACAATACCACCCAGAAGCGGCACATCAACATTCGCTTAGATAATTTATATCCTAAAGACGCAGACAGCAAGACAAGTGACAAAATAATGAAATAAACAATCGCTGTCTTTGATATCGTAACATGAATGACAAAACACTCGACAAATGCTTTTGTGGTACAAGTCTAATAACATGCTCCACAATAAGAAAATCTAGAATGGATGTAACCTCGCGATGTTGCTCTGAGTTGAGGACGTACAAGTACGTGCTTGAACTTTAGAGATAAATAATAACGCCAGATTTTGGCAAAATATACGATCACGTTCCATAGAAATAAAACGGATTCATTCAGTGAATTCCGACTTTAATGATGAAGGAGCTAATTCATCAGATTATAAAATAAAAACAGTAAATAAATAAATAAACGCTTGTAAAATCATACTATTAGGATTCCATTTGTAGCGGGTGGCATGGACACCACAAATAAGACGTCACTGTAACACACAGGGTAATAACTATTTATCAGTCACATACATATTTGCTTCGATTGGGAATCGAACTTCGGGACCCTTCGCTTCGTAGGTCACTTCACTAGGCTACGGAGTATAATTCAGACAGAGAAAACAGCATAATTCAGTATGATCGCATCGTCTAGTTAAGACTATTAGAAGTGGTCTTACAGTTACTAGATAACTATGAACGATTGATTTACATCTGCTATAATAATAAATATATCTGTAGTCCAAAGTATACAGTTTCCAATACCGCGATAATATGTATAAACTACGGCCGTATTTACTGTTTTATTCTTTAAAATATCTGTATATTTTCTATTAATAACCTCGAACTAGGTTTAAAAATTCGTCACTATCCATTTTTATGTCGATAAAACACTTTTTACACAATGCAATTAAAATAACCATTTACTTTTTGCATAAATCCTTTTTAAGTCAAATACGTATTGACTGCAGAAATAATCCACCGCATTTAAAATCCGAACGTACTTCACCTCTACTGTTTTTATTGCCCAGAAATACCAACACGGGAATAAGAAAAAAGTGCTTTTTTCGTCAGTTCAAAGCCCGATTTGAATTGCGACAGCAACCACATCGCCTGTTAAAAATGTAACAGATTTTCAACGCACGTACGTTCACTAAATATCGTGATAGCGATCGTGATTCCGACATCGATAAAAAGTGAGATTTGTGACAATGGTAGCGTTTATTTGTATAGAGGTGCGATCAGGATGGGGGATACAAAATTTCTAACGCGTGACTGGGTCAGAGCTCCGAATTGTGTGGTGAGTATTCATTTGGATCGGTTTGGACTGTCAACTTTTACTAGTGCCAGCTTTATGACGTTTTTGAAGGATTAAATGGAAAAATAATTGATTTTCCTGAATTAATATATCCGTAGTACTAAGGATTATTTACAAAAATATTTCATACTTCAGTAAGTGAGTCATCAACTAATGGAATGCTCATTAATGTTATGTGATGTGTAATTCATTTAGTCATAATATGTATTTCATAGTTTATGGAAGACCACGTGAGTATTCTCCTTTATCTTTATATAGAAGCTAATTTCTCTATGTTGAGATCTTTGTAAAATTTTGGTTTAGCCAAAGTTAGTAATTTACAATATAGCATACAGGGTTAGGAACTATTTTTCATGCAGTATGCAAAACGTGATGGCAAGAAGTTACGGCCACCCATGCACATATGTATTAGCAGAGGCGTCGTTAACGTTGTCAGCTAAGGAGAAGGAAGCGGTAAACCAGCTTATTAACTCGTTATTACGCGACCACCGGATGGATACCCTCTTTGCGAAGTTTCCTAGAAACAGATGAGATCTGACGACTGATTGATATTATGCAAGTAATGTCAGGCTATAACATAAATCTTGCTAAGCAGAATATCTATTACATTTGGATGAATGGAAGAATCTGTCGATACCACGCATTTTAAAACATTCTTATTTTTGTTAATTATTTCTGTTGGAAAATCTATAGGTCATGATAACAGATAAATGTTAGTTTGACTTGACATATTTACAAAAAATTGATCAAAATCTAATTGAACTTACATTGATTGGTTGCAACGATTATTCAGTGTCAGAAAAAGTGTATACCACAAAGCTTTATTTCTGTATTGTCTATGCGCAGCACTGAATGCTACAATTTCCATCGAATACAAACGACAAGACGTTAAAAACAGAGCAGTTAGCAACAAAGTAATGAGCGAAACCTTTAACAAAACGGCTTTCAGATCGAGAAACGTCCATCAACATACTTCGAGCATCAAACGTTAAGCGCAACTTTTTCCTAAAGTATCGCGGCTCGTAAATCTTGGAAGTTTTTCCCGCAGTGGCTCGGATTGAGGAAAGCTGGGACCGTTTGAATAAGGATGCTGCACCTGAAACAGAGTAAGAAATGACAGAGATTCTGCCATTTATACAAGACTGAAGCAAAACTATGTACAATAAAATACAATATATTCTAAAGGTATGCTTAAATATGTTTAATAGGTATATCTTACAATAGTCATATTCGACGGCGGAAAGCGAAAACGTAGTCATCCACAAAAATAGTTCAAAATGTCGTAGTCAACAAAATCTTGGCGAATAATTGTTTGGATGAGATTTGAGTTACAATTATATTATATTTAGAAAAAATAACAAGCCTAATATCCAAAAATCGTGAGTTTAAGTTAAAAAACACGCTAGTTATTTTTTTTTTTAAAAGTGTAAAAGGTTTTTGGCTCTGATGAACATGTGGATGACTACGTTTTCGCTTTCCGCCGTCGATATTATTATAACGTTATTGAGTACTCCGACATTGATGTTAATGAACAAATACAACTGAAAGTTAAGTAAACAACACTTACCGAGTAATGAAAGGTATTTTTATAACTCACTCAAGTTACACACCAAAGTTCTAACAAACAATTAAAACTTTATAAAGCTGAATGCTGAGTATCGAAATATAGCCCAAGCTAGTTACCTCAGTGATTTGAATTAGAACTAACATCTGAATTTTTGAAAACAAAATTCGCTTTTAAAGTTGCAAACAAATAAAACCAAAAACTGAATCGGGTCAAGCAGATTTGAACGCTGCAGACTACCTACTCAAGTAATCAAGAGTTCGGAACATTCGTTCGTTAGTCTTCAACAGGTCATCAATCGTGTGGAGTTATTCAGACGAATCCAATTTTTGTCTCCCCAAAAAAAATATCTTTGTTCTTACTACCATCGCGGCAATTACCGTGCCATTTGTCACCAGTCGCCTATCCTGGGCCTGATTGATCAGGATTGATTGATTAGTTCTTTTGTTTGCCTTTCTTGCGAATTTCTGCCAGGTTAGAGTAGGTAAGTCTGTTAGAAATTTCACTGCTTTTGAGGAATTAGCAGGTATTATTTTGGTAAATATTTTAGGTAGGTACCACGAAAAGAAAAACTAAACCTTATAGAATCACTTATTTGTCCATCGATCTGTCCGTCTCTCTATCTGTCAAGATCCTTTTTCTCATGAATTCGTGGAATATAAAGGATTTAAGTTTAAATTTATATTCAATTTTGAAGTCTGCATTTCTTCGGAAACTATGAAAAAATCAAGCTTTTAAGTCAATACAATCAAAAATTTACAGACACTTGCAAGAAAATTAATACCTATAAGGTACTTCCGGATGACCTAAAATCATGAAATTTAGCAATAAGCAAAAAAGTAAAGAAAAAGTCCCTAAACTATCAAATTGTAGTAAACAAAAAGTTGACATCGAAAGTTTGTTGGAATCCTCGCTGAGTGAGTCTGACTCGCAATTGCTTGGTTTTTTAATTGAACCACTCAATCTATTGAAATCTTAATTCAGTAACTTTTAAAACCTTACATAACTTACATGTGACATTATCTATGAATAACATACGAGTATGTAAATGTACATGTAAATAGTTTATATAAAATATTGCACTTACAAATTTGGTTCTGAATTTATTTTATAAGATTAAAACTCTTCATGTAATGTTCATAACAAAAAATAAACGAAAACTTAATGCGGGAAGATTAATCCAACATCGTGAACCCCATAAACACGGAATTTCCTCAGAATCTTCTTTAAATGAAACCGACGATATCGTAGTTTTGCTAACTGAAAACAAAGTTTGTAATTACTTAAAGTTATTCACGTACCAGAGTTGAATTTCATTCCTCCATCGGGCCTATTATGAACTTTTATAAAACCATTCATGTTCCAGGCAATTCATTTCTCGGGCTTTAAACTACGTTTTTCGACGTATGATTGGCTAAAAAAGTGTCATGTAACCGCTTTCGTAATACGAATTTTCCGTTTACACTGGAACTTGACTGGCATTAAGAATTCATAATAGACCGCCATGACGCTAAACAGAATTGATTTGCAGTCTTATACATCTATCTATATACGTATATAATATCGACGCCCCCGGGGAATAAAATCATAATCGACGGTTACCGATTTTTTTTTTCATTTTTGGCATATTCGAGTCAATATACACCTGCTAAATATTATTTAGATTTTTTTCTTTGAATTTCATACAATTAGTGCCATTTTAGTTTTATTCCTCGGAAGTCATGTACAAATTATAGCCCATAATAAAGTCGTAATCATATATTACTGAACAACTACTAGTCTCTTTAGATTAGTAAGACGCTTATACCATTTTATTCTTCCCTAAATAATATTGTTACATTTCAATACGTCAAAGATGAGTATTAACTTTGACCGGAAGAAAATTGTAATAGTTTAATACATTTACAATTTATTCATAAAAGTATAATAAAAGTGTATCGTAAGTGATAAAAACTGTCAATAGCATGATAAGAGTTTTACGGGAATAAAATTGTTATATACACTTACTTGCTACTCAATTCCAGTACTCACTCAACTTACAACTTACTCAATAACAGTTTTTTGGTGATAATTAAAAAGATATAATTATATTCTTTTATTTTTTTATGGAATGTAATTCCGGAAAAAATAACGCATGTTTTGATGTATAATTCAAAGATACCCAATCATTATTCTGCCTAGGATAAAACAAAACTGGTTTTTTGCTTCTCCTGTAAAATTTACTTTTCTCTATTACCATTTTATTCCCCGGGGACGTCGATATATTATAATACCACAAAAAATGTTTGTACGGATGTCGCATATAGACTCTGAAACCATTCAACCAATATGCCTCAAAATGGTTTCATTTGAAAGGCAATAATCCCAAGGTTGTTTGAATCTACTAAAATAATCCCACTCCACTGATAAAGTCAATTTTTAAATTTTCCCGTACAACTATTTGAAGATGATAATATGTAAAGATGGCGCATCAACGTTAACTTCAACACAAAAGCACTGATCTGTCATTCTCATCAGAATTATTTTTCGCGTAGTGAAACACGCTGGTTATCCCCTAGTTATGTATATAAACCAAAATGAGATATTATCTGAATGAAGGACCATAATTGTGAATATGTATAATTATTGTTAGTTCCTGCTGCCTCACTGGAACTGAAAATTCGAGACAACTTATTACAAGTAAATACCCCGGCTTAATCACTAAGTAATACCTCGGCTTAATCACTTCTTTACTTTAAGAATATTGCCTGTTTTTACGTGCCTACCTATCATTATTTCATACGCTTCCTGCTGCTAATTTCTTTTTGATTGCACTTAACGAATATGCCAATTTTTTAACATTTACTTGACGATCGACCATGTCATTGTGTTAATCTCTGACAACTCAATCAACATGCGTTATTATTATGATGACTTTATTATCAGCTTCGATATACTCATAGTATTTAACTACTAGGGGAGCAGTAGATATTGTTCTGCAATAACTTTTATTATACAAAGTTCCGATCCGATCGTCACCACGTCGTAAAGTAAGGACGTCTGGCATCCCAGGGAGGACATTAGTCTTTATCGGCACCATATCGGCGTCTCTATCGAAAGTAGAATAAAAAACATTATTTTTCTTATTCACACTATTCTTAAATTTATTTTCTATAATTTAAGTAGATTTTAAACTATTACTTATTTTTTTGAAATGAAACTTAAGTGCTCTGCATTTTTTTAATATTTTTCTAAATATTGCATTGTCATCGGTCCTTGATAAGTATGCTAAATTTCGATTTTTTGAATAGTTCGACATTTTGAAGGAGGTTAATATCATGTGCAAAGTTTCCGTTACATACGCACATACTAACATACGTATGACGCTACTAAAAGCGTGTTAAAAATGAATGTAAGGGCGCGTTATTATTGTTACAACATGTAGGTGACTAAATTTAGAAAAGATTATATATGTAAACTATAATCTTCATTTATTGACCATAACAACAGAATAAAACAAAATACTAATATTATGTGTAATAGTATGTTATACAAATCTGATACAAATCAATTTTGACGACCCGTGTGGCGCAATGGCTACTATGCCAGATCGCCGCGCCGAGTGTCCTGGGTTCGATTCCCGACGAAGCGGAAATTTGAATGATGAGTTTGAATTCCTGTTCTCGGTCTGGGTGTGAGTGTTCTTGTCTCTGTGTGTCCATGGCACCCACGACATAGGGAATCCTAGTGTAGGGATATGATGTGTAGCGTTATTATTATTATTTTATAATGGTAAAATAGTCAGAAATTAATCTTAAAGAGATCTGAAAAACTGCCATAGAACATTTAATAAACAGAACAGTTTCGAGGATAAATAAGTTGAATCCTAAAAAATTTTTTTTTTTAAACGCTTTTATTTCAATAATGTTTAGTTTATAAAATTAGCTACAAGTTGTGAAAATTTCAAGTCTCTACGTAAAATAGAACATAGAGAATTATGCGTCTAAAGTCTGAAAATCGTTTTTTTTTATTTAATTTTTTTTTTTTTTTTTTTTTAATTTTCGTGTATTGTCATCGGAAATACACATGTCTGCCAAATTTCATCAATTTTCATTAAAGGGAAGTCATTCAAATTAACGTTACAACATTTGATCCTTTGATGCTCCGAAGTGAAGCTAAATAAGTGAAATGAAAAAATTTTTTTTTTTTAAACGCTTTTATTTCAATAATGTTTAGTTTATAAAATTAGCTACAAGTTGTGAAAATTTCAAGTCTCTACGTAAAATAGAACATAGAGAATTATGCGTCTAAAGTCTGAAAATCGTTTTTTTTTTTAACAACAAATAAACAATGAAAATTAGTTTAAAATATGATTTTCGTGTATTGTCATGGGAAATACACATGTCTGCCAAATTTCATCAATTTTCATTAAAGGGAAGTCATTCAAATTAACGTTACAAGATTTGATCCACCGAAGTGAAAGTAAATAAAAGCGTTTAATAAAAGCGTTTAAAAATAAGTTGAATACAAAAAAATTTTTTTTTTTTAAACGCTTTTATTTCAATTTTTTTTTTTGATTTTCGTGTATTGTCATCGGAAATACACATGTCTGCCAAATTTCATCAATTTTCATTAAAGGGAAGTCATTCAAATTAACGTTACAAGATTTGATCCTCCGAAGTGAAGCTAAATATAAACCTTATTGCCGTGTAAATAGAGTAGCATTTTGATCGATTTGATGCGTTGATGCTCCGAAGTGAAAGTAAATAAAAGCGTTTAATAAACAAGCGTTTGTTCTCGTCAGTGTTTTTAAAATGAAATTTGCAGTTAATTCTATCCTGCCACTTTTAATTCACATTCCGCTAACGATAACCGTTTTTGCAATCGTCAACAGTTAAAACGAATTCAGAACAAAGCCCTTATACACCGCCAAATCCAGTGATAGGTATCTCGAAGCGGAGGTTAATTTAAATCCTCGCGTTTGTTAGCTTTAGTCGTGTGTCATATTGAGTATTTGTAAACAATAAGCGAGAGAAAATTTAAGATTAGAACACTAAGTCAAAAAACATATGTTATAAAACTTAAAATTATAACTGATCAATGTCTCTTCATGTTATTTAAATCTCATCCATTACATTTTTTCCAGAAATATAGTGAGGGCAGATATTAGTTATTTAAAAAAATCCTCAATGTACATGCTGAATTACATAAAATCAAATCGATAAGGCGCAAGAATAAACCTGTATTTTAAATATATCTCGCTTCTTTCTTTTCATATCTCCAAATGGCTCGTTGATAATCATACAAGAGGCTATGAGTAATTGGATTTGGACGTCCCAGTTGACAGTTCATTTCGTTGTTTCACCCCTCAATATATTTCTTTAAGATTATGAAAGATATTGTCCCCTAAGAGATTCCTCGACTAATTTGGATGAGGGCCAATTACAGAAAGGACTGTTTTTCGCTTCCACTTAACAAAGTTCACTGCAACGCAATTTCAGAGGTAGATTTATGATGTAATTTGCTAAAAAGGGGACAAAGCTTTGACAGAGTTAGACAAGTCGTGGAAAAAGGAATTACTTTTAACTTGTACCTTTAATGATAGTGACTTTAAATGAACTTAGTTAAATGAAAAGTCTGAGTTTAAAATATTGCAGATAAAGTTTATATGTATTTTAGTACCCCAGGACTTACAAAGAGATGAAAACAAGTTAAACATAAAATATGTTTTTGGTGTTTAAAAGGAATGGAAATGTTTGACTAGAAATAGACGAATAGATGAGACATTTAAAAAGATACAATTTGCTTAATAGTAAGCAAAACAAGACAAGAGACGATAATTTCCAAGAAACATTAAAAACTTCAACTAACTTTACATACCTATTTGCATCGACTTTCAAGGTTTTAACTGAACTATATCAAAACTCCGATTCGAAAAGGCTGAAGGAAGTACGTCGATACACTAAGCATATACAAATACGGGATATTTTAAAGGTTCTCCACAGTCGCGCCAAAAAGAAATTCCTTTTAGCCTTTTACAAAACTCGAATATACCTACCTATTTCGCTATTCAAGTAGCCGGTAGTCCGCTTCGAATAAAGAAGCTTATGCACTATGCACTGTATTGTGTATCCATTAGGAAACAGAATATACTATGTGACTGCTCACAACTCTCTAACATAATAATCTTCTTAATCATTATCATCACAACTCAACAGTTCCACTATTGGACACGGATTTTTCATTTTCATTCATTCATTAATCATTTCAATAATTTTTGCATTTTGCAAATTTTTTTAATTTTCGCAAAATTACAAACGCCCAGTTTTGTACGGACTCCACTGCCCAAGTGTATGGTACACATGGTTTAAATAGTGAAAAATTCATCAATATATAGGTACAGATCTTTTCACAAAATTATTGTTCATTGAAGCAAGTGACTAGAACCTACATAGAACCCATGTTATGGTAGACAAACATAGCATGGCTTATAAAGCCATCACTGCTCCACCCTTTTATTAAGACAATTTCAGTGCACACTAAAATAAATTACACAGTACAAATTCATTGTTGAAGGCAGATGGAAATCAATCTATAATAATAAATTAGCAAATAAACCGTACGAGACAAATGGTGAGGTAATTATTCACAAGATGAAGTTGGCTCGAAGTAACTTGTCAAGGAAGCAAAAACCAAAGACAGCCGAACAAAGGAGTTTTTTCTCCAACGATGATACAGCAACAAAAACAGTGGCATCGCTACGATACAAGTAACACGGTATAATTCTTGTCACCCGCAAAAAACCTTACAACCCCGCACTTCTTGAGACTCTAAGTGATTTTCATTGTATTTAATCGTCGAGTTTCAAACTTTTTCTTTGAGAACTTAATTGTTTTGTCGCCTTCCTTCTCTCATGAAACTTTTGATATCTTCTCGACAGTATCGTTATTGTGAAATCTTTTATTTTCATTCTCAGTGTTCTAAGCGCAATAAAATGAGTTTATTATGTCCCTCACTTTCCTTTCATTCTCACTGTTCAATTGAATTCTTTCGATGTTTATGTCAGTACGGGCTTTCGACCTGTCTGTCAATACAGAATTGATTCGGAGTCAAGTGCAGCTTGAAATTTTATTGTTTCATAAAAACATTATGTTTCATTTGATGTCACACGTCGTGATTGTGGCGCCAAAAATGAATCGAGATAAAGTTAAATATTGGTATTAATATTAAGGCCAATCTTTGCTTTTGTCTTCGTACGAGTATATTAAAACTACTGTACATTTGAAATAAATTTAATGAAATTTGAAAAATAATACAAAATTTCTTACATATTAAAAAAAGCATATTATTATGTCGTGTTATTTAGAACTTTAGTTAATATATGATTGAGAAGAGGGATGAAAGGTACATTATACTCAATTTTTTCCCATTTTTTATCATTAATCTTAACGGTATTGTGCTAGAAATCATACATCGTTAGACAGTTCTGATTTTTAGTAATTAGTAAATAACGGAAATAATATTAATGCTTGTTTAAACGTTATAACCAGTGATAGTATTAATATGTACCTTAAATCATAAAGATAAATAAATATGATAAGGGTCTTTATCCACTTTTTCTTTTTCGTCACTATTTAATTACAGACGATATGCTATTCATCCACAAATTAATAACTATTTGTAAATCATTATGTCTACATATATCTTTTGACTATGAAAATTGTATTAAATAAGAACTGTTACTGGATTCTGTCGTTTGAAAAATAATACATGTGCATTAAGGTAGAAATAATACGCATAAACAATTTTATTAAATCGTGAGTAAACGTGATTCTTACGTCGATCGGTAGGACGAAGGGGCAGAGTTGTACATTTTTTTATTTTTAACACACGCGAAAACGGGTATATAAAACATGTTTTTGCGTCCACAGAAAAAATAAGTTATTGATATTTTAACATTTTGTTCGCTCTCCTATAAAATTGCAATTTTCTACTTTTGTCTTTTTTCACTGAAGGTACGATATAGTGTACTGAAATAAATGCAAATAAAATATGAGTGTAAAGTCTAATCTGAACATTTCCTAATGAAGGAAAACGAAAGCAAATGTCTGAGTCTATATACATGACAATTGTACAAATGTACTCAAAACGTATAAAAATTTGTACAAAACGTACAAATGTATTTAATATTACTTAAATTATTATCTGTCTACGTACGGAACCTCTGAATATCCTAGTATAATTTCTCACTTTTAAAGTAACTCAATGATTTTCATTGATTATTCTGAGTAAACTGACTCCCGATAAGGAACATAAACCTGTGGTTCCGTCAATAATGCGACAGAAGATTTATTAAGGAACAAATAGAGAGAAGAAAAAACAAATTGCTGCTGTCAATACATTATCGATGTCGAATACATCAACACGTATGTAAATAGCATTATGAATACGTTTGGTAAGGAGTTTTTTATTAGTTTTAGTGTTATTTAGAATTTAGTATTACCAAAACACAAACAATTCACGGTTTGTTGTTTCGAAAACTTAGAAAAATATAACAATCATAAAACATTAACTATTATCGTCGACCAGATGTCAGAAGGATAATCAAATATTTAAATAATCTTCTGAAAGATGTTAACTTTAAAATTAAACGAAGAAACTAGATCGTCGCAACCTATTTCAGTAATCCACGGAAGTGAAAAAAGTTGACACGGAAATAAGCCAATCAGAACCAATAGGCGGGAGCGGAGAAATTAATAATGGATGACGGGTCATGCGGCTTGATGCTTCGTCGATAAAAAATCTTATAACCATTTAAATAAGATGTCGTTTAATAAGATATCTTTGCATACTGTCAGAAAAGATACAAGCTTGCATGAATTGTGTGTGATAAATTAGTTACATCAATGTCAATTAGTGTACGGCGTAGAATTTGTACGTTAAATAAATCTGCTACAATTTCAGTTTCTTCGCTTAATTGATACATTTCGTTATGAAAGTGATCACATACACAGTTTATTTCTATACTGAATAGAATAAGCTTGTATATACGAGATGTAGTAATCCAACTAAGTCCCGAAAATTAAATTTATTAGCCATCATTACTGTAGGTATCTATCATATATAATTGTTTAATACGTAAAGGGAAATACTTTGTATCCATTTTTAAGAACATTGGAGTCACTTAGGGGTCTGAGTTTTGGTGAAGTTTAAGTTTATGTGGAAAAAAGTGCAGAAAGCTAAATTTTGTGAATAATATGTGTTAAAATTACATTTATTTAAGAAAATAGAACAGTGAAAAATGAATTATATTATTTTTGACTGCCAAGCGGGTCTCTAGTCTATTATTAATCAAGGTAACTAATAAATATCTACGACAAATACTTTTGTAGGCAAAAGGACGTTTATGTCAATCCTCGAATTTTAACTCCAAACTGATGCACGGCACAGGTACAGCAAGAACGATCGTCACGCGATTCAAATAAGAGTTGACGACACAGTTGAACATGTTCGGCTTGACAGATTTCGGAAAGATGAAATATCATGTCGAGTCGAAGGAATTTGGACGGAGACATACGCAGCTTTCGATTCTGAGAAATTTAAAAGGCATGGTTTTCTTGTCGTTAGTAATATTATGGTTAATTGAATTACAGATTGCACTGCTCATTTTTATTCGTGATCGAAACACGAATTTAGCAATAATTTTTAAAATTGTGCAGTCGTGTCCTGTAGTGTTACGTATTATGTATGTTTACAAAACGTAATGACTTAACAAAAACTGCATTTTTTGCACACCATGGTTATTTTGTTATTATCAACATACACGATAATGTTAATCAGTTAACCTGATAAGGTTAACCTTATAAGGATAACTGATTTTTCACATAATAACTCCTAGGTATAAAGACCTGTCTTAAAAGTGTTGTACAATATCGTAATAAGTATTTTATTTTTATAACGGAGATAGCTGACTGAAGCTCGAACACAAATGTACAAATAGAAATTATAGATTCTTCCATCGATAACAATGAAGTATTTCCGTCGATATGGATGTAATGAGTTTTCCGTGGTATGATACGAAAACAAATAATGGAAGCGTCGCGGCTGGAGTAAAACACACATCAATTTATTAAACCACGAAACGTGTAGCGAGTTACTTGACCACCCAAGATGAACAATGTTTTAGAGATTTCGGTATCGTAAAATCACGCTTTTTATCTCGCCCGAGTTTATCCAGGCATAAGAAAATCAGAGATTTAACGCCCACTCAAGCCGCCCTATCAAATGGTTTTAGAGCAGCAATAATCATGTAATAATAGTTTATTAGTTCGAAAATTCTACTAACATTTACAACTTCCTTGTAACGATTTATTAGTATGATTTTGAGAATATAGTTTGACTCTTAGAGAAATTTTTCTCTATAAACTTTTTGCAGTTAGGGAAATTATATTTTTGTCCATAATCTTCATAATAGATTGGTTTGATATAATTACATCTTCAAAGAAAATCTTGAGGTCCTAATCAACTTAATCCTGCCCAGGCGAATGACAATTTCTATTTATAATTTTCGCGATGACTCTGGCATTCGTTTGTAAATGTACCTTGTACAACTTGAAATGTTTATTTAATTTATACAAATAACTCTCTCTGAATTATGAACGTGGGCAGGAAGACGGTGTTAGATCAGATATTTATTGTGAAACTGCTCGTCTATTTACAAATAATTTATTGTTGCTACAACGTCGGGCTACAAGTTTGTGGAAACGGCGCGCTTAAATGACGAGCTGAATAATTGTTTTGACGGGAGCACCTAAATTTCTTGTATTATGCGGTGCATATCATGTATGCGGTTGCTGGTTTCTGCAACTGCGTTATTTAAATGTAGGGAATTTGAAGGCTTCTTACAAGAGTGTAAGGTAAACGTGATAAGATATTACAATTTGCGTATCAAAAAGGATAGCTCCATTTACTTTACTCCAAAGGTAAACAATTTTATGTTGCTAGTGGAAGTAATGTAACACAAATGAGGGATTTGTGTTGAAGTTAGAATTATTAAAAGAATTTCAATTATTAAAGACTGATTAAATTATTATTTATTCCAAAAAAAATAAGTCATTTCATACTTAGTTTTCTTTTTGCCACAGTTAGCTGCTCAAGCTCAATTAAGACAGGATTCACTCAAAATATATTATTCACTGTCTTTAAAATAAAATACTAAATTATCGATTAAAATGGTTGTCTGTAAAGTCGGTTTACAGACGGTAGTTTAACGTGACAACGTCATGACAAAACATTGATGAAGTAGTGCTCGAATATAATATTATCTCTGGAAATTAACTTATAATTAGAAACTTTTATCTTTATACTACAACGCCATCTAGAACTCCTGCACCAAACTATTTTTTCAGCAAGTTCCTTTCTGACTTCATTGTGTATATAGTTTTGTTCATAGATGGCGCTTTCTCCATTGTTCGCTCGCTCGCGTAACGCGACAGATGAGTCATGTTTTTTCATGCGTGCGGCCGGCATCGTTTTAATAGACGTTATCACGTCAAAATATTAAAATAACAACTTTCTAATAACGCATTCAGCATTTTGAGAGAGTGGGCCATTTCTATATTTTTATTCTAAATTCTCTTATTACTTATTATTTTTACACTAGGTAATATTTTTCTATAAAATACCGAAGTTGGGTTCATAGTTATTGACGTAAAGAGGTTAAGATGCACTGTAGTAGTATTCGGATAGTTCACCTCACCTTGAATAGTATTGATTCTGTGCGTGCTTGACCCTGTATCAGTTATATCGGCTTATGATTGATGCTTTGATGCAGTTATTTCACCAATGATAATTTATTAACCTATTTTAGAATAAAAATGACGTTGAGGTTAAATGTCTAAAGTACTCTAAAGCATTGATTATAAAACTGTCGATGCAGCAGTCAGTTCTAATATTTATAGCTATGATGAATAACTTTACATATTTACGCCTTAAGAAGTTCATAATTCAGAATTCCTGTATTCAGTATTTCCTGTTAGCAAAACTAACTTCAACAAAGTTTCCTTCATTATTCGCAAATTCGTAACTTCGTAACAGAAGCTATCAATGATATGGAAATCATACAGATGGAATAATTTCCTTTGTACTCAAAGTAATTTCAATAAGATATTGGTGTAGAACTTAATGCTGTGGTTTTGTATTAATTAGGTAACTATGTAACTATGAGGTCTAAATTCAATTGATTAGAAGCTGCCAATTGCAGTTAGCTCAGTATCGATTCGACAATATATCTATATTCCAAAATGTGTTCTATTGAATCAAAATAGGAGATAAAACGGAGTGATTCAATATTATACTGGAATCGTTGTTTACTCGTATTATTGGACATTTAAGTTTCGACAGAACGAGAACATCGACAGAATCGGAATAAATATTTTGCTGCCCAATTAAACAAATGAAATTCAATGTGGTGTTGACAACACTTAATGGACGTATGTTACTATTGGTCCATCAACCATTGTATAACGCAGTGACCTGGATAATTTATGCAGTGACTGGGAAAATTCCTGACTAACATAAACAGTTACATTTTCGTAGTTACAAAAGTTAAGTTTTTCATGATGGGTATGTCATTACATGTTTCAGCTGCTTAGTTACAAAGATTGGCTTTTGTGCTTACAATAGGGTGTAGCAGATAATTTTATAATTGCGTAAATTACACTTACGCCCCAACTCAGAGTCACTGATGGTTACTTAAATCACTCCTTATACTGTAGGTACTAAGAAGCGATTTAAGTAACTACTAGTGACTCTGAGTTGGGACGTTAGTGGTCTTAACCTTACTTACTCTTTACTGTGTTTGTGTAATGAATTTATACTGAATCGCAGGAGATATTAGAATAACAAACAATAAAATAAGTAAAGTAACATATCTATCTATTTTTACATTTTCCCAGTAAGATGTTGAGGGTACATATTTATATGAAAAGTAAACAAACAAGAATTGGGTACGAATGTCGCTGTTATGACATCTGTCGACGCTGCAAACATTTTGACAATGCACAATATTAACAATATGTGGGTATCGGGAAAAAGCTTATTTTTCCATGTCTCGAGTTGAGGTTGAGCTGACTGCGAACACGATGCAGCTTGAAATATTGGACCCACGAATATTTTGACAATCATTTACATAAACAAAACCAGCCAAACCTCACTCTTGGAATATGAAATAATAATTTCAAATTGAGGGATCAGAGCTACGTTGCCTATCAAATTTTTATAGTCATTACCAATTTCGGACCTCATTACCTGTTCGCTTTTATGGGACCGCACCAATCTATAACGGCCGGTCACTGCCCACTCGACAAAAAAACAACAAAACAGCTGGTGTAGAACGAGGCTAATAATAAAGTAGAAATTTGGACGGACATTATCCATTATCTTAATTTTGATACGGTTACAAAAGCGTTGCCTCGTGCGACATATGCGTGGAGGAAATGCTTAACAACGGTCACGAGGGATTAGGAGATAACATTATCACCTACTGAATGTGGGTTTGTTGATATTTGTTCACGCGTACTCGAATGACCTTTTACAGGAAATTATAATCAATTTGAACATGGGTAAGCGACAGATGCTGTTATTGATCATACTTAAATCGATGAATCAACTCGTTCCTCTGTCAACGCACAAGAACCATTAAAGATGAATCAAGGCGCACGTCAGCTAAGAATACTTTGTTAGAATAGATACCTTAGTTACGTTATATCGTAAATCGAACCTTGTGACACCGAAACCTTAGCTGACAGTCATCAGTAGCCATCTATTATTCCCTATCTCGCTCTTATATCGTGACAAGCGATGCCCACTGGCGTAGAGGATACAGTGATCGAAAAAAAGGTATTAAGACGAACTTCGTTAGCGGTGTCGATCTTCAAAGCGAAAACTCGATAATCATCTATATTTCTAAGAAGTAACAACCCTTAGGAGTCCTGAACCGTTGAGAATTTTTGTTTTCCATATAATAAATATATATTTAAAGTATTCACACTTCGTGAACTCATGGGTTTGAGAATGAATTGTCAAGTTCGGCTCCCGAAGCTCTTATGGACAGTTTATCCGATAGCGTCAGATGGTGAGTTATATCTTATTCGATATGCAGGAATGTAGGAGACACGGAGGATTGGCTGCCAATGAGCCGTGCTAAGATGAAAGCGACAAAATAAATGGAGAATATATTATTTAAATTTTGTTCGTTTATCGGTTATAAACTCTTTGCTGTTTAACGATCCTATCAAATGCCTTTAATAAAGACATTAATAGTCCAGTTTTTAGATGAATAATTGAGTTTAAAACTTTGCCGCAGGAATATTTCTAAAGACTTCCAAGAACAAATTGATTCCAAGACCCTCGACGATGGCGTTCGCTTGTTAAGTTACTGCCAGTCTATAAATTGAAACATCTCACAAATTTATAGGCATGTCAGTATTATTATCACCTTTTTTCTGTTGGTTTAAACTTCGCAGGTAAAGTTTTCGAAGACCTCAGCATATGGTGCCCTATGTCGCGTTGCATTGAAAAATTATTGATATACCTTTAAATTTGTACTAGGAAACCGATTTTATTTGTGATTGTCTGCACAAACATTACAATAAAATATAAAATTTAACAAATAATTAAACGCTTAAACAATAAAAACTAACACACTCATGCGTATATTTTACAAATACGTATATTTTATCTGTCACTTAAAAATATCTGTCCCTAATATCACGCAAGCTTCCGATGAAGTTAATTTTCAAAACAAGTTTTATAATAATTAGTTAATATTGTTTTAAAATAAAATGATAAAAATACAATAGTCAAATTCCAAATGATTTAATTTAAATAAAATAATTAGCAATGCAAAGTACAATACAATTCCCATAAAAAAGGAGACAATAGATAATTTAAGGACAAAATTGTTGGAGCAGAGCTGAGCCTTGTCAGTATAACTTTAGCGTTTTTATTGCCATTGTTAACTTTTATGATACTGAGTGACCGGCGTCAGCCTCTTATATCTCCGCAATCATCGCGTTCGAAGGTTTTAATGCCGTTCATGAACAGCTGTAAGTACCAATTAATGTTTCAGTCCAAACAACAATGTTTTGGACGAAACAATATAAACCATTTAAAGCAAGAAAAGGAAATAAAGTCAGCGTATTAAAAATGGAAACAAAAAGGAATGACAGAATTAAAAAAATTAAAGAAAGGAAATGTAATAAAGTACTATTCGAATTAAGTTCTGTAAAAATAATATTGGAAATTTAAACACAATAAATGAATATTTATTGTGTTTATTAGTATTGTTTAGTGTTATTTATTGTGTACTCACACGATGTTTTTGAGACTTGAAAGACAAAGACCAACAAGAAACTTAGACCTATCATAAAATATGTATGTGAAAAGTATGCCGAAGGATGTTTCTAGTGTAGTAGTTAGTATGCTTCTAAAAACAATAAATACTATAATATGTGAGTAAGGTAGATTAATGTCGAACGATACGTCATTATGTCAAAAACTTGTCTGCGAAAATCCGAATGTGGCCATAATCTTTGCATGTCATTAATTGTTATTGAATTGTTATTGAACAGAATTTTAGTCTACTTAGCTAAATCATAACCATGTATAACGGATAATTGTACGCATGTCTTAAAATATTTATCACAATAAGGAAAGGAAATTAATACTGACTTAGTAACCGCGCAAGTCGGTGGGTGTTAAAATATTTTACAGCATTCTTAGTATCAGTATGATATTAAAATCTTGAACAGTTATTTGTGTTCAGAACTAAGATAATGAAATAGAGTTAAATAATAATAAAATAAGTACCGGTACCCCGAGGCCAATGTCTGCATGACTTCCTTCGTTTTGGCTTTATATCTTTTTCGTCCCTTTGCGTCTATGTATTTGCGCAACTCTGTCAATGGACATGTTGTTTTACGAGTAATTAGGAAGCTTATCCGCGTTCCTTTATTAGCGCTGATTCTTTGCAGAATAAGCTTGTAGCAGTCACTTATGATTTTATTATAATAATTTATTAGTACTGTGAAAGTATTTATTTTGGTGTGGAAATAATGTACTTATTAAAGGCTAAACATGTTAGGTAAATCATTCGTGTATGATTAAAATATATATATTCGTAACATATTTAAAGCTTTCATTCATTAAATAGTTAGTGATTATTGCTAAACATAAGTTATTATAAATGATGAACAAAAATGATTGAACATCTACTCAAGTGAGGTAAAACTAAAATTTACAAGTCAATCTAACTTCCTCCTCAAAGCAACCGAATTCAAAACATATGTCGAACTTGACGATGATACGACAAAACTATTAAAAGCTGTGTGAAAATCAAGGAACCCAAAAAAAGACAATAACCCACCGGTCGGTAGCCAAAATGTTTTCATAGAGTCATCCCGTCAAGTGCTGGGGGTAAACAAACTTTACGATGCAAGGGGAAAAAAGGTTGACTATTCATTTTTAACAATCGTAAACGTGTTTATTGAAATGTTTTAGTGCGACGCCGTTTAACACCATGTGCTAGGCGCCATGGGATTCGAAATGGACGAAATTAAACGACATGTGATCTAATAATACCATATGGGCTTGGAAATGTATGCGAAAGTTTAGCAGTTGGGATGCAGAATTTATTGTGATGTGTAAGATATTATTACTAAAGATGTTCCGCTTAAAATTGTGTAGGTATGATTGTTTGATTATAACTTATTTTTGTTTACAAAAGAACATTTTAATTACAACGACAAGACTTTGCCTCCCACACGGATTTCGGTCTGAGCAACTAGCTATTCTGCATACTGAATCATAGTTGGGGATCGTAACGGTGTGATGGAATCAAATGATCCTACTAATCTCAGATTATAGAACAAAGGCAGATTGAGTCATCCGAATAAGTACAATGTAAACAGCAAATACAAACTAAAACCACAGAAGGAGTAATACTCGTAGTACATAATTATAATAGTACTAAAACATGAAATACAATCTCGAGTCAACCGAAACAGATTGTATGTCACTATATTCAAAATATATAAAATATTTTTGTCAAATAAAATGCAGTCTTGCATTTTTAAACACTGCAATAGTTGTTCCCAAAATCAAAGAAAAGAAGATGGGATATCTTTTCTCATGTAACTGTTCATTATTTTGTTATTTATTTATAACTAGCAATTGCCCTCGCTTCGCTTCGGAAAAAATCTTAGGTGCTTTAGTTAACTTACATAACATACTTACTCTTAAAGCAGCATGATCGCTCATTAGAACCACGTTACTATGAATGGTCAATACTCGAAATAACGATTCGATATATCCCTATATCCCTTAAGATCACTTACTCCATTGCCCGTCTGTCTGTATGTATTTCAAGACCTTTTTTCTCAGGAACGCGTGAAGGTAACAAATTAAAATTAATCCAACACTCAGGTCTGCAATCCCTAGGAGCTGTGAAAACATATAATATTCTGTATCCTCAACGCAATCAAAAAACATACGGCTAGAAGAAATGTCTCAGATAAAACGTAGGTCAAAAAATCTTAAAACTGAATTTGTAAGTATCACAAAAAAATTTAAACCTATTTGCAGAACTTGGTAATTTGATCGGGACCCATGTCGATACATATTAATTATATGGAGACAACAGTTTTTCAACGGCAAAGTTTGTTCTGTTTATCTTTTCGTTACACAGCTATGTTAGGTTTTACTAAATAGCTAAGTTAGATTCAACAACCCTAGGTCACACTGAGCCGGTTGCTTTTACTTATTATTATTATTTCATCATATTATTTTCTAAATTTTGTGTTTCCTACTTAACCCCTAAGTACTTAAATAACATTGAATAAATAAATTGTACGATGACGTTTGCTGATCCATCAGTATTTCACATTAGGTAAAACACGTCAAGATTGGTTCAGCGATGAGAGAGAGTTAAGGTTATTCGATGAGTTGTGTGAGAATGGTAAAAAGGAATAAGGAAGGTGGAATACACATTTTCGCATTTATTACATTGTAGTTTTGGCAAATCAATAATTCGGCAAAGGGAAAATATTGCTTAACAGAAAATGAGAAAATTCAGCACTCTGCACCCTCAACACGATGTTCCTCAGGACTGCATTATAACAGAACTACAACCTCACTACTACGGAACTCTAACAATGACGGATGTATTTTATTATCAATTATTCAATTTGTTCAATGTTTATTATTTGTACAACACTGAATTACGATTTTCAACCCCTGCCAGGGTGACATATAAAAAAATGCTTAATTTACGTTGGAGGCCATAATACGCAATTAATGATTTAAGAAACTGAATATAAAAATAGATATTTAGTAAAAAAAATTATTCAGTGCCATATTCTTGCTCCATCTTGCGAAATATAAATAAACTAAGAAATGCATGTACCTACGCCTTATTTTGTGTGAAGAAAAGGTTTTTGTAAGTTTAAAACAAATTAAAAAGTCGTTTCTCGGTTTTATTATTGTACAAGTATAGATTTACAACTTAAAAAATCATTTGTTTTGAAATCACAGACATTCACTTCAATTATATTTATATGTATTTGAATTATTGTAAATTTGTAAAAAATAAGTACTCCAGTGCCACGCTTTGGCTCCACCTTGCAAAATATAAAAAAAAACTAAGAAATGTATGTATGTCTATGTACCTATGCCTCAATTTGTGTGAAGAAAAGGTTTTTCTATGTTTAAAACAAATCGACTCATATTTTATTTTCTCGCTTTGTTATGGAACCCTAAAAAATTGCCTTAAATTGAATTGAAATCATTGAATTTAAGTTGAAGGCTCGATATTTTAGTAAAGTCCTATCGAAATCCGTTCAGTAGCTTCAGAGATTAATGAAGACAAACAAACAGACAAACAAAAATTAAAAAGCTCATTTTTCGGTTTTGATATCGTGCTAGTAACGATTTATAACATGAAAAATGCAGTTATTTCGAAATCATAATTATATTATGTATTAAAGGTGTATGTATTAAAGTCGTTGGCTTGAATCAACAAATACAGAGCCATCTAGTTGCCAAGATAGTAATCGATTATTTATTGGATATGGGTTATTCATACAGACTTAATTTGCGTTTTTCTACCACTTCCCAGGTGAAATTAATAAAATGCTGAAATTACATTGGAGGACATAGATACGCAAATAATATGCTCTTACAAACAACATACAAAAATAGATATCCACTCAGTAATAGGGATTAAAATTAATGAAAAAAATAACCTTTAAATGCATTTTATGGCTTTTCCAAGCAATATAAGTAAAATCTAAGAAATGCATGTATAACTCTTTTTGTACGGAGAATACGTTTTTAATAGTTTGAAACAAATCAGCTAATTTTTTTTTATTTTTCCATACAAACCATCCCCAAGGAACCCTTTAGTATAGAACCCTAAAAAATTGCTTAGTTGTTAAGTTGGACACTTTGCAATATCCTAGTAAAATTGTTGTTAAAATTCGTTCAGCGGTTTCGGAGATTAGCGGAGACAAACAAACAGACAGACAGACAAAAATTTGAAAAACTCATTTTTCGGTGTTGGTATCGTGCAAGTAACGATTTGCAACTTGAAAAAATCATTTATCTCGAAATCACAGACAGACTCTTCAATTTTATTAATATGTATGTATAGATAATATTTTTACGGTCCACTTGAAACACAAAACCTCTACAATTACTCATTTGTTTACCAGGTTGATATGAAAATCGGTTATCTACCCTAAATTAGGGGAAATATGCATGGGCTATTTGAACACTGATCAATTTATAAATTTATATAAAAAATAAGATTTTAAAAGTAAATAGTTGTAAATTAGAAAATGCAGCCAACGCCCAAAGACGAATGGATAATAAAAATATGTAAATATTATGTTTTGAATTTTTTTTAAAGATATAAAAAAAACTGTTTTACAAACTATCGTGTGGTATGTCATATGAAAGGGCTTATTGTAAGAATCTCAAATATATTTTTGTTATAATTCTCCAATTGATAGATTTAAAATTATTTAAGGAAGAACGCAAATTGAAGACGAAAATTGACCATTACCCTCTACTAACTACTGACCCCCCTAGTAACTAATGAGGCTAGAATTTTGAGAAAAACATAGAAAATATTTCTTTACTTATATATGACAGAAAAACCTATTAGAAGACTATGGTCTTAAAAATACTTAATCAAAGCATGATACCCTCTCCAAGCTAGTTTAACTCGCACTTGTCAAGCTTATTGTTATTATTTACAAACTTGAAAACAGTTATCTTTTCATCGCAATTGCTTACAAATGAACCAGGTCATTTTACAAGTTGCTAACGCTAAGTTGCTAACGTCAATGAAAGTTTTCTTTTATAAATTAATCATCTTTCCTAAATCATTTTCATTTATTCTAAGATTAATTGTGTTCACTTTATAATTGTTACTTATTTCGTCTTTTAAGTATTTAAAATTAACTGAAGGGTCTGAACGCAATATTTCATTGATTCTTTAAATAATACTGCTGGTTAGTATTAAGTTTCCATTAAACAATGATATTATTAAACACAAAGAATTAACAATTTGTCGTACCGCTTTAGAAAACGAAAACTTTCCTTTTCAAACGTCCGAACAAAAGTTTATGTTGCGGCTAAATTTCCATTGGCTTTGAGCGAAATTCTATTTGTTGATATTTTGAATAGTTGTTGAAAAAATTCTTTTGAAATAATACAAATGTGAGCGCAGAGAACGCCATCTGTCACCAGAGGGCGGGTTGAAACCCATTTGTGTATTAATGACGTTATAATGTTTCGGTTTAATAATTTTTGCATACAAAAGTGATATTACCGACTTGTGATTGGCTGTATAAGTTATCGGTGATACGTTTTGCGAATTTTTATGCATGCATTAATCACCGAAATACTAATGTTTAGTTAGTTAATCTGATCGTAAGATAGGTCATTACAATAAAAACAAAATATTTAGTTTGCATAATAACGATGTAACAAACGACAAATGAAAAAATATGTTCAAAAAATTTTTATTCTTATATAATTTTAACAAAATTATTGTATGTTGCCCTTAATAAGAATAAAGATTCATTAACTTACAATAAAGGTGACTAAAATTAATTAATTTTAGTCTACTAATCCTAATTCTGTGATTTATCATACTCGCAGTCAATTTACTCATAATATAGTAAACACGTGCCAATGACTCTTGATCTAAGTCCATTTTCATAATTAGAAAAAACTACAGGCACAAGCGAGAGATAGAGATTAATAGGGTGGCATCCCAAACCCAAATCTACAAAAACTAGCCAACAAACCTGACCGAATCTTGGCTGAATAAAACATTACCAACATATGGTATCCGAAAAGGGCTTCAACGAAAAAAACACATTCACACAGAAATTTATAACACGTCAAATTTCGGAGAAATGGTTTCCTCTGGATAGAGACGTTATTTTTATTACAAGTATATACAATTAATCGTGCAGTCTCTACCGCATCTGCCGCTTCTATTGTCCCTTTTTTTCTCCAAACATCGGTTCTAAAGACCCATGGTCGAACTACTATGGGATTGGTTCGAATAATAATGTAAAGAGACCTTGCCTATCGGATTTTCTCATTAAAATTCATGTAATCGATACTGTGTTTATCGATAATTATTCAAATATCTAATTCAGAGATAGGAACTTCGTGTACGCTCACGCCTGCCACGTACCCGTGTTACCGATACCGATCGTAGTAAACCACTGATAATGAACGTCTTGAAAGCGAATGCTTATATTACATTTCAATTACCATATACAACCTATCTACAAGAACCACGATCGAACGCAACTCCGCTCGGATAATAATCTAATCAGAGATCATTCAATAACTTTTATTTCAATCCTCGAGCCGATCAAAGTTTAATTCCAAGCAATATAGGTCCAATGAGCCTTTCATAAAGCCTAAAGTGCCGTGAACGAATTCATAGACTTGAAACGGAATTTTATAAATTATCTCATAGGGAACTGCTGCGACTATTTTCATCATGTCATGTGGAAAGCAAAGCGAACAATTGAATTTCAAGCTTAATTTCGTTCTAATGGAGTCGGTTTCTGATCGAAGTGGTATTGATTTGAGTGACATTTTTGTTTTAAAACGTAAAGTGGTAGACGTCAATGAATACAAGTAATCAAGAATTGAAATGCAGGATGTTCTTGCTAGAGACGTCTACATTGCCGTTGATCGAGAACTCGCCGTACGAAAAAATAAATCAGGATACACTGCGACGGTTACGTGCTCGGCGGTTCGTTGCCTTTTTGTTTTATTCGTTAACAAAATAAATCCTCAGTCTTTTGACTCATCTACCGCTATTGTTTAGAACAAATTAAAAACATTTTTCAAGTCCACCAATCCAAATACAGACATTGTTTCGTCGATTAATTCTTTCCCCCGATAGCCATAAAACGTTTAAAGAACTTTACAACTTAATTACGTACATATGTTAAAGCAGACAGACTGACACGATTTATAATGAAGCTTTGTGCCACAATAAATCGTAACAGCGACAGTAAAGTATGGTAAGTTTTGCGGGACGGCAGAAAAAACGACTGAAGAAAACAAAGCGCATAATGAATTAACACAAGATAATGAGCCGTCGATTTGGGTTCGGGGATCACGGGCACCTGCGAGGAAACCGAAATGTCTTCATTAAAAATGAAAGAGAGAACAGGTGCTTTAAGATTATGGAGCTGGAGTCAATAAACCGCTAGTTAAACGTATACTGCAATAAAGTTGGTTCTTGTATAATGACTTTATTAATTTATTGCGTCCTTTTTCTGTATATTAGCCAGTCTATTATTTTTGATCAACTTTTTTGTATAATGATCATATTGATTTTTGTATTATTCTTCAAATTCTTTATGATAATTATGTTAATATAGCTACATATTCATAACGTGTATTTATGTATATTATAGCGTGTAAAATATTTTTATTCTACAATTTTAATCTAAAATTTGTATTTATTCTAAAAGAAAAAAAAGTCTCGTAGCAAAGCATCCTTTCAAGTTATTTTACTCTTCCAGTTAATCCCTGACTCCCAATGTCAAGTCAAACACAAAAATCTGTGGCCCTAATTTTCCGAGGACGGCGTTTACAAAACCCGTCTCTAATTACACCGTCTTTTTAACTTGCACTATTTACGAAGTCACGATCCCGGTAATTGTTTCGCTGGGCCGTTGACAGGCACCCTGGGCCGCAACGATTGGCGGGAATCTCGCAAGATGGCGGACGACCTCGCCTGACCCATCCGTCAAGCGAAGAGAAACATCTGTTTTAACATGTCCGACTGGCAGCTAATAAACGCATTTTTGAATTTGGTTCTAAGAAAAAGATTTGCGTTGACAAGCGGGGGTTGGATTTATTGGTTACGGTTTTGAATTTGGAATGGAAAGTAGTTTGCGATGATTTATACTATGTTAATCCTGCTTATCGTCAAGGTAGTAAACAAAAAGGTCGTTCTCATCATGTGTTAGTTTAAGAAACGTATTTTTGGAGACATAATGCTGAAAGTAGTAGATTAAAATGGCATTAATTTAAGAAATGACAATGGAAAAATAATTACAATAAATATTGAAAATAATATTCAAATGTTCAAGCGAATTTGTTAGCAAATATGTTAAGTGTCTGTATAATTTAAGAAAAAAAAATTTGAACTCTTTAAAGATATTACGTAATATTAGGAACCGAATACTTTTATTCTCGAATACAACAGCGATCGTTGCGTGTAAACTCAAACAAAACAGAACACCGAATGACTGGACTTTTAAAATAAATGCTAAAGATTATGCTCAACGCCTGAGGCACGCAATTTCCGTTTTGCTACCGAAATACACCGAGAAATATACTGGGAAATCTTTAGTGCAACTTAATGCATCAATTCTTATTACGATGTTATGTGTCTCTTATAAATTGGTTTCAAGAGTTAAATACCTTGAGAACAGTATATATCTAAAAATCGCATGAAAGTCCGTTTTGTTTGTATTTTTTTTGGAATAATGCGATGCAATACAACAGATATATGTATTTTGGTGACGGTAGTGTTACCTAGTTAAAAGATAAAAATACTAGTTATGTAAGTCTACTTTGTAACATATAATTAGACAAGATTCATGTAGTACTCCCCTTGTAACCATAAAAGGTAACGTAAAGTAACAATAAATAAAACTATTTGCTGAATTACATAATATGAGTTTTGCTCCGAAACTGAGCATCAGGTTTGACTACCTCTTCAATAATATTGTAGAGTATTGACGCACATTTAAAATGAGATATGAATTTTTTGAGCTAAAGAAACGAAGCCCTGTTAAGATACATGAAAGTAAAAGGAAGAATAACGATCGTAATAACGCCACAAAGAGTGCCTTTGATGACAAAAAGGATAGCGTGTTTTCGCGGCCACGCTTTATATTGAAAGGCTGAAAAATTGCAAGATTCTCGGCTTTCTTTGTTTCAAAAATTAAAACAGTATATTTTTTACTCATTAGTCTACAACGTGATTTCTTTGCCATCAACTCTGGGTGCTCTTTATGTTATGTAAAATCCGTGGCGACTTCACGATGTAATACGATGGGATAGCGTTCAATTAGGTATTTCTACCACACGTAATTCATGTTAAAAATGTAATCTTGGTATTTACAAGTTATTTGAGCAGTCTGCCCTTATCTCAATGTTTTAATGAAACCAGAATCTGCAAGTTTAATCCGCAAAGTATTTAATTGAAAATAATGCACATTCTTTTGTCCTTTTACTTTGAACGTATTGTTCTAAATAAAATATATTTACTCAAAAATGCTCATCTTTATTGATTATTATTAATAATTACATCACCTATTATTATATTCTTATCTAGTGACAGTAACAAAGATAGAACTTTATAACAACCTCTGAACACACATAAAGTAGCAACATGAATTTATGGCAATCGTGCGAAAATAAAATACTTTAAAACGCCAACTTTACGACCGTCGCTTGCTTATATTCTGCACGTGAAATTGCGTTGTAATATTTTTCAATCGTGTATTTTACGGTCGACGTTAAAAACTATTTGTTGAACAAACCTTTTTAATGACGTCATCCGAGAATTACGACAACATCTGAAACAAGAACAAAGTTTATTAAGTAACATAATAACAAATAATAAAAAAGATTTTTTTTATTTACTATACACTGCATTTAGTGACGTTATCATCTATAGTGGTGAAAACCAGAACTGTGTTAAATATAGGTCTAGCGCTACAACTATCGACGCTAAATATTAAAGTTCAATCAAAATTGTGACAAGATGTATAAGTTTTTTGTATCACCCAAAAAATCATTACGACTTGTGGTAAAAACACCATCTATAATGGCTCCACTTTCAATCCCTTCACACGTTATATCTTATACCTGGAAAATGGGTTCATCTCATCCAATTTCTAAAGTCATATCGTCTCTATCATCACTCCAGGATTTACTGCTTCCATCTCGCTCCATCTTAGAACTTTATGCGTAGCGGTCGAGATCTGGGCAAACAACATACGCTCTGAATTAAGCAATTATGGTTAATTTCGAAACTCCCCATGGCCAAGTCGTGTCGGGGAATGTGTTATTTTGTATCGTAATTTGTGAGAAGGCATCCGCCTGAGCAGCTGTAAATTATATACTGGATATAAGGTAATTTTTAAGTGGTGACTTAGTACTACTGTAGGCGTTACGCTTAATAATTTTCGAGTGCGTCAAATAAATATTAGATGTTATGAGTTCGAGTAAGTAATAGGATTTCCGATAAAGAATGAGATAAAAATATAAATGCCACTCAGTATCACGTGGGAGTTAACATAAATCTGGCATCCTTTGTTGTCATAATGATATTTTTAATGTAACTTTTACTCAAAAGGTCAAGAGTAGAATTAACTCAAAAAGATAATCGAAACACAAGCAGTTTTTTTTGTTTAATACTTTAAACAAACAACAGAAATAATTTAAACTATGTATTATAAATGAAAAAATCAAGAAATATACCATTGAACCGAACCGAAAATGTAATTGATTGGATTGACTGGTAAGTGAAAATAATAAAAGTGAAAATAATTAAAGTGAAAATCTTTGAATAATATTCCTCATTGTAATATTTATTACCATATTTTTAAAACAAGAATCTTATTGTTCATGCGAAATAAGGACGAAATTTAACTTTTATTAATATGTGTGTGAACAAACTTATTATCTTTATGTGATTTATGAATGCACATAAAACGGATAATTTTAAAGCATCCATCACTACAACCGAATGCATGAACGCAACCATCATTCTCATTCAAACGTCAAATAGAATCAAATTTAAAAAACTAATTCCCTCGTATCCAAAAGAATGAATGACCGTTGGATTCCAAATTTAAAATCATAACGACAGTGTGATTAATATTCTTGGCGCTCGAATGACACTCACGTCAGCGGGCTGTAATATGATTGGACGTTTCTATATAAATTAAAACACCGGGTGGAGCCTATTGGTATAATTAAAAAGCGTAGATTACTATCGCCTCACCAACCAGCCAGGTTTCCGGTGCGTAATTGTTAATAGGGCATTTTAATGAATAAATAACATTGTTTTCCTGTGAAAGAATGCGGTTGAGGGGTGATTATTTTTTAAATTTATTTCGTTGAAAAGAAAACAATAGGCTTTTCTTGAGCTGGTTGGGCGGACGAAATTATAATTTACTAATAAGTGTGTGCATGAAGTTATTGTAATTTCAAGAGCCTGTAAACAGGACTTTTCTCATTAAAACGCAAAAACATGGAATTAATTTTCATATTTTAAAATAATATTTTTACAGCTCAAAACTCAAGATCAAATGATTTTTAGTGTAGTAGATGTAGTCGAAATCAACAATTAACACCAACGGTTGGGTTTTTAGTTATCCTTAGTAATTATAATATGATCCGTACAATAACATCAAAGGTTATACACGACCTATTTTATTGATAATAACAGAAATAGATCAATAAATTTACATAGGATGTAAACAATAAAACGTTTCAAGCTTGCGAGGAAACAAAAGTACGAAATGGAAATTCTGCAAAGTTTAAAATATTGATACTTATTGGCGATTGTAATAAACATGGTAATACACTCAATAAATACATGCATTACTTAAGATAGCCTAAAACATTGGTGACATGGTATCATGAGACTGTGGCGAAATAAATATTTTTCTTCCTTTCTTTCAATTAGAAGAAACATAGTTTTTTTACGCTATCAACTAAATATATAGACGCAAAAAACTAAATAATATCCATCCTTAGTTTAGGTATTATAAAAGTAACCGTGTTGGAATAATTCATATAGGTAAGTGTTTTGGTGAAATTTCGTTTCATGCAACTTCAGAAAAACTTGATTGCCAGCCAGATCTTTAGTTGTTTTGCGTCAGTCTGATGTCATCTTGTTAAGAGAAAAAACAGACGTTTTCTAATGACTCATTGACATCAAACATTAATGTTTATTGTTGCTTACTTAATCAAAGTTTATAAATTGATCTATATTAAGTCTTAAATATCTTTCAATAACAGATATCTATTATATATATAAAAGAGGACGTGTGTGTCCCTATATTTCACTTTGCAGCCAATACTGCACGTTGCAAGCGCATAGTGTGTATATGTCGCAATAAGTACGAGGCTCAAATCTCAGATAAGGGTGGTTGCGAGTTGATACCTATTAGGGTGTAGAAGATACGGGGTTGAAACGTGTTGAAGTGAAGCGCCTACTTTTTCGTGGGAGCAATGTTTTGTAGAGCCGCGCATTGCTGGTACATGACTAGGAAGCTATCCACGCAAAATTATTTGTTATCTGTCGACTGTCGCTTGAATGCATTCATCCTCTCTGTACTTTTTTTACAATAATAAAATGTGTGCTCTCGAAAAAGTTTTAATTATTCGCTGCAACAACCAGTTATTCCTCTAAAGAATTAACAGCGTGTGATTTCTAGAAATGTGTGATTATCATTAATATAAAAACATTTTAACTGTTCTAGATTTTAGAATGACCTAGAAATTTCTTAAATGATCTAGATTGTATGCCAATTTTCTGATCAATATAAAATGTTCTAAAAATTCCTCCAATAATCTAGAAAACTCCAAAAGTAGGTAATGGAACTTATTACGCATTTTCGTCATTTTTTAAGTTAAAAACATGAACATTTATATATTAGGTCCAGATTAGAAACAAAATTTGGAAGTATTAAGTTTTTTTGGAATTTCATCCCTTAAAGTTTTGAAGTTAAGAGGTCTTTTTAAAGTGAAACTTTTATTACATCGTCTCAAACTTTTTGGTATGTGTGTCGCATGTTGCGTGACGGTCGGTTCTTAACTTATCGGTTCTAGGTAACGAAAGTACTTAGGATGACCTAGCTTTCAACATATCTGATTGAGTACGGGTGCTACTACATGATACATTCTGAAGGTCTGATGATGACCAGGTATGTACTTATCGGTTCTCAGTAACGGAAGTACTTAGGATGACCTAGCTTTCAACATTTATCTGATTGAGTACGGGTGCTACTACATGATACATTCTGAAGGTCTGATGATGACCAGGTATGTACTTATCGGTTCTCAGTAACGGAAGTACTTAGGATGACCTAGCTTTCAACATTTATCTGATTGAGTACGGGTGCTACTACATGATACATTCTGAAGGTCTGATGATGACCAGGTATATACTTATCGGTTCTCAGTAACGGAAGTACTTAGGATGACCTAGCTTTCAACATTTATCTGATTGAGTACGGGTGCTACTACATGATACATTCTGAAGGTCTGATGATGACCAGGTATGTACTTATCGGTTCTCAGTAACGGAAGTACTTAGGATGACCTAGCTTTCAACATTTATCTGATTGAGTACGGGTGCTACTACATGATACATTCTGAAGGTCTGATGATGACCAGGTATATACTTATCGGTTCTCAGTAACGGAAGTACTTAGGATGACCTAGCTTTCAACATTTATCTGATTGAGTACGGGTGCTACTACATGATACATTCTGAAGGTCTGATGATGACCAGGTATATACTTATCGGTTCTCAGTATCGAAAGTACTTAGGATGACCTAGCTTTCAATATTTATCTGATTGAGTACGGGTGCTACTACATGATACATTCTGAAGGTCTGATGATGCCCAGGTATATACTTATGTTGCTATTTCTTGCTTTTGATAAACAACGACACAGTTAATCAGTCCGAAAAACTGATCAACGAGGATGATGCCATTTTAATATACCCTAAATCGAATATTTATCCAAAAATTTTTAGTTAAATGTCTACAATACGAAAAAAAGTTTCACTTATACCGTGGTTTCATAAAACCACACAATATTTTTTTTGTGTAAGCTAAAAAATTATAGTAATTTATAGCTTTCACAAAAAAAAGAAACGTATACTTATGTACGCGCTTGAGAAGTTATAGGTGGCATCATTAAATAAATATTTAACACTAGCTGTCTTGGCGAACTTCGTATCGCCTAATAATCAGTGAATGTACTTTGTTGGTACTTTTAACTTATAGTTTTAGGTTTAGGTTTTTTAGGGGAGCGGAGTGGGAGGGGAGGGGAGACTGAGGGGAGGGGTAGCGTGAGGGGTAGGGGGAGGGGAGGGGAGGGGAGCGGAGAGGAGGGGGAGGGGGAGGATGAAGTTGGAGGGGAGGGGAGGGGAGGAGCGGAGGGAAGGGATAGCGTGAAGGGGGGAGGGCTAATGGAGGGGAGGGGGAGGGCGAGGGCTAACGGAGGGGTGGGAGGGGGAGAGGAGTGGAAGGGATGGGGGGAGGGGAGTGGAGGGGAGGGCTAATGGAGGAGAGGGGAAGGGAAGGGGAGGGGGAGGGAGAGGGAGCGGGAGAGGGTTAGGGCACTTTAATAACGTGTTAGAGCACCAACAAAATTTTGTTTTAATTTGTTTGTCTGTCTATCTGTTTCTCTGATATCGGCATCACATGAAAACCTTTAAACTGATTTCGACGGAAATTAGTTAAGTTGTTCCTTATACTTTGGGTCATATTTTAGAAACCTTTCTTCCCGAAAAAAATAAAAGTTTTCCCCGGAAACAAGATGAAACTTTGTATGGAAAATTATTAATTAATATTTAATTATTATTTAATTAATATTTTCTTTAAATTTGCAGAAAACGTTCCTCCTTTAATTGAAGGAAATCATTTTCGAGTTTTTTGAAATTTACATGAAAAAGAAAAAACAAATTATATAATATTAATGTTGTATTTTTTTCAAAACCCGCTCCCGCCCGGAGGAATGATTTGTTATTGTATCGTAGGTTTCAGTATATAAATTCCTAAATATAAGTAGTTCAACATAAATTAACCTGTTTTTAAATTTTCTTCTGTAAGGGGTACAAATATGATTAGCATAATTTCCGCGTGCGAAGCTGCGGGCAACACAGCTAGTTATTATATATATTTTTAAAGTGTTATGGTAAATTTACGTTTTTTTAAATGAATTGTACTGCAACTGACGCAGGTAAAAGCGCTACGTGGTGTCATGATAGATAAAACGATTTTTCTTTATTGTTTGCTTTTAAGCCCACTGAAAAAAGGTTCTGTATTCGACACCTATGTTTTTCTTTATTATTGAACACAATTTCAACATGGAAGCGCCAATTTTCACAGTTGATATTTTTATTGAAAATTTTATAACAGTTTTCATTAAACATTGATTTTATAATTAACTTTTCATGTCTATTTAATAAAATATACATGTTTACAAACGCCTAGATAAACTGATATCTGTTGATTAAACTAATTTATGTACCTTAATACCAGAGTGTCATAACTGTGAAATGCAATCTGGTAATACTACACCCATGTCACTACACGCCTTATCAAGTCGTGTTAAATTATTGCAGTTAAGTTGTCACTGTTTAGTTATGAGGAGTTGAGTCGAAGTGAAACTAATTTCAACTGGCGTTAAGCTTTTGAGATGATTGCTTCTGCTCCATACTCCTTCGTTGAAAATATCAATAAACAATTCTTCCTCTAGTTACATTTAATTGTGAAGAGTCGATCAACGCAAAGCAACCAATCAATCAACTGTAGAATGAAGAAATGTGCAAATGAAATAATTAGCTATCGAGAAAGTGATAATAATATAAGTTAGGTAACTAAGAGTTATAATGATCGTTGATGAAGAAAATGACATTGAATATTCACGATACTGAATATTCACTGAAGAATTTAGTGTATATCTTCTATGTCCAAGAACTTAGTTCCAAACTGATATTATTATAGTAAGTTAAGGTTTAAATAACTTCATTTCAAAGCGAAAATGAATAATGTACCAAACTCTTTTAATCTTAATTGTTTGTAAGCATAAAATAACATTAATGACAACAAAACTATGTGCCTGAAATTAACTAGATTCGAATTTAGTAAGTAAAATTATTTTAAATTGCTGTATTATTTGAATCAGCAATATTTGTACAGTATCTATATTTGGTTCCACAATAATGAGGTGAATTGGCCTTTGGGTATTATTTCATGTGTCCAATTTATTAGTAAATTTAGTTCGATTGGATGTTCGTATAAGTTCTAAATTATGTATGCACTTGACAATTCCATTGGGACCGCTCAAAGGAGATATTGCGAATATCGGAAGCTCGTATCTTGACACCTCAAGATAGTTTAAGGTGCCATCATATTGAACTCATTATTGTATGTGTAACATAGTGTGAAGTAAATGTCATTTAATCTCCAATGATTTATTTTATGAATGTTATATACGTGTGTTTTCAGACTAGCTGTTATCTGCTACTTCGTATGCTTACTGATACAAAAATTTTAAATAGATAGGTACTTAACAAAAAATGTGACTGCTATTAAGCATTAAGGATTTACCTTGGCTGGAGCCAAACCTATGTGTGGTATCAGGTCATGTTTACCACAAAAATGCATTGCCATCAGAAATAAAGTACATAATATGCAAAATGTCAATTTCTTAGGATTAGATAAAGTAGGTATAAATCAGCTTGGAAGGTTTGACCCACACAAAGAAGATACATTAAATAAAACCTTATAATAACATAAAATCTGTCTTAGTGTGTAATCATCCGAAACGTTGTGGCTCTAATACCTACCTGTCTTTGAAGAACATTAGCCCATATTCAACATCTTGAGGGGAATCGTTTGAAATGTAAATTTCGATAACAAGGTGTATTACTTGACGCTTTATTGGTTTCAGTGTGCCTAAGTAATACAGCACAGCTTTATGAATAGTTAAATGGGGAACAATGAGAGAATGTTGAATAATCCAGAGTCAACTCAGTTGGGGACCGGAAGTACATCAATGTTGAAACAGTGCGATAAAGGAAATTTCAATTTTGTTCTCAAAGGTATGACGAAGAAAGAGGAATTATTTAAGAGCAACGGGTACGGTAACCGGCCACGTGCGAAGGGAACTCGGGCATAAAAGTTGCGGCCCAAATTTGCTATGTAAATTCTAAATCCAGGAATATAAAATATTTCCTTTCTTCTAAGAACAAATGGTTTAAGTAAGTCGATATTAAACAAGAAAAATGTGATACCAGCTTAAACGTAGTAGTTTAGTGTGGCATTATTCCTACATTAGTCCTTAAAGAGATCCTGAGGGAAATTATTTGATATGCAAAATTTGATAGCTGTGTTACATAGTTGCTTTATTAGTTTTACAGTGAGAGCCTGGTATGAATAATTAAATAGAGTGGGATTATTTGAGAACTAGTGTTCCCAAGAAATAATACAATATATCAATGATGGGTGAACATTTCTTTATTAAACCAGTGAAACATCCGAGAACAACCATTTATGTATCACATAACCTTCACCAGCTAGGAATTGAACCAGTAACCCATTATTCTGCAGGAATAGTCACTGCTAACTGAGATAATTATGTACGTGATATTTCTAAAATGATCACTCCATGAGTTTGATACTTAAGATCCATAATATAAAGTCAAAGGGTACTTTTTAATATGATTAATGATAATCTGGTTATTGGGAAACGGTTGGAACGTTGGTATACCGTTCAAGGGGAAAGGGTTAGAATCACACCTCTAATTGTAGTTTTCGAAAAAATAAAAAGGTGCTAAAGTCGATATTCCTCTAATTATAGTACTAGACCTGAGCCCAGCAGTGGTAATGTTATGAGATGTGATGATTATGAAAATGATTATATCCCTACAAGGCAATACCTATTCGGCCACAACCTACAGCGTACTAAATACATCTCAACTGTCTTCTAAGTTAGCCCAGTGAGAGCCCAAGGGAAACCGTTTGTCATGCAAATTCTGATAGTTGATGTTATATTGATTTTAGTATGCACATTGCCAAGCTTTGTCATAGCTGAATAATATTCACTTAGGTTCAAGTTGTTAGTAATATTAGCAATCTATATATTTGTGGTACAGCAGATTAATTTAAGAGTGTGGAATGATGCCATCTCAGTATAGCAACTTACAACTTTAATTATAGCTATTTCTAAAGATATATCCATACTATCTCTGCAGGCTGGTAACATAGTAATTTAGCCCATACACGTACCATGCATTTCGCGATAAAGCCATTTATGTCAATGAATAGAGATTCTAAGAGGAGATTGGCCAGTATTAAGCAATGCTGTGAAAGCCACCGGAGCTACAAGCTCCCATATATTCATTTGAACTATTACTTGTGACAACGCTGTGGTAGCCGAGGGCAAAGAGATTTGTATCTCTATAGCTTATTACATTCTGGAATATCCGTAAATGAGAGGAAGGGTTCATATAGTGTAGAGTTTATTACTAACGCTCTCCCCATAGCTTTGCTCACGTTTACCAGGATAATAATATCTCATGTATCCTATATCTATTTTATTTAACTTATATCTCATTTCAGACCATGGTTTACCTGTGAGCTCAATTTCATGAAAATTCTTTTAGTAGTTTTTGTGTGAAAGAGTAACAAACATACATACATCCTCACAAACAAACCTTTACATTAATAATATTAGTAGATGACAGTTTTATTATGTCATTAATACTTTACTACTACTTTACCTTGAAGCCTGCCTGGCTAACTACCTTCTTGTCTGAGTCAGTCTTACCGTAAAACTTGAGAGCCGGTACTTACTTTCTACTTTCCTCTTTTTTGCCTCCTTCTTTATTTCTTTAAACGCAGTTGCATGACGATTTTGGTCTGCATGTGTCCATGAGTGACAGAGACCACTCACCTTCAGGTGGATTGTCTGTTTCTTGGCTATTTACGTATTATAACTTAAAGTTCAACGAACATAGGGTTATTATAACTCATACGGCCTTATTTATAAATGTTTCATAAACTTATTTTAGCTATTGCACGGATATAATGTTTTATCCTCAGAATCTTTACCGTTTTTCATAAGAGTCACAAAAACAAAACCTTTTAAAAGCTTTTTATAACTTTGCTTGTTTTTATGAATAAAGGGAATTATTAATAATGTATATCGTCTCCCCTGGGAAATGGCCGGAGGTGGCCTTAGTATGTGATAAGGTATTGTAGATACTTCTAATAGATATTCCTTTGGATATCTCTCAGTGGACGTATGTCAGCCACAGTCAGTTCTGTCTTCCGGCGTCCCCGTGTGCCACAGACTATGACATCGTACTTCAAGGTCATGTCAATTTGACAGATCCATAATTTCTACGAAACTAACACAGATTAATGCACCGTTACTTTACTCTATGCTGACATGTATAATTTCGCGTTAAAACTTTAAAACTACGTTACCACCAACAGTACCAACAATAGTTTACTATTAATTTAACAGTTTCGTAAAGTAAATACTGCTGCTAGCTCGCAGTTACAGGCGCCGCGTATGCAAATTGAGGCACGCCAACTACTCCGTTAATTTAATTAAGTAATGTCATACCGAATTGTGATCTATTGCCGGGAACTATTTAATAACGATGAGGGTTCTGTATATTTTACTACGTTGTATTGGGATTGATGATCAATGAACTGTGAAAGCTGAAACGCTTTTGCGAATTCGCATCATGGGTGTTGTTTTCCATGATAGGTAACTAGTAGCTATGTTATCAACTGTTTTGGTGAAGTAAAGCTTACTCACTGTGTTACAGGACGCCCCCCGACAAGATGGACCGACGACCTGAAGAAGACGGCGGGCATCCGCTGGATTCAGAAGGCTCAGGACCGGTCAGAGTGGCGCAAGTTAGGGGAGGCCTATGTCCAGCAGTGGACCTCCAAGGGCTGATGGATGGACTGTGTTTCAATATTTTTTTTAATAAGGCCAAAGCAGACAACCGACCTGACGATCCACGTGATGGTAATGGGAAAGAGAGAAGAAAAAGAAAGAAAAAGTTCTTAAAAATGCTAACTTATTGACCGTCATGTAGATAAATTAATACTGAACGGAATGAAACCTACATAAGTAACATTCAAAACATTACAACCCTTTTATAAGGTTAAAATAATTAAGCATATAGCGGGATAAGCGAACTGAATATTAACATCCGACAGGTGCTATAATAAAGTGTGATAACGACGAAACTCCACATTGCGTCAAATTTGCAACGAATGTTTAGAATGCAAATTGTTCCGGGGAATGGCTTTCGTTTATTATTTAGCTGAAAACGCTAGCCTCTAGCACTACCCGTTATATTCTATTTACGGATATAAACGTATATTTTGCCTTTTAAATTTCTTTATTTTTAATTTGGTTTAAAGGACTTTATCTTCTTTGAATCTAAGAAAACCCTGGTGGTGCATTTTAACTGACTCCTGGTCTCTCGGATGTCACGAAAATTTTATCCTGGATTTATGTTTAAAAAATCTTTGTGGGATTTTGATGTGATTATTTTGGAAATATTAATTTGTAATGATAGTCAGAAACATACTCGAAAATAGTATATAAATAATAACCTCTTAAAACAACTTGCTGCAGAAGAAATTCAGTGCAGAGTTTCATATCTTCTTTCGCGAGAGCGCATACATTTTATGGGATGATATTAATCTGGAGTGTTTATTTAGCTAGCTTAAAAATGCTAATCATTTAATATATTAAACAGTTCTAGATAATAAACTTACTGACAGGAATGAGAGACACAAATGAATACTAATGAAATATCATAGTGATGAAATATCATATTGATGAAATATCATACTGATGAAAAGGTTACTTAATTTATTGCAATTAATTTGTTGATCGTATAATACTTTTAGCCTTATTACCCGACTGCCAGGAAGGGTTATGTTTTTCGCGCGTATCTTGTATGTATGTTTGTATGTATGTATGCATGGAATATTCTTTATTACCTCGTACCTCGTATCTTCCAAACCTATGAACGGATTTATATAATTAAGAATATATTTTTAGATTCGACTTGATAACTCATGTTCTTAGATAAGTGAAATTAAAAAAAAGCAAATATGGTGGCTATGAGATGCCATTGTTTGAAGTATCAAAAAATAAAAAAATCGAATAATTCATTATGGGTATCAAATTAAAGAGCTAAAGAGATAAAGATTTCAAAAATCATGATAGTTTTTTGACTGCAGGCGGATTTTTAATTTATTTTTAAATTTATACTAGTTTTACACTAGCTGTGATGAAAAAGCATCTCGGATCATTTAAGTTAGCCTAGCAGTAGGAGTAGTAAAGTTAGCATTATCTAATACAATATCCGTCACGTACTATATGTAGTACAAGACGAAAATTACATAGGCAAATGTTATTGAAGTTTAAAGTGCTCATGATCGTAGCTTCCGGTGGTTATCTTAACGTTCACGTCTCTGGGAAATTGAATTACTTATTATTTCCTTACAAACACGATGTACCTAATGGCAGAGTTAGATGACAAACTTGTCGTCCTAGTAACTCCTTTATGTTTAATAACATAAGGTTTGGAGCATTGCGATACGTTGTTGGTTTTAATGGGGTTCTATACTGAATTGACCTACATACTTCGCTCGAGGATTGGATCAATAAAAGTAACAAATTGTTGTATGGTATCTAGTGACTGAATTTCTGTATGGACAACATGCGTTATATTAACATGTGTAAGGTCAATAAATAATCAGAAAAATAATGTTAGGTTAGGATATGAAGACGCAACAATAAATAAATAAATAACGCTTCACACTCAGCCCCACACTAGGATTCCCTGTGTCGTGGGTGCCATGGACAACACACAAGACAAGGACACTCACACCCAGACCGAGAACAGAAATTCAAACTCATCATTCAAATTTCTGCCTCGCTGGGAATCGAACCCAGGACCCTTGGCGCGGCGATCCGGCATGGTAACCATTGCACCACACGGGTCGTCAATATCTGTTATATTCACACACAATGAAGTAATTCAGTCAATCATAAATTCATGGTTCCTGTCTAATCTAGCTGCCCACTAATCTTTGAATAAGCCTTCATCTGTGTCAGTCAAAGCGTTCACAGTTAGCTGCTTCTGTCTGTAGTGATTGACCAAGTAATGTAGGGCTTGATTGAGGCCTACACTTCGTTCTCTTCAACAGGGCACCTTTCCGAAACGTATGAAATAAATGATTTCTGTTTCAGTTTACTGTTTCTGTATACTATAGGCAAAAGTTTAATTAATACGATGCTGTTTTGTCACTAAAAACCTCAATAGTAATACATTGTCACAAGAGAGTTTGCGTCCATCGCGCCTGAATTTTTATATCCAACTGGAATGGACCTTTGTTTGAAATTGCAATGAATATGATTCTAGTATTGATAGAAGCTTATAAGTGTTAGCTCTCGTTTGACGTGTGCAAGAATTCTAGTTCTGTTTCTTTATCGTTGCTCTTCTTTTAATGTTAAAAAAATAACTTACATTACGTACACTAAAAGATTAAAATAACGTTCTTGTCTTAGCTTTTATCTTTAGTGACTGATAAATAATTTTTGTTATTGTATGTTTATGATATCTCATTTGTTACAGTCAATTCCTGTTACAAAACATGCAATTCTTTTTTGTGTGTAAATCAAAGATTTAAAAAAAATGTTGTAAATATAGTCTACGTCTACGTTTGTCTACGTGTCACAGCTCAGTTTCATTCAGGTCATGTTGTATTTTCACTTCCGTTGTGTTGCTGGATGTAATTAAATCATTACGAGAATAAACTCGTTCTAGTTTCAAAAAGTTAATGATATGTAAATTAACGAGATATGTGAGTTCATGTTTCACGGAAAATATGGATTTATTTCCGCATTGTGGTGTAGCAACGTAATAACTTTTATTTTATTATCGTTGGTGCATCTGCTGGCCTCAACTCATTGGCCCAATGTTACTATTTCCGTAATTGAAGAGGCCTGCAATTAAATGGAATGTTCGTGGATGTTTGGCTATTTTCAACGATTTTCGTACTGGGGTAACATTGAGTAGCAAATAAGTGCAGTTTGAGTGACTAACACAGAAAAAAGTATCTTTCTATTAGCAAAACATTATTTCTCTGACTTGGATCATCCACCAACTAGCTCTGAAGCAGCGCCGACTAAAGGCCTAAAGCCTCAAATAACGTTACTAATTTTGTAGAGTGCTGTTCCACAACTAACTTCAGCAGATAACCGTTTGTCACTCCATATTTTACCGCAAATCGATTCAAACAGAACAACTTTCCAACTTCGAAACTATCGATCTGAAACTACGGCTCTTAAATCATACGGCGGTATTTGATATAACAATATCAACATTGTTTATCACGGGAAATTTACAGCCACGGTGGTAGACGACGCGGCTTACCGTACACAATACAGCACAATTTATGTGCGTACATCCCAGATGTAATCTCGACGAATCCTATGTATCCCTATGGGAAACCGAGAGCTTTCCCTGAGCTGTTACACACTTTACACGTGATTATACTATTGCCTTTCTCGCTCCGAGAAACTTAGAAGTGCTCTGAGACCTCTCTAGACTTGTTGTGCAGTAAATTCTTAAGTTGCTCGTACTCTTACTAAACTTTTATACTCTAAATAACACGTATAGGTATAAATAAAATGAGTTACTGTAATAAAACTCACTATGATTACAGAGATAATTTTCTTATTAAGGACCAAAGTCAATTTGTTAGCTTTATAACATGAATAATAAAACCTTAATCACATAATTATACCATTTAAAATTACAACTCCATTATAATACGAATCAGCATACAGTATTATAATTATCGTATCAGCATAAAATTCACTGGAGCTTTAAAAGTTATCTACATAGCTATATTATTCCGACATGCAAAAACGTATTAAAGAGCACTCATGCTATCCAGTTTCAACACAAAAAGGTGTAATCGACAAGACAAGCATCTAGTTGCATTAAAAAATGCACGCCTCACAAAGGCGCAGTATATTAAATATATGCAATCCCGCGTCCACGGCAAATGGCTGAAATTAAGTCATCACTTCTCTCTATAAGGGGTCTGCGTGTAGGCTACTTCAGTTATATTTAACTACGTCACGTTCTCGATAAGTTATACAAAATTGGACTTTAAATAACTATCTAGAAAGGTTTGAATTTGAATTGAAGGCGCTGTATTGGTTTTAATGGCGGAAAAAATCGCGCCGTCATCCCGTCAACAGCGAAGCGTGACGAATCGCGATGGAAACGTCAATTCCTATACATTCTCGACAAAACCAACAAGTAAAGTACAAAAAACGAACAACAATAAGAAGGCAGTAAATGTAACGAACAAGGGAGATGCCGTCGTGGATTGTCGTGATGATGTCGGGATACCATCAGATTTTACAATAATTGATGTAAAAAGTGAAATTAATAGTTGCTTCTTGTAAAATATTAACTATTGACATAGTTTCGGTTAAGTGGTTAGGTGAAGGCTACAGAAATTATTTTAAAAGATTTAGTGGCATCGCAATATGGATTCAACTTTTAAAACTTTTAAAAAATTAGTTGGTACTTACAGACTGATATTCACTTTTTATTATATAAAAACTCAAGGATTGAAAACAAGAATTCTTAATAAATACTTGTTGGGGGTAACAGCTAGTTAGTTATAATAATGTTAAGTACAACTTCTAGTATCTGAAAAATGTTACTTATTCGACAGCTATGTGTGTTTACTTTAGTACCAATTCTATGAAATTTGATGCCAGAATTTTTGAGACCCCGATTTTCTCTTGTCTATTTGTCCAATTATTCTGAAAATTCCATTTCCAACGATAATTCAGAACTCAAGGACCTTGGAATATTCTCCCGTGAGAGTCGTGACACGACAATCATGACATCCACTCTTATGATTCCACGGACACTAAATTCCTTTTGTATTTATCTTTGTTGCTTAACAATTTCATTGTGTTTGTTCATTCATTCAACAACATTCGTTTGCCCAGTCCTCATGTCGAAATGAACACGATTGAGATGTAACTTTTTATACTCTGTAGTATACTCACAACCCAATTCGGTATCATGTGTTGCGAAAAATTTTGGGTGCCAATAACATTTCCGAATATTATTATTAGATTCTTTGGTATACATAAAAATCAGTCATAAGTACACGGAAGTTTAAGAGCTGTTCTGATCTGATCAAAATATTTGATCTTAAAATCTGAAGTTAAGATACCTCAATCTCAGCATTAACGATTATATAAGTTACGAGAATAATTTTGTCACACTTTATCTATCTCTATGTGAATGTGTAAAATTACAACTCCTTAGGATAAGAAGAAGTATGGTAGTTCTTATTAAGCTTTCAAGATTTGATTCACGTAAACAGGGTAAGCTAAATAAAACCATTTGAAATATTAGAGAATCGTCAGTGGCTTTGAATTTTTTTGCTTTTAGCTCGATATGCTTATGAGCTTTTTCATGCTTTTCCAACATTAAATTCTGCATTTGTTTGTGCTCTGTGGTTTTAATGACATCATTTTATGGATATGTGCATACGCTTACTTTGAATCGGGTATAATTCCCGAGCAGGTAACAGAAACGGATAATGCTTACAAGGCTTTACAATCTGTAGGGGTCATTAGTTGTTTTGTTTTCGTCGAGAGCTCGAGTCTCCCGGGGTCTTTTGTTTCAACGATCTCTTTTATATCAGCGTTGCTCTGAATAGGTCTATTATTATTTTCTATTAAGGGCCTGTAAGCTACCGTGTTAGCCTTAGTGAGTTCGTTAACAGCTTTGGTTTGATTGTATTTGACAGGATTTTACTGAGGAATAATAATTTGTTTTGCGTCTTCTTTTACACTGTTAGAAAACATGTTTGGAACTGTAAATATTTGCGTAAGAAAAGACAAATTTACTATACCAGATTTCTGTAATAGTTTAGGTAAGAAATTAATTAAATAAAACGAAAAAGTTATTCTGCATCGCAAGTAATGAGGAAGACTAGTAGATATTTATCTTATATTAATGATCTATTAAAACGCTATGTTGGGCAGTTTGAAAGTTATTTTAAGCGCGGATCGTTAAAATTTACTATTAACTTTACAAGGTAATAACGAAACTTTGTTTTTTATATCTCACCATTTTAAAAGATAAAATATGTATATGGAAATTAACGTGGTATTTTGTAAACCAAAGCTGTTGAGTTATAAAATAGGTTTAACAATTATAATAAAATTTATGTTTACGTGTTTGAATGAATAGACACTCGAATTATATCTTTTATTAAAACGTATTGATGTTTACTTTGTTCGTAGTTATATACATTGTTTTCCCATATAATTATTATTATGATATGATTATGTTATTTAAGTTAATTACCGTTCACACTAATTGATTTTTTTGATAATGATTTGCCTTATTCTTACTTTTCCTTTATTGGCTCATGATTGTCATTAATATAATAGATTAGCATACAACCAAGCTTATAATGTAAAGTCTTAAATACACCTCCAAAATACCTCCAAAGTTAATTTATAAACATAACTTGGAAACCTCACCGTATCACTAAAACTTTTTGTTTAAAGACATCTGTGATTTTCTTGACTACAACTAAAGTCCGAGTCGATGTACTGTGTAAAGTTCTTTCAAGTAGTTCATACCTATAAACAGAGATGACGCTATTGTAGATTTTCGTTTTCATATAATAATAATACGTACGAGCTACGAGAAATCATTTCTTTTCAAAAGATTGTAAAATAAAATAAAAATTACAATTTTACATATTAAATTACAGATATATATTTCGTTTTATTATTATTCAGCGTATCTCTTTCTCGATACTTTGCGCGCGTTGTGGCTCGTGACCTTCCAAGCGGACCGATTACGCTTGAGTGGGAGAGAGACGGCCGGTCTAGCGTGCCTCTCTCTCTAATGCTGCGCGCGCTTCCGTAACGTTACTCCGGCCGTTACTCGGTTTTCGTGAATGCCTCTCAGGCTCATCGTCTTTATAAACGTTATCACGTTAAAAACATAATATTTGCTTGGGCTTTGGGCTTTGGCTTAACACATTAATGGCCCACTATTGGGCATGGGTCTCTCCTCTTGAGGAAACCTAGAGCATGCTCCACCACGCTGCTCCAGTGAGGATTGTGAAAATTTAGTGGCCGAAGGTTAGTCCCCAGTGTAGGAAGTTTTCAAACCACCCGAGAGTCTTAGACATGCCTTACCGACTGCTATCTTAATGATAACAACCGGGACCGACGGATTTACGTACCCTACGAAGCACGGAAACACTCAAGATTTTTTTCTACTAGTGGTCACCCATCCAACTACTTACCGCATCCGCTGTTGGTTTCGTCGATAACTTAGGATCGACGCAAGCCGCCATGAGCGCTTCAATATTTGCTTACTGTACCATAATTATTTTTGACTTTTTAATATGCCTATAATCAACTCAATATTCTTAATGACTTCGATAATGAATGCAAACATTTTATAAGCATATACCAACTCAATATCACTATCAACAACGCTTCCAATAAGTGCTGATACAATATTTGGGCGTTTCGTGCGCTCTCGTAATCGAAACGTGATAACGATCATGATTAACCATAACCCTTGAATGCCGAGCGTTGGCTTAAAAAATTCAATTTACACCTTCATTCTTAAAATTATCATCAACGTGGATGTACCAATTAACTTCTGGTATCAGTCTAATAAAATTCTTGTGATAAAATTCTAAAATTTCTAACCAATAAGACTATTTTTAACCGACTTCAAAAAAAGGAGGAGGTTTTCAATTCGATTGCATTTTTTTATGTTTGTTACCTCAGAACTTTGGACTGAGTGAACCGATTTGGATGATTCTTTTTTAATCGAAAGCTGGTGCTTGTCGTGTGGTCCCACATAAATTTGAACGAGATCTGACAATGGTATCTATGTCAAAAGTACAATGTACTTCATTTGAAGTCGGTTAATTTTTTGTTCAAATGTTAGATTATATAATGTTATGTCTAAACTCTAAAGGATTAGATTTTTTTTCGTTGATAATTCGATTGAAACAGCGGTATAAAATTCAATTTTTTTGTTCCTAAATATTGTGAATGGCCTCGTTATAAGGCTCCATTTAACCTCCTTTCAGCCTCCTTTTACGGATATTTTTGTAACATCCTGTATAAGATAATGAAAATAATATGACTACATTACCGCCAAACGTAAGTATTGTATTTATTGATCACAAGATAATATTTTTAATTTGATTAATCAGATGAGTATAGCCATTAACATTTTACAATATAGTGGTGTGAAAGGTTACGTTAAACAACACAGCAAGGAAAACCACGAGTATATTAGTTCGTTATAAGAGACGTGTGCCATCACTACCAAGGCTTTGATTAAGAAAAAAGAACCGTAGGGGGCGGATGCCTGCGGGTGTAAGCTATACTGTAATTATTAGACAAACGCCCGAACTCAAAAACGCCGACAGACACAATGCGCCAGCGCATCCCAACGCACACACTGAAGAAGTTTATTCGCACACAAGCACACACATTGAGCTTAACATCATAATTACGATGGCCACTGACGTGCGTCGAGCTGTAATGAGCTTAAACAAAATGGCGGCTAATTTTATTTATACACAGCGGAGGTGTATCCCAGCTTGATAACTTGATAGGATTTTATAGACAATGGTGTTTATAATGTCTAAGTTAATTGGTATGTAGTCGGTGCGGCTGTGTTTGTGAACGCCTGTACCTGCGGGGTTAGGGGTTTTGTATTTAGTTAGTCGGTGCTTGATAATATTAAAATTGTTAGATACAATCTTTTATCATTTTGACTACACGGTAAAGCTCAAATTTTTATTAGATTGATATGATCAGGAATGTAAAATAAATAAGTCTATTTAAAAATGAATCCCTATTTCCTTTGGTCACGGCATATCCCGCGAATGGCTGGACTGATTTTTTTATTCCTTTTTTGTTGTACGTGTTTGTTATTGCCAGGAAAAGGTTTTTATTAATGAAAACATAATAAAGTTGTCAGGAAAATTAGAAAATTTAAGAAAACTTAAAGACCATATTAACTTTTCTAATACAACCGTAGCAACATATTTTTTTTTATTTTATAACTGTCAATCAAGGGAGAGGTAGAGGGAGAAGAGGGAGTTGGTACAAAGTTCGCCGGGTGAGTTAGTAATTAATAAATATTGTCTCTTAATTATTTTTCTGGACAAGAATTAAAGCCGCAATATAAATTGAGAGCAATAGCTCTGAACCTATAGGGTTGTCTACACGGAACACAGAGACAAGAGGGTTGTCTATTATAATCGCATTATTAATGTTAATTCTAGTTATGTATCCCGATAATATTTCAATAGCGCAGCGGGATAAAATTCGCTGTAGGTCTTCTAAGTTGTACAAACCTGTATCAAGGCAATGGATCGCATATTATTATAACTAATTGCATCGCATATTATATAACATTCCAGATATGTAATTCCATTTACTTATATCAATATTGTTCACTACAATCAACACCATCATCAAAAATAATATCATCATATTCAGCATTATCATAATAAATTATTAGAATCGAGTCTCCTTTCATTATGACGGTATAAGGATATTTACCACGGTGGCCAAATCTATATTGAGTACATATAAGATAAATGCTAATGTAAATTACAGCTGGCACTAAATCCTACATTGTATTAATTATGCTAACAAGCACCTTTAGAGAAAATAGCATCACCGGATCAAGGTACAGATTATTACTTACATAGAATAACCACTCATATTATTAACAATGACTGTAATGAGAATAAAAAAGAAACTTGACAACCCACACGCCAAGCCCTGTTATATGTTAATAGAGTCTTTATGAATTAAATTCTTTAGACGTACGTAATTTTTTAACAGTAGCAGGAAACATTTAAATTTGAGTTAGTGGGTGATTAATATTTATTACAGAACTAAGCACGGTAGGTCGCTTCTTTGTTTGAAAAGGGCTTACGCAATGAGACGCATAGATGTAAATTTTATGAATGAATTTAAGTAATTTAAGATAAAATTATTGAGCTTTAAAGAGCAAAATGGAAGAAACTGAAATGTAAAATTGAGATGACAATATTTCCAATGATGACAAAGTCATATCTTGAAATTTCGCTCAGAGCGGAAGGACATTTGGAAACAAACCAAGAAACGCATCTCGACATTGAAGCAGATAAAAACACAATTGAAATAAAAAGGCCAAAAGCTCTTCTTAGAAACACTTTTTCCGATCTTCACGAAGATAACAGCAGCCAAGAAAAATCACACAAATTAAGCATTCTTAAAAGAGTTGTCCGGCCACCAAATTAAGCCGTGCCGGCCGTGTAGAAAGAAAAATAACATACAAATAGAGTTAATCAAGATTGTGGGAAGAAAAAGAGCTCGGTAATTATTAAAACAAGATTATTATCGAAATCGCTATAAGTCTTGTAGCTTCAAAACAAGTTCCCTAAAGATTAATAATGGACACCCGTCATTAACGCTTCTAACAGTAATTGCCTGGCACTATTATGATGAATTGTTATATTTTGTGGGTACAATCTCACCGGGTGCATTTTTCCAACGCTTCAAGAGATTATCATCCTAAATTGCTCGCGGGTAAGTAACAGTTTTGGTCATTAGAGTGATAATTACCCAAATAAGTTCCACGCATCCAAAACATCTGCTCTTTAAAAAGTTTCATCCCGTTAACGAGGCACATTCAAATTCCAGCGTGAAGTATCATAATGTCCTTTTAAATGGAAATAATATTATTTTCGTTATACAAAAGCTAATTTGTTTACGAATCTCTACCGAGTCACAAAATAAATAAGCCCTATTTTATTTAAATTAGGTACTAAAATAAATACAGTCAGCTTGGATGGCTAGGAGAGAGGTTTTTACAATAGCAAGCGACTCCGACGGGCGCTCTTAACCAAATTGTATTACTTTGCATTAATTTTTGACAAAGTCTTCTTGAACCGGAGCCTCACCTAACGATATTTTTACATCGGCTGTCATGATACTGGTAATATCTGACAATTTCGTAGCTTGGTTGATGACCCAATTTGCTAAACGGAAGATATGAATTCGATTTTGGCTTGAGAAAACATTTTTATGCATTATAACTTTGTACTGATCACACTGAATAAGAAATTATTAGGCATTTTCGCTTTACTACTAAATTCAACATTGTAGCTAACGCAATTTTGGATACGGGTCTTTCAGTAAATAAATATGTATGTGGAATATTTTTTTACATTCCCATATAAATTTTATACGACCCGTGTGGCGCAATGGTTACCATGCCATAGCACCACGCGAAGGGTCCTGGGTTTGATTCCCAGCGAGAAGGAAATTTGAAAGATGAGTTTGAATGTCTGTTCTCGGTCTGGGTGTGAATGTTCTTGTCTTTTTGTATTGTCCCCCTCGACACAGGGAATCCTAGTGTGGGGCTACGAGTGTGTAGCGTTATTTATTCAAAAAATAAAAATAACCATATGAAAGTATAATAATGAATGAAACATTATTAAGGCATAATTTTAAATTCCACTTATAGTTCAATTACGGCATTTTGAGTAGTAAAAACGACGAAAAACGTTCGTAATACCTAATGAAAATTATGACCAAAATCGTACACTTTGAAGTGTGATACTATCATGACTTCAAAGTCAATTCTTAATTCACAAATATAAATTGAAACGCTTTTGAAGATTTTTACACCATAGCTACAGAGTACATTCATCAAAGCGTGTTGGTTTAAAAACATCTCATTGAGTTCAGTATCGGTTTTTACCGCAAAGGGAATAGAAATAATTGAGCGACGCTAAATGTTTGTTGGTGTAATTTTCAAAGACCGCATCTAATAAATGGCTGTTTGCTAATATTTGTGATTACTGTTTAAACCAATAATTAGCCACGTTGTAGATTAATAACGATACAATTACATTAAGTGGTTAAGTTGATTTAGAATTTTGTTACACACATATTGTTGATTTGCAATGGTTTTACTGTTCACTTTTAGGGCTGGTTGTTGATTTGCACGGAATAAATTCCGATGAAAGAGAACAATAATGGTATTACTTAGCAATATTTTTTGATTAAATAATTTGCTGCAGTTCTTATTTAACATGTCAGCGATCCAATGGGTTTCGGTTTCGATTCCCAGCTGAAGAAGATGGTAAGGGGTATGAGACAAAATGTTTGTTCTTGGTCGGATCGAGGATATTTGTGTCTTATGTCTGCTATCCATGCCACCCGTTTTACAAATAATCCTAGGTAATGAGTGTTATGAGTGTGTGGTTTTTAAAACGGTTTTATTTAGCCTCTTTGTGTGAGTTAAATCTTGCTTGCGCCTGTTTGTGATAATGTTTTGATACAATACTACGACGGATAATTAATGGATAACAGCACATCCACTTGTGATTTAGTTTTAAACGGTTGACATCTTAACGATAATATTAGTACTTGTTTGTTATACTTGAAACTAAATTGATTATTAACAATATCACGTCTCAAATTGCTCGTAGTGAAACCTGAGCATGTACAGACACTGATTACTACACTATTAATAAACATGATACTGGAAAACAGCATTCATCAGCTGGGTGCAATTTCACTGAGATATGAGGCGTTAACGATTCAGATCTTTGAAATTACATATCATTAATTGAGACGTCAGGATCGCAAGGAGTAAGAAAAAAGGACAAGATCCGTCTCCATACTAATTTAGATATCAAGCCAACGAGGCCGACAAATTGTTAGCCATTCGTACTGGGTTCGTGGAATTAAGACATCGGTCGGTCGCTTTGTTCCCTGATTATTTTTAGTTCCCGACATTTCAATCGAAGTGGCCCGTAGTTTTGTGGTATTTGCTAAGAAATAGTTTGCGAGTTACAACATTTTCTCATTGGAAGACAAGATTACTTTGTAAGTAAAATATATTGAAGCAGAAGTGTATGTAGCAAACGAGATTCATCTAATGGTGTGACTGAGACATATAAAATATTTTACGATCTTTTATGATATCCTTGTGCACGACAACGACAATACTTTTGTTTTAAACTCTGCAGCTGATAAATAATTTCAAATCTCACTTTATTACATCGAAATTAAAGATTAAAATACTGAAATAATTATAATTCAAATACTGGAATGTAAGAATCAATGTCACCTAGTCTAGGTTAAGACATATTTAAACACACGTTGGTATGCCTGACTGCTAAAATGTAACTCCAACAAATATACACAAGTTGTTTTTCGATGGCTCTAAATAAAATGCTGGCAGTAACCAAAAAAACTGCAGATTTGTAGCTAATACAGCATCACAATTCTTAATGAAATGAGACAACGCCTTGTCGTCTTTGATATAGCATCTTTGAAATAAAACAAACGATATGAGCAAACTATACAAATTTATGATTTCGAAACCCATTGAAATGCAAATGCAGCAAGCGGACAAGGGTTAATTGATGTTAATAATAAATAATAAAAAGAAACAAGTACCTACTATTATAGACGTGGCGAGAAATGAAAAAAGCAATTTACCGCGTTCGATAGTGGGATCATCCGAGAACCAATTCTATTTGATTGGTTACATGAGTATTATAAATTGATGCCAACGACAGATGAAATGAGTTTTAGTAATCGAACCACGACACTTAGACGATTTAAAGCGTTATTAGTCGGCGAATATTCAACTTTTAATGGCCGTTTTATGAAAATGTGACGGGCGAAATTCGAGATTTATGTCTTAATAAAGATTTTCGATAAATATTTAAGGCTTTATTTCCTTGCTCATTTGACAATAAATTGCCGTTTAAAAATACGTTTAAAGCGACCCAGGAAATAAGTTTACAGTAGTTTTTATACATAATAGCGATGACAAACATTGTTTGTCTGCGTTCATTTTGTTATGTAATATTTGGTACAATTTAAAATCAACGTAAAACAAGCCTTTAAGAGGGCTATCACAAAATCGAAGCGCTCAGGTTTAGGTAAATTTGACAACTCGCGGCAAGGAACGCGCCCGTGTGCGTCTAATGAAGTACGCTTTACACACATACAAACCACTATGCGTCGAACGCCAGGAACAAATCAACTTGATACTTGCTTTGGAAATAAATTAAATTAAGTACCGTACTATTTTTATAATTCGTGAAATATTGTTTGAGTCGATTAATGTTATCAGCTATCACTTATAACGGCTTTTTTACTATAATGTAAGGAAATGAATGCAATGTAATGTTGTTTCTACAGTTTGAATAATGTTGATACAGTTTGGTTAGTAGTAGGTATAAAGGGCATGTGATGTGTTAAAAGGGGTAGTTCAGTTGGTAATTATATCATAAATCCACATTTAATAACTTCATCACTATGTATAAAACCCTTAAATGTGTATAGTTCGAGATAACGTATAAATGAATAGGTACAATTGGTTGATAAAAACAAAGACTGAATAAAAAGTATATTTTGTACCAAATTTTTCGCCATGTTTGTCAATTCAAAGTAATTGATTCATAAAAAAATTTAAATTTATAATTCGTCTTCCTTCTATGTCTAGATTTTCCTGAAACAGGAAAAACCAGGAATGTAGATAGTTAAAAAAAAGTCAAATATGCAAGCATGTTTCGTTACAAGTTAACAAGAAAATACTCACCATATTATTTGTACTTGTATCAGATTGAGCCTGATCATCTATAGTTGAATAAAATATGGTTTCATTATCCTGTAAGAATCAAAGAAATTCATCAGTTATGCAATAGCTCTTAGATCATTTAAATTTAGTAAAAGTAATAAATATACTACATGATATCAAAACGTAATTTATCTGTTAAAAATTATAAGAAATAAATTATTATTATCACCATGTTATTTGTATTTCTGTCAGAATGCACTGTAGAAACTGTCGCTGTATCAAACGTCCTTTTACTAGCCTGAAAAAGCAAAATAGTCCGATAAACATTCCTATATACCTAATATCAGAATATCATAGGAATATGCTTATATATTAGAATCATATCATAACTAACAAAAAAATACTCACTTGTATCAAGAAGTGTTGATTGCGCTATATTCGTAGCGAATTTGGGGTATTGCGTGGCGCACAAGGTGCCAACAGCGAGCGATACATCCTTCCTTCGTAAGCGCTTGGCGCGGACTAAAGCTAAAGACCGCTCGTTCGGAGATTTATATTGATTTACAGGACTGCATACAAAAATTGTTTAAAAATATTATTTTAATTTTGAAAGGACTAATTTTTTTTTTAAAGCAAGGTGACATAGTAACCTTAGTTATTAATTACTTTTTGTTTCAATTTGGATTATATTTTCATAGATAAAAAATACAATTTCAGACCAATAATTATCAGTAACTCTTTGATTTACAGAATTATTTTAGGTGCATTACTGTGTGAAACAAATTAAAGTGAATTAAGCATTCCAAATTAGAAGATACAATTGTACCATAGATATTTTTGTTGATGCTTAAATTATTATATCTTCGATATAACAAAGCATCTAAAATGGTCAAAAGTAAAATTTTATGAAACATCATTTGCAAAAATAAGGTTTTTACTAATTTATGTAAATAAATTGAAACATTTATTTAAAGCACTCCAAAGAGAATTAATCAAACTTTCTCGTGCATGTATTTTTTTTTGTTTTGGTGATTTATCTAAACCATAATCACACTTCAAACACGAGTCAAAACGCTCAAATTTAAGAAAAAGTGTGATAGCCCTCTTAATTCCAAGCTAGATGGTGTAAAATTACTAAAGTACAGAAAATAGCTATTTAATACAAAAAAAAACACTACCGCAATGTTCCAACAAAATTTTACAGTTCACATGTTCTGAAATAAGTAAGAGGTACTAAAATACAATTTTCTACATCAGTACGTTTTGGTAGTCTTATGACCGGGGATAGTTGGAGCAAACCCAGCCTCATTACCATATTATCCAAACCATCCAAACTATGAAACGCGACCGTGCTAAGGCAGTTGCACCATCATCGCACTCACGGCTAGAAGCTACACTAATGGTGTAAATAAACTGAGTTTTAGAAACTGATTTTTACTGATTTCAAAAAAAGAAGGAAGTTCTCAACTCCGGAAGCTGTCCTCAAGTCTGGAAGTTTTAATTTTTTGTTTGTTACCTTAAAACTTACCTTAGAATATTATTTATTTCCAAATTGGCCATTTTTTTGGTTCTGATGGTGAGGAATTGACGGAAATCATTGATTGTATAAGTATAGTTACCGTCTTAATTATAGGTACGTAAAGTTCAGACAATAGGCGGCCTTATCTTTAAGAGTGATATCTTCCAGACATAATATGTAATATTTTCCAGAGAAGATCGGATAAAAAACTAAGCACTTTAAAATTATCTTTGGATTGATCGTTCGTATTCGATGGTATCAATCAATTTATTAAATGTATTAATAATACAAAATTTTAAAATGAACTCATCGTAGACTGAAGACATTTTGCTATAAAAAAAAAGTACTCGTGATATTTATTTGCTATAATACGAGCATTCTATACTATAATATTTATACAGTTTAGCAGCAATGGCGTTATTTCATCGTTTATCGCATGGAGTAGAACAATTCGATTATATTAAATAACTCGCATGACATACAAACGATGCATATCATAAAACTTACTATAATAATCTTTTGTACAACGCTTTTATCATTTTCAGCTATTCTTCTGTATAAAGATATTATATTTTATTCGTAACGTGACTACGCACGTTTTGATGTTTTGTCTGCTTCGTCTTACCCTAATGCAGCGAAAACAAGAGGAGGATTAGGATTATAGGATTATTATTTCAGGGCGTATATTTACGAACTAGCACTCTACCTGCGAAGCTTGCGTTTTTGAATATAATAAGAACCCTATATTTTATTCCACATCTTATTCTACCAAACTTTATAAGAATTCCGTTCAGTACTTTTTACGTAAAAGAGTAACAAACGTCCATATCACAATAAATTCTAATTAAAGTCTTGCAGAGTATAAAAAGCACAAAAATTACTTACTTAATAGTATTTTAGTCTAAACTGTAATATTATAAATATCCTGTATTTATTAAGCAAATTACATTAAAAGCAGGACAAATGTGTGTCAGGCCACGCGCAATGTAAGGTTCTGAAGTAGTAAGTTTATCGGTTATTACTCTTGTGGTACTTATGCTAACATAGCCGTGATAGTTTTCCTTATAAATTCCTTATATAACCTATTTTCGAGATTTTTTCACTTGTCCAACTCCTACTAATTAGCCGGCCAGGGTACACAGTTGACTCTTACAAAATTAGCACTTTAAAGCCAAATATTTCGCAAACGAACCGCTAAATCCAAAAATGGTGACCCATAATATTTTTGGATGCCATAAGATAGTGAGATGCGTTCATATTTATATATTACTAGGAAATCGCCCTTGCTTCGCTTCGGGAAAAATAGTAAAAAAAATATAATATAGCCTATGTCACCCGGGGATAATGTAGGTTCCCAACAGTGAAAGATTTTTTCAAATCGGTTTGGTAGTTTCGGAGCCTATTCAATGCAAACAATCAAATCTTTCCTCTTTATATATTAGTATAGATAAATAGCCAACAAACAACAATGAAACCAGAAAATGTTCATCGCAAGCCATGGATGCGTTGTCGACCACGAATAAAGCCAGAGATCCTGTTATTACCAGCTCTCTGACAGATTTTTACAGTATACATACATACATTAAAATTAAAATTCAAATATTTTATTCAAGATTGGTTTGGTTTACTAACACTTTTTGAAAGTCATACAAGCTACGCCAATGCTTCAAAGGCCCTACTGTGAAAGGGCCCGGGAGAAGAAGCAGTAAGAAACTACCGGGGTGTTTTTTTCCTACTCACAGTTAATACCTTAGAAATTCTGTTAGTCTATTTCTAAGAGATCTAAAAGAAACTTGTCATACTGATGTTATAAGTTATTACTAAACTAATACTATAACTTATACACGTTGAACACATCATACATCATATACATCATACATCTAGAACACAATTTAACTCTGAAATGAATATTTCCAGAAAACAGGAGTTAAAATTCAATATACAAGTTCAATAGGCAATAATAAATAGTATTTTGAGTGTTTGTTTGTAAAATTTGCGGTCAATAAATATTTATGACATAATGGAATGGATTTCCAAACTCGATCGAAAAGGATAAAATTCAATTAACTCGGTTATGAAATAGAAAAAGCCTAACACTTTTTTTGGTGAAGTAGTAACATACATGGACGACGATAGCCACTTACCATCAGATAGATCGTCAGCTCATTTGCCTGCTATTTCCATAAAAAAATATATTTTATGGTAATGGCTCTTAGATACGTAATAAAGAATATATTTAGGTAACAAGTAAAGTTGCAACATTATCAAAAAAATGTAAGTTATTATAATTTAAATGTACTTTATTTCTTAAGGCTGCAGTCTTGCAAAATTCACTCGCGGCGAATTATTTGTACAACTTTGTATTTTTTTTTTCATACAAAGTAATGAAATATCATAAAATATTATTATTACACAAAAGTAACCATAATATAAGTAATAGCTAGTTATTTTTTTTAAGTTCATCTAGGTGGATTTTGTTATGTAAATCAATCGTTAAATACAGCTCTTTCGCGCCCAACGTCATTTCGAGTTATGTTTGTGAGCTTACTTTATGGAAACAAAGAATTAATTTACAAATCTGTTCAGCGCATAATTAGCTCAACATTCTTGTCTTAAAAATGCGCTGAATAGATTTTTCTAATTATCTTTCATTTTCTTAATTCAGACGTCACAATTCCTTCAGAATTCTCGGTTTTTATCTCTTTACAAATGGTTTGTTTCATAATAACTATGCATCGTATGTATGTAAATAATTGATTATTTTAATGCCACGAGTTCAATAAAGCAAATACAAAAAAAAAGTGCACCTAAATCACCTTACTCTAACAATAATAATAATCTCAAAAGACCTACAAAAAAAGAGTTTATAAACAAGAAATGCGAGGGAAATTCCTTAGTGGCCAATGCACGGCCGAAGCGTTCAGACGTGTAGTCCACGACGAATAAAACTGTTCCCTCTCACTCTAACCTTGCTCTGGCTCTGACGTAGATTGTATCGAAAGTTGCTCTACTTTATTATTATTTTTTATAATTTTTTGCGTGTTTTGTAAATATTTGTATTTTAATAATAGTTTTTGTAAATATTTGTGTATCAGTAATAGTTTTGTACATAATTATTTGATTTCAATATGGGTCGTAAACTTAAGCAATATGCATAAACACGCCAGTGAGGAACATTAGTAGTAATGCTATCGATACTATATAAATACCTAAAAACGGTTCAATTAATTCGTTATAGACTGTAAGTAGAACTATATAACTATATAGTTATCAGACTGTAAGTAGAACTCATAGTTAATAAAACTTGTCTTCTAAAAATATAGTACACTAGCTGACCCGGCCAACTTCGTATCGCCTAACAATTGATCAGTTATCGACCGGAGAGGAAAAATGATTAAATTACTAAAATGGCTATTAAAAAATAAAGGTTGATCGTAGAAGGGTGAAAATTGAAGATTGTATGTATTTTTGTATGTTGTATCATAAAAAAATAGAAATTAAAAATTTTGTCTAAAAAAATAAAAAATAAAAATTAGGGGTGGACTACACCTAACATTTAGTGGGATGAAAAATAGATGTTGGCCGATTCTCATAGATACCGGATAAGCACAAAAAATTTCATCAAAATCGGTCAAGCCGTTTCGGAGGAGTATGGCAACGAAAACTGTGACACGAGAATTTTATATATTAGATAGTTATATAAATTCCTACATTTTTTCCTCTTTATTTTCTTTAAGAAGGAGCTAATAAGAAAGAAAGAAAGAAACATTTATTCCGTCATGAAAATAACATGGTACATGGGTTACAAGGTTAAACTACGGTGAAAGAAAAAGTACCAACAAAATGTAACCTTACTAAATTATTGCGTGACATGAAACATAGAAAATTTAGCGGGTACCATGTCACCTGACGAAAAAGGACTACCCTCAGCCTGTGCCATGGAGCGGCTAGGAACCACGGCTGCTGGTTTACAGTGTAGTCCCCTTTTTCGTGTAGTTTCACATGTGGCGTCAATCTTATTAATCTATACTAATATTATAAAGAGGAAAGATTTGATTGTTTGCATTGAATAGGCTCCGAAACTACTGAACCGATTTGAAAAATTCTTTCACTGTTGGGAAGCTACATTATCCCCGGGTGACATAGGCTATATTATATTTTTTTTACTATTTTTCCCGAAGCGAAGCGAGGGCGATTTCCTAGTATTGTATATTAATATTATTTTAGAAGCAGGACAATCCAAAGTTGAAGATAATTTACAACTTAATTATTTATTTTATTTAATTTTATGTGTATGATTAAATGATACTTATTAGGGATATAATATTATAAAGTGGGAAATAAATAATTATACAAACTATAAAACATACAGAACAAGTGTACATGTATACAACTACACATCTTTATATGTTTAAAGGGGTTTTTTGTTGTCATGTTATTGCGCTTAAATTGATATACACCTATAGCTTACACCTATATCCATTTAGGGCAAATATTACCAATTATAAACAAGAAGTGATTTCAACGAAAATATTATAATTTCACGCTTTATATTATCACCCCTATTGAATGTTGAGAATACCAGATTGTAATACTAGATTAATTACAACATCTATACCAGGCATTCAAAGCATCTACACTAGCAACAAGGTGATTATTTTACCAAAAATTGGTGTGACCGGATCCGGCAAATTCCACCGGATCCGGTATACGTAAAAAACGCCGGATCCGGCCGGATTACCAGATCCGTTTTTCCTTATTGCAATCCCTAGTTCTATCATATTATTATATACCTATCACGTCTGTGGAGTTTCGCTAGCTAATTTAATTTGACCCTGTAGTTAGGCCCTAAGCATGAATAATATAACTACTTACCTTTGGATTCTATTTCTCTTCATCACTTCTACGTTGGCACCCAATTTTCCATGCATTTTTTGCATTTGGTGCATTTTTTGTGCTTGCTTTATTGAACTCATGGCATTAAAATAATCAAATTTTTTCATACATACGATGCTTATTTATTATGAAAAAAACCATTTGTAAAGAGATAAAAAACAAAGAATTTTGATGGAATTGTGACCTCGGAATTAAGAAATGAAAGATAATAAAAAAAAATATTCAGTACATTTTCAAGACAAGAATGTTGAGCTAATTATGAGCAGAACAGATTTGTAAATTAATTCTTTGTTGCCATAAATTAAGCGCACAAACATAACTCTAAATTACTTTGGGCGCGAAAGAGCTGTATTTAACTATTGATTTACCTAACAAAATCCACCTGGATGAACTTAAAAAACTTAAAATAACCAGCTATTACTTATATTATGGTTATTTTGTGTAATAATAATATTTTATGATATTTCACTACTTTGTATGAAAAAATGTACAAAGTTGTGCAAATAATTCGCCGCGAGTGAATTTTGCAAGACTGCAGCCTTTAGATTTTCTATATTGGGGAAACTATAGAACACAAAAACACAGACAACTCTACTATAGAAAAAAAAATACTTAGTAGAGCAACTTTCCGAACTAGTCAAATAATTACGCTATGTAGGATGAATGCGGGGACTGCGGGGAGCCTACGTGCAGACGCTTGACGTTTGGACTAGCCGCACGCGATTCTTATTTTGTGAACTACGAGACTAGGCCCTTAATAGTATACTTTATTTCGGTGTACTTCATTTGTTATAAAGTCAAAGTCAAAGTCAAAATATTTTATTCATATAGGTATCATTGATAAACTTATGCACGTCATTTTTTGGCTTTTCGGAAGGTGCTTTGTCATGGAGGAGAAGAAAAGCCTAAAGAAAAGCGAACGATAAAAAATATAGCCGTCATTTGTACATCTTTATACTAAGAAATTACTACAGAAAAATGTGGATCGTAATAATAATTATGGTAAACGTCTGTCGGATAGCTACTATAAAAGCATTAGATTCCAATATCGATAAGTAGACACCTACAGATGCAAATTTACAATCTCAATATTAAATGCATTAAATATTCAGCTAAGGCGATCAGAGCTAATGCTATCAGACATTAATGTCCAGTCGCGTGTTTATTGCTGGTTAGATTAATAACACTTAATCATTTACAACTATTAATAGGTGGACAGCGTGATCTATTACAGTTATTTCATATGTGTTTTATTTTTTATGTAATTTACTTGTTAGTGTAATTACAAAATACAATGTTGTAATAAATTTTGTTACGTACACATCTGAATTAACATCGAAATAGATATACAGATAAATTACTTCAGATAAAGGATCAAAAGACCCGTGTAAATTATAAAATGAAAACCATGAACCTGCCGGACTCGACAGCATAACTAAATGTTTAAACCCTGGCTATAAAGACAAGAAATCCATAATCCTGTGACCCAAACATAAATACGATTCGGTTTCATTTTACAGGCATACTTGGCGACGTGTAAAATATTGTTACCGATAATAAAACTACAATAATGTGGCGATGACTTTATACAGAGAATCGCATCACGTATTAAGAAATCCGAGGACACCGTGTAAAGCAATCTCACTGGAAATAAAACAACGATGCTTTTATGAATAAATTATGGCAATGTAAAGTATGATAAATGATGTAAAGATTGTAATGGAACAGCTTGAGTTGTACAACTGACAGCGTAAGTTGCTGGTTACAATATTTAATTCAAAGGAGATAAAGATGTTGGGCGTGTTAATTTGGAGAATGATGTAAGTGTCTGTTTGGCTGATTGTACAGACGCCGCACATCAAGCGCAGCGGGTGGTTCGACTGAGAACTAGTATCTTAGAGGGTAATGTAATAATCTAAGTATCTCCCGGCCACGTTAACAAGACACTTGGCAACCGAGAATTGGAGCACGAAGGCTTTGTAAGCATGACTCTCAGATAACGCTGGCGACATGCTGAGGTTTCCGTTTAGAATGGACGTACACTCACGTCGACGATAATTCATGATGCAGACGATTAAGATGTTACGAATAATAATTAAACTTCTGACGTTTTGAGAGCACGGGTCACTAGGGCGGTAAGGGGTCATAATTAAGTTTTTATTGAAAGGCGTCCAGTTCACGCGGAATTATATTTTTTTTTGGTATGAGACTAAGAAATAGAAATGTTTATTCATAGTTAACTCATTCCAAAAAAGTACATTTGTTTGCGTTGTTTAGTTTTCATCAAATTGATGGATGAAAACATTCGTTTACAGATGAGTATGGCAAATTCAAAATTTTGAATACAAATGAACAAATATTTTAGAACATGATTGTGTGAGCCGTCACCACGTTTTATGCTATATAATTACGCTTGCCCAAAATTCTTCTGGATTTTCACTGAGCGACTCAATTTCTTTTATATTTCGTATTTAGAACATTATTTTCTATATTTTACTTTAAATATCATATTGTATGGTAGAAATGCAAAAAATCGGGAGAAACAGTCTCTAAATCGGGGTATCGGGAGACGATAACCAAAGTCAGTAGATCTCCCGATAAATTGGGAATTTTTGCAACACTGTGGTTGAACTATGTAATTATATTATGTAGGTACTTTTAATGATTAGTTTTATTATATCTATTATATTAATATCTATCTATACCCTCGTTATTATTATCATATATTAATTTGCTTATGTACACCCTCACCCACTCACCTACCCTCTTACTAATGTCATCTACCGAAAGGTTGTCTGGAAGAGATCGCTACCTGAGCGATAAGTATCTTTTGTTACCACTATTATATTAATATTATATGCATTTTTATTATAAAGTATTACACATTATGTGGTGTACAATAAAGAATACTTGTATTGTATTGTATTGTTATTTTATTGGGACAATTATTTAAGTCAATGGAAGAACCACATGCATATCTTACCAAATAAAAGTTAAAAAATAATTTCGTCTTATCTTTAAACTATTTCCTTATGTAAATAAAGGACTTATAATTCGCTTTGTAAAAAATGATTCATGTAAGTATTTGAACACCAAACTTACATCCTACGTCTCGCTTCACTATTACGAACTTAGATGCAGATCTACAAAGCCACAAGATTCAGATTGGATTTAATCATGCAAATTAGTTTATTTTTAAATTCAACCGCCTAGAACACGCTTTCAAAATCAATCGAGAACCTCGTTGCATCTTAATGCATGCTAAAGTCAGTTTGGAACTTGCATATGCAGTACGCAGTAGACTGAGATTAATCGAAATCGGATCCAAGTAGTTCGCTCCCCTAATGTTTGTTCCGACTTGCCAATTTGATTTACTAATACTTGCGCGAACTTGCGCCATGTCTGTCTGAATTTCTAGTGTCAGTTCAATCTAATTTGGAAAGATTGACAGTGTGTTGCTCTTTTGAATAATGCAACACTGTTAAATTTTGCATGCTTGCATGTAATTGGAATTCAGTGAAGTCAGGCAAAGTTTATAGTTCATATAGAATATTTAAGGTGCGAATAAGATATGCTTATGTAATTTATCTTATCTATCTTTAAGTAACTATAATAATTTGTGTGACCGAAAGAGAGAGAGACTAAATATGAGAATGCTCATAATAAACAGAAGTTCTGCGTATTAATTTGCTTAACTTGTTTATGCTGAAGCCATATTTAATCTTAGTAATGAATGGTTTGATCAAGGCCAATAAAATGTATTACTATTTATTCATCTGGAACATTATTCCTTATAATATTCAAATAACTATTAAAAGGTATAATAAATTCGTAAATACAATATTTATGTGTTAAAACAAACTCTGGCTATGTTTCAATGCATTAAAATAAAGTAGAATACAGTAATTATTCTAAATTTTATTCAAAATTTAACGCTTGTTAATAACAACAACATTTTGGATATTCTGCAAATGTTCTAGCTTAGCATTTTAAATACAAACTCGTATTTTATACAACACTATCATAAAATGTAATTCGGAATTTAAAATTTAAAACACAGATGCAATATTCGTAAAACGTTTGAACTAATACGACAATATAAATAAAAGATAGGAAGGTGATTCGAATTCTAAAGTGCTTGTTAGACCAACTCTTTTCTCAGTTGACTCTTTAAGCTGCTTACTAAAATTCCAACTGTCCATATACAATAAAAACGTACCTCCTCATATGCAAAATCTGCTTCGATAGTGATGGCTAATTTTGGAGTTTAATTCCTTTAGAAACAAATTTTATAAGTCCGGGGTATGAAAATTTATGAGGAGTATAATCTAAAATTTTAGCAAAAAAACCGACTTGAAATGAAGTGCATCCTTTCCAATAACAATAAAAAAATAATCATCAAAATCGGTTGGCGTGATATTGAGTTATTCGTCCATTTGTCGCGGACATACTTAATGCAAATTTAAGACATATCGACACTTGAAAGGAAACATTGACTAAGCTTGAGCTAACTTTACAGGACAGCAGTTTAATGTTGGAATTAACTTGACTTGAAGTGCATGCTAAAGATGGAATATAACAGGGCTGATGATAGAGGTATATGATATGTATATAGGTATAAGAAGGAGTCTCGTCATAATATGCCTATATTTTAATTTCTAGTTTCTATGTACGAGAACGAGATGTTATGATACAACATGATGCTTATGAATATAATATTTCTTTTATTTTGATATTAATTCCCGAAAAGTTTAAATTTCTTTGTTATGCATGTTTGTATGTGTACGAAATATCCACAGCTTGTGGTGATGATATGTATATGAGAGTTTCAAGATGAATTTACTGTAGGGATTCCTTAAAACATAGTTACATCTGAAAACAATAGCAGTACTGCCAGTTCTTCATCAGAAATTTTACAAATCATACATACATTGTATACATAATTTATAAACGTACATTGTTACAAGGTTTGAAAATTTCGTTCAGCTTAGCAATACCTCTGGCCGATAAATATTTTTTTATCAAAATAAAGCCTCGTATATCATAACAATATTTATGCTCAGAAAACTGAGAAAAACTTGGTCACCGAAAATTTATGGAGTATTATATTTTATTTGGTAACTTCGTGGATGGAATTTGATTGGATAGTTTTTGTTAAAATCCCAAAATGCTGGTTTTAATATTTGATCATAAGTGTAATAATGCGGCGTCCCTTTTTTCAAGGGCAACGCATCGGCGATGGCTTTCTTGATACTAAATATGTCCATAGGTGACCTAGTTCTCTCCTTTGTCATGACTTTTTAGGTACTTGTCGTGTAAGGCCTCTATAAGCCCGCATTTGTTTTCACAAAACAAATAATCATGATATACAAAAGTTATAGAAATTCTCTATAACTTTTAAATACAAAATAAAATACTATAACACTATAATAACTTGTATTTGTGAAATTATACAAAAATATACTATATTCATTACTACAATAATGTTTTATTACATACTAGGAAATATAGCCTATTTCACCCGGGGATAGTGTAGCTTCCCAACAGTGTAAGAATTTTTCAAATCGGTTCGGTAGTTTTGGAGCCTATTCAATGCAAACAAACAATCAAATCTTTACTCTTTATAATATTAGTATAGATTATGAGGTGATGAAGTAGAATTTATTATTAATGTTTGTGCAAGGGCAGGTGACAAAAACTGCCATCTGTAAGGATGTAAGGATGCGACGTTTGAAGTTTTTGCTGAAAACCCGTTTAAAGCTACACTTGAGAGTGCTGAGCTGATGAGCGCTCTGATGGGTTTTCTGCGAAGAATTATCTAGATCGAGTTAAAATCAGAATCGATATAAGTAGTTATGTTGAGTTTTATATTTTTTTTAATTTTAATATGATGCGATGGACCATGAAGCAGCGCGTATAGAAAACATATAGGAGAAACCTGTACTAAGCGATAGCCATTAACCAGTCAATGTGCAATATTTCTTTTGGGTATAAATTACACTGATCCAGTATTATACGTTTTTATATAATTTATATGTTTATTCGGTGTGGTATGCTTAACTTTTAGCTATAACATCAAAGTTAGGTAGCATTAATTGTACGATTTTTCCTATAAATGGTTTGCTGGTTTGAATTAACTAATTAATAATAACAAACACATAAATAAAATACAATACTATAAAACAGTCTTAAATAATAAAAACAATTAATTTCTCATACAATAACAACAGGTTACAACTTACAATAAATAAGACAATACAGTACAAATATGTGAGAGCTTGGTGTAGGTAAAAAAAAGAAATTGACGTTTAATAACCATGGAATATATTATCCAGCTAAAGTTTAATCCACAACCTATAAAAAATCAAATTACCATAACAAATTGCGACCACCTTTTCGGACCCAGGAAGTTTTATCTCCAAGGATCTAGTCCAGCCATAGTTTAGACGCTACGAAAGCTCTACCTTGTGGAGTGAAATATTACAGGTATTACCAGTATTTATGCTAAGGCGAGGATAGTTGTAAATAACTAAAGCCCTAGACAGCTATCGATGTAAACTTAAAACCTATTATGGTCTGAATTGTAACACTTTGAAGACATTCGTATCAGACGAATAGTGTTTAATGTAAAATTGTATGAATAAGATTATACTGAATATACAGCTTAGGTATCTTGTTTGACTGGGAAAAGAGTTAAGTCGTGCAAGTTATGTACCTACCTACTAACGTTTGTTATTGAAGTATTTATGTACTAACTGTGCCTGCAAATTCGTGGCCATGGGAGTTTTTCTCCCGTAAATCTCACTCCCGTAGGAATTCTAGGATAACTAGTATAAATTTAAAAATTCAAAAAACCCGCCTCCTATCGAAAAATAGATCATAATTTACCTTTTTGAAAAATTTACGATGATTTAAATTTAATTAATATTTATTTTTTGATACTTTAAACAATGATATCTCACAGCCACCATGTTTGTTTTTTTTAACGTCACATAACTAAGAACACTTGGAACGAACAACAACAAGACGAATGTAACGATATAACGTAAACGCGCCCAATAACGCCACCCCAAAATCTGCATCCAATACCGACAGTTTTTTTAATCACTATTTTAAGGCATACTATACATTTCATGAAAGTTGTAGCCTAAAAATATTTTAGGTATGTATATTGAGAAACAAAAATAATAAAGTTTGTGTGCGTAAATAATCAGCAAACAGAATAATTGGATAATAAATGAGACGCGCCCGACACGGACGCCCGTCTCATAGTGTTGCGCTCCCGGCTACGTAAGTAAACATAATTATTACATAAGATAAATTAACTTAAATAAAATGTGTATACCTGCATGCAAATGTGTAAATATAATAAATAATATATTGGTTTTCTAGATTCACATCTAATATTACCGTTCTGACTATTTTTTGTGGTTTAATTCGAATTTTACCTTAAAGCGGTAATAGAAACATAAAATTCATAAGTTGCTTCTAATACCGCCTCATGGCGTTGTTAGATGTTTTACAACAATTAGTATTTTAGATTTTATTTCTTTTAATACGTTATTTTCGATGTTTCTTTTAACTTGTTTGATTCTTAGGAGTATATTACATAATTTGATCAATTAACGCCATACATTTTGTCTCATAGATTTTCTTTTAAACAAGATTCGACGTAAGCAATAATTTTTAGTAATGTATGGCAATGTATTTTAAATAATATCTCATATCAAAATTAAGAAACTTTTTGATACCGAAAAATAATCATAGCAATGACATCCATCAAAACACATTTGCATTAAAGCAGAAATTTTAGCCAGTTATTGTTTATTTTTGCTGTCGCTAATAGAATAAAGTAATCTTCATACTTAATTCTATTACCGACCCATACGGTCTTATTTATAAAAATCTCTTATTGTAATCGGTCCTTCGCACTATGTGGCCAGCCCATTTCCACTTCAGCCGGCTTATTATTTGAGCTATGTTGGTTACCCTTGTTCGTCTACGGATCTCCTCATTTCTGATGCGATCACGTAGAGAAATACCGAGCATAGCCCTCTTCATAGCCCGCTGCGCTACTTTGAGCTTGTGGATTAGGCCAATAGTAAAGCACCATGTCTCGGATCCGTATGTCATCACTGGCAACACACAATGCTCGAATACCTTCGACTTCAGGCACTGAGGTAGTGTTTTGGGCGACAAGATATGACGCAGTTTCCCGAACGCAGCCCATCCGAGTTGGGTTCTACGAGTGACTTCTTTCTTGAAGTTGGACTTACCCATCTGGATCACTTGTCCCAGGTAATTGTATTCGTCTACAACTTCGAGAGCAGCGCCATCAACAACAACCGGTATGGGTGTGACATGGACATTCGACATGATTTTCGTCTTGTCCATGTTCATCCTAAGACCCACCCGTTGTGAGGCGCTGTTCAAGTCCCCAAGCATTGTACCAAGTTCTTCCAGGGAACCCGCTAGCATGACTATATCGTCGGCATATCGCAGGTGTGTGATGTATTCGCCGTTGATGTTAATGCTACGTCGTTTCCACTCCATCAGCTTGAACACGTCTTCCAACGTAGCGGTGAACAGTTTCGGGGATATGACATCCCCTTGTTTGACACCTCTCTGCAATTGGATGGGGCTCGTTGCTGTGTCGTGTACTCTGACGGACATAGTGGCAGATGAGTACAAACATTTCAATACCTCGATATACCGGTAGTCGATCCGGCACCGCTGGAGAGAATTTAGTACCGCCCAGGTCTCAATAGAATGAAAGGCTTTCTGATAGTCCACATAGGCAACACATAACGGCAAATTATACTCCTCGGTCTTTTGTATAATCTGCCGCAGTGTGTGTATATGGTCTATAGTGCTGTAGCCTTAGAGTAATAATATATACTATAGAGCGCGAGCAACGAAGTGGGAACAGTAGGCACGGGTGAGAACAACACGACGTTCCCGCCGCGAGCGCTTGTAGTCGTAATTGAATGCTAGCGGTGTGCGGTTCTAGAGAGATTTTTAAATATTTACCTATCAAAATGGTCAAATGTGCAGTCCCATCTTGCAAAAACGATAGTAGGAAACACACAAAATTGAAATCCAGTATCACATATCATCGGTAAGTTGATTTTTGTATTTATTTTTATGAAAACATATCTCGCATCGCGGGGTGAGGGGCGGGCAAGCACAAGACCGCCCGCGCACCGCGCTCACCCACGCTCCCGTAGCGCTCCCCACGCGAGACTCTAGTGATGTACGTGACTAACGCTGTAGTCGATATTTAATATACTTTGTATGGAACGGATTTTGCCGATGCGATTATTGCCATAAATTATTGGCTATACCGATATCAAATGATCCTAACTGCTAGAGCTCTAAACAGCAAATAAGAGTGTAAAAATAAAATGAATTATATTTTATTTATTAAAAAAATATTAATATTTATCAAAGGAAGTATCAATTTGCTACATAACGTCATTATTTTTTAAAAGCAAAGATTATTTGAATTATTTGCAGACGAACTGTAAATCATTTAGTATGAGGCAGCATTGAAAAAGACGTTTTTCTAAGACTTTTTTCGATAACGGTATCGGTTGATATATAACGGCCGATGTATCAGCATTAATATCGGTATCGTTATCTCTAGCGTAAACGTAAATTATGGAATGTTATATAATAATATCACGTCTAAACTGCTTATTCATTTATTTAATTGAGTCTATGTCTATATTTTCTTCGGTTGTTTGTACCATAAAAATTTACTATCTAAATAACAAGAATACTCGTGCAAAACTAAAAAACTGAGTGACTTTCGTATTTTAAATAACCAACAATATAGATCACACTCATAGCCCCACCACTAGGAGAATCTGGTATTGTGGGTGCCATTGGTATAACTAATGTACTGTAGTACAACAAATGGTGTAATAAGTACCTGGGCAAATGAGCTTGCTTATGTGAAAATAGAGAAAACGAATTTTCCCAGATATGAGACCTAGCTAGATCGGTTAGTTGCCCTCGTAAACCATTACATTGCAAAATCGAAATCGTTAGTACTGTTATCGAGAAAGTGATTAGAAACAAATATACAAATAAACATACATATTTATACAAAAAAATCTCGTTTAATAGTAGGAAATAAGATAACTTATCGAAATAACTTATCGATACCTCGTTGCCGATCGGCACGTAATTGATACATCCCTATATGTCATACACACATCGATATACGTATCTATAGATCATCTGCCTACGATGCGTACGATGCCGTTTGTGTAATACTCGCGCTCTATAGTATATATTATTACTCTAAGGCTGTAGCCTTTTCGGAATCCTGCTTGTTCGGGTGGCTGGAAGTCGTCAAGCCTGCGTGCAATGCGATTTGTGAGGACCCTCGAAAACAGCTTATAAACGTGGCTCAGAAGTGCAATGGGCCTGTAGTTCTTCAAAAGGCCATTATCGCCCTTCTTGAAGAACAGCGTCACCACACTTCTGCTCCACGCTTCCAGGGTAGTTCCGGTTGATGACGGAATCGAACAGTTTTTTGAGCGCCACTAGAAAGGGTTTCCCTCCAGCTCTCAGAAACTCGGTTGTGATTCCGTCATCTCCCGGTGCCTTGTTGTTTTTAAGCTGTTTGAGAGCCTCTCTAATCTCATACAGGCTGACGTCCGCGATATCTTTGGTTTAGCTCGCTTGTCGCTTTCCTCGCGAGGAGGTGGAGCTTGAGAGGAGGCATACAACCTGTGGTGTTTTAGTTATTAAGTAAAACACAATAAAAAGATATACACGATACAAGTTTCTTTATTTCAGCACTCGAAGCCATCTTGTTACATCATAGAACATGAATAGTGTTGTCAGCCTGCTCTTTATATTAATATTAAATGTTGCCATACTATTTATAACTACAACATCCTTCCCTTTATAAAAAAAACTAGTTTTGCTGCTATACATTACAATACTTGAGTTTACTGAAATTATCGACAATATCTGTATTTAAAATCTTACTCCTTACAATATCCACGTTTTACTTTAACAATTCAGAACTATCAAATTACCTACCTTAATTAAAGATACTAAAACTAGACAGCATTAGTTTATTTAGTTACTGACTGACATACACTTCAATTTTACATTCTAATATTTCTAAATCAAAACATAGACATCACATAATTAAACATAATCTTTTAAATAGCTTGGTTGTTTTATTGCTCTCCCTGAACGAGTCACAATATCTGGTAAACTATGAGGAATACTAAAATCCTGATTCTGAGCTGGTACTAACATGTTATTATTTTGTGTATCCTGTCTATTTCTTGGCAATTCCTGACTATTATTAACTTGCTGACTATCATCTGACCAATTTTGTTCTTTATACTTCCCTCCTTTAATAATCAACTTTCTATTTCTAACAATTGTTTCTCCCTTCTCATTCTTTATTTTATATGACCTCGGTCCATTTCCTGTACCCACTATCATACCACTTTCATGAGGCTTCCGATCACTCTCATCAACTATTTTAATCATCTCACCATCTTTCAACTCAGGCAACTTCCTTGTACCTCTATCATAATACTCTTTTTGCAAATTTTGTCTTTCTAATAATTTCTTTTTAAACTTTTCCATCTCACACATCTCCTTTCTTTCCTTTTCCCATGACACACATGGTAATACACTCTTTACCTGCCTACTGAATAATAATTCTGCTGGAGCTTTACCTTCCTGATCAATAGGTGTATTTCTATATATCAACAGACCTAAGTATATATCTTTTTCATCATAAATCAATTTCTTAAGCATTCTTTTTATTGTTTGAATGTATCTTTCCGCAAGCCCATTACCTTGATGGTGTTTTGGACTTATTATTTTATGTTGGAAGTTCCATGTATTAGCAAAATTTTTAAATTCTAAGCTTGTAAATTGTGAACCTGCATCTGAATAAATTATCTCCGGTATACCATGTCTAGACAAAATACTTTTAAGACTTTCTATAGTGTTATTAGCTGACAAATTATTCAATTCCTGAATCTCTACAAACTTACTAAACGAATCAACTATAAGTATGTATGGTTTTGAATGAAGAAAAAATATATCAGTTGCTAAAACTTGCCATGGCTTATCTGCTATTTCTTTTGCAACCATCGGTTCATTCCTATTATTATTTTGAAAACTTTTACATGTATCACAATTTTGAATCATATCTTCAATTTCTTTTGTCATTGTCGGCCAAAATACAGACTTCCTAGCCATTATTTTACATTTTTCGATCCCCATGTGAGCATAATGAATCTTTCCTAATATTTCCTTCCTTTTAGTTTTCGGTATTACCATTCTATCTCCTTTGAATACTAGTCCATTACATTCACTCAACTCGTCTCGATAACTGTAATAAATCTTCGCTTCACTTTCTACTTCATTTTTATTTTGAGGCCATCCATCCCTAATGTACTTTACAACATTCATCAACTGATCATCTTTACCAGTCTCCTCTATCATGCTGTTTAAATTTTTATCACTAATTTGAAAACTGTTAAATATCATACCGACATGAGTTTCTATTTCTAAATCATAAGACTTTGTTTGATCTTTCAAATGCGACCTACTTAAGTGATCTGCAAGTAACAATTCTTTCCCAGGTTTATAAACTAACATAAAAGTATATGGTTGTAAAGCCATTCTAATTTTTTGAAGCCTTGCTGGACATTTGTTAAGCGGTTTTGAAAATATTGAAACTAATGGTTTATGATCAGTTTCTACTTTAAAATTCTGACCATAAAGATATTGATGAAATTTTGTACACCCATGTAATATAGCAATACTTTCTTTCTCTATTTGACTGTAATTCTTTTCTGTCTCTGTCATACTTCTTGAACTATATGCTATTGGTTTATTTTCTTGCAATATAACTGCACCTACTCCTTCTTTAGAAGCATCTACACTCAGTACTATATCCTTATTAATTTCAAAATATGCTAGAACTGGAGGTTTACATAGTAAATTTTTTAACTCATCATATGCTTTTTGTTGACTCTCTGTCCACAAAAATGGAATATCTTTTTTAATTAATTTTCTTAACGGAGCTGTAACTTCTGCAACATTAGGTATGAATTTAGAAACATAATTAATCATCCCTAAAAATCTTAATAAAGACTTTTGATCACTCGGCTCTTTCATTTCAATAATAGCTTTTATTCTATCGCTATCTACTTTCAAACCTTCCTCTGTCAAAATATGTCCTAAATACTTAACTTCTCTTTTCTTAAATTGACATTTCTTTTTATTAAACTTTATTCCCCATTCTTTCGCTCTTTTAAATACTTCCTCTAACAATCTATCATGTTCATCTTCTGTTTCCGCATGACACAATACATCATCTATATAAACTTCAACCCCTTTCATATCTTTGAAAATGTTTGAGAAAATTCTATGAAACACTTCCGGACTGGATGATAATCCAAATGGTAATCTATTAAAGAAATACCGACCATATGGGGTATTAAATGTTGTTAGCTCCCTACATTCCTTACTTAATTTTATCATATAAAATCCCTTGTTAGCATCTAGCGTGCTAAAATACTTACTATTTTTTAAAGAAGATATAATCTCTGTTAATGTAGGTATCATTAAATGTTCTCTCTTTATCTGTGAGTTTAAATGCTGTGGATCTAGGCAAATCCTAAGAGATCCATCCGGTTTTATTGTCATTACTAGTGAACTTACAAATTCAGTAGGACCATCTGCTCTAGAAATAATATTCATCTTTTCTAAGTTTTCTAACTCACTTTTCAATCTCGGTAACAATTTAAAAGGAACATGCCTACATGGTTCTATTTTACTAATATAATCATTTTTTAACTGAATATTATACTCATAATTTTTAATTTCACCTATACCATGAAACACATCCTCATACTTGCACAAAATTTTTGACAATTTATCTGAATTTACACTATTAATATTACCAGAATTCCTTTCTATTAACTTAAAATCTATCAGCGTAGACAAACCTAAAATAGGAAATAAATCCTGTCGACTCACCTGAAAGTTAACATTTTTTTGAAGGTTATTTATCTCAATAGTGAAATATATTTGTCCAACAGTATCAATTTTATCACCACTATAGTTTGACAATCTTAAGCTACTTTTCTCAATTTTGTGAATATTTAGCATTTTACAACATTTTAAGGATATGACGTTACATTGTGCTCCTGTATCTAACTTGAATTTTATATTTTTACCACTATGAACAAATTTTACATTTTGAACCCAACAATTATCCGAATTAATATCACTTATAACAGTATCCATATATAATTCAGTATCCTGAGCCACAATCTGCTCGGTTTTAGCAAATTTAAATTGAGAACTTTTACACATTCGAGCAAAATGATTAAGTTTATTACATTTCTTACAGGTCTTACCGATAGCTGGACATCTAAAACCATGATTAAAACCACATCTTGAACACTCTTTTTGTACCGGGTTTCTGCTACTTGTTGGAATCTGGCTTCTATTATTACTACTTAGGTTTTTCTTCTTATAAAATTCCTGTTGAGACGTCTTCTTTTGATCATAACTTCCTGCCTTTCTGTTCTCTTTTTTCACATAATTTATTTCTTTTTCCTTATTTATTTGCTTGAGCTGATCCCCTGCCAACTCAGCAGCTTTGCAGATTTGAATCGCTTTACTTAATGTCAGATCCGTTTCTCTTAGTAATCTGTCCTTGAGAATGCTACTTTTTATACCAGTAATGATTTTGTCCCTTATCATTCTATCTGCCATATCGCCGAAATTACATTCTTTGCTTAGTTTTTTAAGCTCGGTAATATAAGTGTCAATACATTCGCCATCATGCTGGTTCCTTGTGAAGAACACGTGGGCACTGACGCTTTCATTTTTCACGGGAACGAAATAATTCTCGAACTTCTTCAATACTGTAGCGTAATTTTTCTTCTCCTCTTCTTTGAGGTTAAACGTGTTGAAAATTTCAATACATTCTTCTCCTAAGCAGTGTAGGAATAGTGCCACTTGCACTTCTTCCGTTTTATTGTTCACTCCCGACGCAATTCTATAAAACTCGTACCGTTGTATGAATTTCTTGAACTCCTCTGCATTTAACGTTTTTAATGTTGTTGGGGGTTTTAATCCCACAATACCTGCAGAGTCTTCTTTCCGCAGCGCCATGTGGTGTTTTAGTTATTAAGTAAAACACAATAAAAAGATATACACGATACAAGTTTCTTTATTTCAGCACTCGAAGCCATCTTGTTACATCATAGAACATGAATAGTGTTGTCAGCCTGCTCTTTATATTAATATTAAATGTTGCCATACTATTTATAACTACAACACAACCGTCCGTAGTATCTCTCAGTCTCCCTCAGAACTACGGGTTTCGACGAAACCATGGTGCCGGACTCGGTTTTCAACCTCGTTTGCTGAATTTGCCCAATAGACAGATCCCTGGCGAACACTTTTGAGCCCTGGTTTCGCTCAATAGTGCTTTTTACACGATTTGCGTTGTGTTTTCGCACTTGGAGATCTGTTCATTGAGCCGTCGGTATTCCCTCATAGAGGTTGGAGACTGCACACATAGTTCTCGTCGATCCCTCATAAGACCGAGAGTTTGTTCTGAGAGAACCTGAGATCTACCACTAGGGTGGGTCTTGAAATACTTCAACCCTACCTCGTGGACAGTTGTTACCATACTGGTGTTATACTCGTCCACTGACGTGCACGATTCTAGGTACACAAAACGGTTTTGCAGCTCAAGTTGAAAGTTTTCGGATCCCTGGATTTGGATAGGTGTTGGGTGAAGCGTAGACTTCATCAAGCGTGACCGTTCCAGCTTCAGGTCGATATTTAATGTGCCTCTTACAAGTCGGTGATCGCTTCTGGTTTTAAACCTGCTGATCACAGAGACATCATTAAATATGTGCCGTTTGTCTGCCAGAATGAAGTCTATCTCGCTTTTCGTGGAACCATCAGGACTTATCCAAGTCCACTTGCGTTGCGGCTTCTTTCTGAAGAAGGAGTTCATCATGAAGAGACCTTCCTTCTCCAAAAAGTTAGCCAGTAAGTGTCCCCGGTGGTTCCGTCGTCCAATGTGTAGGACCGTAGGGACCCACTTTCATCTCGGCGCCGCTTTGCATGCCCAGTCTCACGTTGAAGTCCCCCATCACAACATGGAAATGAGCTTTAGAGGTATGTATGGCTCTGCTTATGTCCTCATACATAACCTCAACCTCATTGTCAGGATGTGTCGAAGTCGGCGCATATACCTGTACAACCTTCAACGAATACCGTTTGGATATTCTGAGTGTAAGGTACACAGCAATTATTATCCAGCAATTTATTTGTCAACTTTGATAAGTTTTCCACTTTGGGTTATCTGGAAGAGATCGCTTTTTAGCGATAAGATCGCCTATTGTATACTATCCATTGTAGTTGTTATGTACATGTACATTTTATTCTGGTGTGCAATAAAGAGTTTTGTATTGTATTGTATTGTACGCTACCCTGGACGACACGCTCCCAACTTGCACAATGTTGTTGACGAGGGACTTGTGAACGAGAAATCCGACACCACCTTGGGACAGATGTTCGCCCTCCCAGTGATAGAACAAGTTTCCGGATTTGAGTATTATCGTGTCCTCTCCCTTGTAACACTTCTAGCCGGTGTTATATAAAAGAAACAGCGTAGATAAGAAATATTAATCGGTTTAATCAGCTTAGGGTCGTGGGTACATTCGAGCCGCATTAAATTAAGGATCCTTGTCACTACCACTCTCCTGTTCTGTAGCGAGTAGACACAGGTGCAGTAAGTCAGTTACAGCAGATCGGGCTGTAGTGCTCCGTCCAGCGTCCAGTAGGGGCAGCCTGGTCGTGACGATGGTACTTCTACCCGAGCGGGAGAACCCCAGTCGGGGTTATAATACAGCACTTTTTATTGCGTGATCGTTCACTATCCTAATAAACGATTCGAAATATAAGCTTTAGTACTTATTTGAATAGTTTAGTAAAATAATAAATACTAGATTAGGCGTTACAAGCAGTAACAAATCCGCGAAGTTAGTGCACCGTCGTTAATTAATATCGAGAGGTGTTTACGCTCCGGTGACTCGCAGTGGATAACCCGATGCATCGTTTCTTCCGCTTGTCCGGTGTCCCATGCATAAAAAACGTATCGCGAGCGCAAGTACACGGCAGATATAGAAAACAAGGCACATACCGCGTCTATGTCTGTGATTTTTATTATTTGAGTAACATTTGATAAATATAATTTTTTATATTAAGAGTTATTTTATTTATTTCAATTATTATAATATTATTGTTAAGTGTAAAATATAAATAAAATGTAGGTTAAGTTAGATATAATTTTATTTTTTATTTTTAGTAACATTAAGATATAGACCGTTACACCCTCTCTTCGGACTTCAGATAAATCCACAATACTCCAATTTAACTTGTCTATCTTTTCTTCCAGCTCTTTCACCTTATCGTCGGTCCTCAGTGTCCTGGTGTTATATGTTGCCAGGTGCAGAAGTCGTTTTTGAGATTGGTAGCCCGATCTCTGCCGGCGATTCTTAGCACCCCCTGCCCCGCCGTTACCATAGCCGCTACCGTAACTAGGAATAGCGGGGCTGCCGGGGACTGGGGGCCGAGGCTTAGTTCTGGCTATCATAAGGGGGTTGTAGCCGGTAGTCACCCCGCTTGGCCAGTGCGTGTTGGTGACCGCAGTAGATGTTCTTAGTCCTGCTGCCCGTCTCCTGGAATATCCTATTAGTCGCCGTTTACGACATCCCAGGAAGAAGTAGGAGTGGTGCTATTCTACAAAGTGGACCCGGCACCACACGGGGGAATCATACCTATTTACAATGATTAAATTGGGGTTTATTTACAATGATTGAAATTTCACGTATTGATTTTATTATTTACACAAGCCTTAACAGATGTCCTAAATGCTCACCTCCTCGAGTGATGCAGAGTTCAGAACGTTTGCACAAATGTTCTTTACGCGGTTTAGCACAAGAACACTTCATTTCGAACTTTATCAAAAGCAGTCACTATTCTTAATTTTAATTCGTCTCTGTTCGAATACTTCGTAGCATACACAACACTATTAACCTCCCCCATAAATAGAAATCCATCGGTGTGAGGTCCGGGGAGCGCACCGGCCATGGCACAGGTCCTCTTCGCCCTATACACCGATCACCGAAGTGATCATCTAAGTATATTATGTATGTCTGTAATATTTTTTATTACCTCGTATCTTCCAAATGGCTGGATCAAATAATGCAATTAAGATATCGTTAGATTCGTTTTGATAACCCAAGTATTCTTAAATAAGTGGCATTAAAAAAATTGTGGCTGTGAGATGTCACTGTTTGAAGTATCAAAAAATAAAAATAAATCGAATAATGCAATATGGGTATCAAACTAAAGAGCTCAGCATAAGGATTTCAAAAAGGTATAATATCATGATACCTTTTTTGATGGCAGGCAGCTTTTTAATTTTAAATTTATACTAGTTTAGTAGTCGGTAATAGAAACATAAAAAACGGTATTAGAAACAAACATCATCCATGCGTCGGTAATAGAAGCAATCGCTATTTTAGATTCAATTATTATTTATTAAATATTGTGTGATTTAATACTGAATTTACGTACTGAATATCGTAGGATATTTAATCATGTTAAAGAATAAATTAAAACACCTTTTCTAGCATAACAACTTATATCTAATTTTCTGAAGTTCATTCAAAGTCGGCTTAAACTGGCGGTAATAGGCGCGTTTACCTTACCTATTAAGTTGGTCCAGCGGCTTGGAACATATGAAGTAATAAAGAATATTACGTGCATAAATGCATACATACATACATACAAGATACGCGCGAAAAACATAAGCCTTCCTTGGCAGTCGGGTAAAAAGTATATGTATAATATGTAAAGTATACGTATATGTTGCCTTTTAACCTCTTCCTATCTTTCATTAAAATCAGTTCAGCCATTCTAGAGATCAGCCTGAAAGAGACAGACAAAATTTTAATAATTGATTGTGTTTTATTATTGAGTAAATAACAATAAGCACATAAGAAATCAAAATTATTTTGAAATATAAATATAAGTATTTTCGGGTTCAATAAAAACTTTTTTTTAGTTGTGTTAAATAATTTAATTTTATAACTTAACATTTTCGTCACAAATATTTAAATCACAGATTCGAAACACGTCAACAACACAACAAATTAACATCGTCGAAATTATTTGACGTCCATTGAAAATAATTGCTACGAGCGATCGTAATTAATGCTTCTTGTCCCATTGTTTCCCGCATCATGTAATGACAGATGAAAGTTGGTTTCGCTGCATTTCGTGTTCCGACTTCGGATGACACATCCAAGTTCATTAACCCCAATTTTTTTACACCTGCCTTAAACAACATCTTTTATTTCTGAACAAGTTTAAATTTAATTAATAATATTTTTAATGTGGTCATTATATTTTATAGCAGTGATAATTAGAACGTTGGTCGACCGAACGCGGAGGCCCGAGTTCAAATCCTGGCACGCACCTCTAATTTTCAAATATTATGTGCGTATTATAGTTATCACTTGCTTCGGTGAAGGAAAACATCGTGCGGAAACCTGCACACTTGAGAGTTCTCCATAATGTTCTCAAAGATGTGTGAGGTCTATCAATCCACACTCGGCCATCGTGATAGACTATGGCCTGTCCCCTCACATTGTGAGAGGAGACCCAGAACCCAGTAGTGGGACAATAAAAAGGTTGTTACTTTGCTTTTTATATTTTTGTGACGTTAGCCGTTAGTTAGTAAGTTGTGCAGGTAGTGTCTGCCAAGGGTCCTCGGTTCTATCCGGCAGGGTGGAATTGTCGTTTGACATTTTTCTTGACAGATATTTGCTCTCAAGATTTATGCTGTACTGAGCGTGTAAAGGTTTATTCATTCATGTCATCACAAAATTGAAACCCGAAATAATGATTAATCATTTTTGTCGCTTTTAATATTTGGTATCATTATTTGAACTCAAATAAACTTTTACTAAAACCATAAGTGAGGGCAATTTAAACATTTAACAGACAATCATTTACAGCAAAACAGCCAATAAGAAGATATTTATCTCGCGTCATCGAGAAATCCGATTAGTATAACAATCCGGTTGTTAACACTTTCATATGGGATTGTATCCGTTACTATTGAAGCTGATATTATATGAAATGCGATAGGACAATTAGTAACGATAGCAATATTTTATTTTAAAAATTATAAGAGTTTTTAGCGTTCAAATACAACAAATTTATTTATTTTCCCGCACACACGGCCTGGAATTATTTTGCTTAAAAGGTGCTGCCACTAACTAACTACATGTTGTATTAAAAATTTTGGACCTAATAAATAATTAGTCTAATATCTCATTTATCAGCTAGTAATGAAAATAAATAAAGAATAAACAATATAATAACCTATCATAGATGTAATTAAAAAAATTAATTACATCTATGTAACCTATGCTTAATATTAAAAGTGACATTTCTAAATAAGTATATAGACTTCAAAGGTAGGGAATACACTGGGAATAATTAACCAAATTTAACCCCTGAAAGAGCAAAAGGGGGTGAGGTAAGAGCACTAATGACCGACACATTAGTGCCTCGTTAATCGTTTTGTCGAGTGCACTCATTTCTTCTGCAGGTCAACATAGAAAGGACATTTTAATTGATATCCGTATTACTGATTTTATTAAAAGTTTTGATTTGAACAAGAATAGATTGAAAAGAGGAAAATATGACCTTTCATAATAAACAGATAGCCCACATTCGTAAAAAGTATGGAGGGTATTCTTTAATTTGAAAAAAATGTTTATTTGTTTGTTTGAAAATTAATTTAAATACAACTAAAAATTTATGTAAATCTACAACATATCAATGAAAACAATATCCAAATCAGTTTATTCGTTTCTGTGATGATTCAGAAAAAACCCAAGTGTTCTTAGATAAGTGAAATTTAAGACTGTGAGACGCTATTGTTTGAAGTATCAAAAAATAAAATAAATCGAATAATGCAATATGGGTATCAAATTAAAGAGCTCACATCATGATACGTTCTTACACAGCAGGCGGTTTTTTTAAATTTTTGAATTTATTATTCCGTTAAAAGGTATGTATCTCTAGTAATAACAATATCTCAAATATTTTCCATTTAACATCGATCATTTAATTTTATTATGTGTTAACGTTTCATAACCTTCCGTTCATCCTTATTTTCTTCAAGTTAGAAAAAAACTTAGCTTTCAGCACATTTGTTCCCAATTAAATCTTTGAATTACTCTGAGAAATGTGGGTTGAGTCGGGTTTCTGTCTGAGTTGTAATTAATAACTCCTGATCTAAAGCCCGCGTCAGCACATGTGGGTATTATTACCGATTTATTGCGTAATAATTATGTTTCTTTTATATTTAATAACGTGTTAAATAACTGTTAAATAAGTATGGTTGTAATATAATTTTGTTAACTACTAGGAATACCTAGTAATAACTAGTGTCTTATGAACTTGTCTTTAATGAAATTGGCGCCACGTGGCTTCAATCTCCAATGGATTCGTTCCATTTTGAAAGGAAAACCGGAGCTCGATTTTGAAAATAGAACCTCCCGGGTGGGACACACATTTTGTACGAGATGTCTGTTCTATGACATTATACTTCAATGTAATTGGGTGTTAATTTCTGATAGATCTGCTCTGCCAAAAATTCTAATTCTGGTATGTTGGCTGATGAAGGGTTTTTGTAAAACGAACACTGAAATGCTACACCGAGTTCTCTACAATACATTAGCAAAAACGGCATTCAAATTGGTTAGCTGGAACAAGCACTGGTCACAGTTTTATTATATGTATACAACATGAAGCAAATCAACCAATCCGTAAAAAACACAAACATCCAAGAGAGTAAGAAAAATACCGCAAATCCTCTCTGTCCATTTGATAAAGGGACCGCGCCTTCCGAAACAAACACAGACGGACAAACAAACGAACGTTTTAGGGTGGCGACACCAGTTATCGTAACAGGAACCCGCTTCCACAGATAATGACCGGTCAATATTTGAAAGGCATCGACAACTATGAAATGGCTTCTTCACTTTAGTAAAACAAACTTTAAATTACGTTCACAAAATATCAACAATTCTTATTGTCTAAGAAATTAGGTTGAAAGTAGAATGAAAACTGATTTGAGAGCTACGCTGTTTTTTGACCCATTAGACGTCGTTATGGATATTAAAAGAAAAATAAATGGGTCTAGTTACGCTTTTTGGTGAAGAAAGTTATGTTTTGGGGAGTTGGGTGTCTTGTACAGATGTCTTACACAACAGTGATTTTTCGTTAAATAATAAAACATTTGTTAAGAGAGAAATTTAAAAATAAAAGCTTACACACTCATACCCGCACTAGGTTTCCTTATGTCATGGACAACGCAAATTCCCCTCCCTTCGCAAATAGGGTCTCTATCAACTAGGCTATTCAAATCAGACCACTATGAACTAACTGAAATAATAATTTCTAGATTCATTTAATTTTTAGTTTACATAACTATTTCATATGGTATTTTATTATAATTACCTTTTCATACGTGTAGTTAAAACTTTAAGTAAGATCAATTTAATCCACAGTTAACAGTTTTACCTAATTTGGATCCTACAAATATTATAAATATAAAAGTTGTGCGGATATTTCTTACTTTCTTTATTCAATCACTCAACGGATTTTTATAAAATTTAGCACGCAGATTAACCATGACCTATAATAAACTATAGAGTACATAATATCCACAGACTTGAAAAAAGAACCAGACGGATTGTCAGTAACAAATTCAGTGAAGCACCCATAGTAATACCAACTCCTCTATTCGTACAAGTATCACACGCACACATTGACACCATGCTGTTATTACTCGGCCGCCATTACCGCGTCGGACCGCACTAAAAATTACGCACACATGGTAAGCGAGCGGCGTCACTCTCGATAAGAAAAGGTGACGTCGTTCTTTTTTTAAGTCTGTGATAATATCGCAAAAAATGCAAGCAAAACCGCGAGCAGAGCGTGAGTATTCTAAATTAGTTACTTAAGATAAAGTTTTATTGTATATGTATATTAAACACACGTAGTTTTATGTGTTTATGTTAAAGAGGTTTTGAGTTATAGAAGGGCCAAAAGTGGCACCAAGTGGTTCGTGTAATATTACACTTGGCACTGGCTAGCCAGTTCCTTTGCTTGAACTTGGCTTGACACGCTGCCGCGTGTCTAGATGTGTAACCTTTGAACTTAAACAAGCCAAAGTTTTGAAAATAGTTGGACAGACTAAAAGAAACAAAATACAACAGCAGATAGAAAACGTCAGTCCACGTGTCATGTGCTGACTGCTGCCCTCTGGGACCGATGACCCAAAAACCTGAGTTCAACTTATTTCAACTCTGACGTCCACGCTGATGCTCCCATCTCTTATATCATTTTTGACTTAAATAAGATGAATCACAAATATTACACTTGTATTTGAAGGTTAGAAGGTTCACTAGTATAGGATACTAGAAGACAAAACTGTACTTTTTTCTTTTTTAGTAGTTATTGTAAAAAAAATAGTTGCATTAGCAATAGGTAATGGCCAGGTTAAATGCAGAATGAAACTCAATTGGGTTCGCATACTGCGAAGGTTTTCATTATGTTTTCAAGGGTGTATGAAGTCTGCCAATCCCAGCCATAGTGGAGGACTATAGCCTGTGTCTCTCATCTTGTGAGCGGAGATTCGAGTCCGACGAAAAAGGGTTTTGGGATGCAATAGTGATAAAAAAATAGAAACATATCGCATAAAATATTGACTTTCTTAAAGTTATTATTCCACTAAAATAAAGCGGAAAGAAAATAAAATATGATACTTATTAAACTGACTACTATTTAATATTATATTATAGCATTATTTTCCTCTAAAAACCTACATATTTCTCTGAATTATTAAGTCAGTCACAATCAATGTGCGTCTAAAAATATCTATTCTATTTTAGCCACTATTATAATAAATTAGGTGGTGATTTATGAATTAGTGGGACAAGTAAATGTAATTGTTGTTCTTTATTTAACGCTTTCTTTGGAATATTCAAGTAGTATATAAAAATGCGAATTAGTTTATTAGAAGCTTTCTCATTTTCCCGTGGCTTAGTAATAAAATCAGGGGTTGGTTTCCATGGTCAAAAAAATCTGTGTCTTGACTTATAATTCCGCAATAACAAACAGAATAACATCATGGAAATATTTAACTATGGCCCGAAGTTAAATTGTTAAGATCAGATGGCATGCAAGCAAAAAGAAAACAAGTGACCTCAAAGCAAAACTCAGACAAATGTGGGCCAACAGAATTGGGATGGCGCCAACTCGAATAATTTTTAAATACAGCCTTTTAACTCCTTGGGACGTATTAAGTTTTGTTTCGCAAAACCTATTTTTTCCCACTGTTTACTCGGGAAATAAAACGGGAGCATTTTAAGCATTGGCTTGGCAAGTGACATAAGTTACACGATACCAACTAGGCAACTGTAAACTTCATTTCGACTAATTTAAAGTTTAGCGATAAATCCCAAAAGGAAATTGTACGTACAGATGTTCCAGTAAATAAAGATTAAAGCATTTAATCAGCTTGTTGTTACTCGCTTCGCGTAACAAAAAGTTTTGACTTGACTTATATCTTTGGAACTTGTGAGGCTCAGTGCATTACCGACTGTTCTTTTGGTAACTTGTGAGTTGAACTTGTATTTGAATACAAAATTAATGACGTTGAAGTTAAATTGCATGCTGATTGTAAGCTTAACTTAATTGTTGAAAGTTTGCAATATCTATTTTAATTTAACAGTAAAATGTTATTTCTCGTGTGTCTTAAATAACGTGTCTCAATAATAAATAACCAGGGCCTTGAGGTTGCGGAGACGGATTGGTGGAGGGAATAATGGCAAAGTGACGGAAGTACCTATTCATGGCGCCTATAGGCCGAGATGGCTAAATTACTGTTATGTTATGATTTCAACCGGGACCGACGGCTTTACGTGCCCTTCAAAGCACGGAAGCGCCCAAAAAACGATTGCCATTAGCGGTCACCCATCAATTACGATTGAACAAGTAATGCCGTAGGTTAGACATATTTCAATTTATGTGTTGATAAAACTGAATATGTACATACTTCGTCCCTTCGATACTTCGACAAGTAAAGTAAAATACAATAATATTCAGTATACAAACTTAATCTATTAAGTGAACGAAATGTCGTGTATTCGACTTCCCGTCAGACGTGTGTTAACACATTACACATGTCCCATTTCCATCTATTGTCCTTCGTCTGTGACCTGCTTTAAGGAAAAGCTTACGAAGTGTGAGGAAATAAGGGAAAACGGAGCGCAAAGAAATTAATGTTTCGGAATGCAGACGGAGATCGTGGAAAAATATTTCGCGAAGTTATTTCTACGTTTATAAATGAGTCCGTTAATGTAATTTCGATGTTGGAAACAAGACCCCCGGCCATAACAAGTTGACAATTCTTCTTCATAATAAATGAATTTGGAGTAAGTATTGTTTAATGCGAATTACTTACGGTCTTCAAATTGACTTAGTGTTTTAATTTATGTGCTAGAAGTTATTGTTATAAGCGTGTTTATGATTGCAAAAAAATCCAAGAGGATATCAGAATTTGCTGTCAACAACGCAAAGTCTGCTTGGAAAGATAATTTAATATCAAAGTGTTTGATAGTTAAATAATCTCAAGTTCAAAAACTAATTGTTAAGGATATAGTACTTACTGATCGATGTCGTGGAGTGGATAAACTTACCTGTAAGAAAACAAAAGGCATCAATGTCACAATTCCATTATAGGAAAATAATGGTACACATTCCATACCTGGTCTTTCATGCTTCTTTATCACGAGTTACATTAAAAATTGACAGTGCATTAGTATTATTGGAAGGATATTACTTTTTAAATGTATGCGTAGGTGTGGGATCAAAGGAACTCCATGCATCGGCCTACCATTCCGAGATAAGAGCGTGTTATGGAGACGCCTATACTCTAACGTTGAAAGATTACAATTTTATTTACTGCTCCAAAACGTTTGATAATCCATGTCTTAATTAACCAAGCGAGAGGAGAACTTGTACTATGTGCTTCTGAGCTGATATCCTCCAACGATTAACGTTCACTGATTTTATACTAAATTGTTCTCAAACTCCAGCACCGTAAGGATGTGATTCAAATGAAAAGTAATTTACATTAACGATCAAAGCCGATTCATAAAGTAACAAATCGAATAACATGGTAGCGGTTTCCTTACATATGTTATGTCGGCACCAATATCCATTTTCTTCAAACAGATTTGATTACAAATTATTTCTGTAAATAACTTCTCCATATATTCACATTATGCGTTACAAATTCTTCCGAGTTCATCTCCCTAAGTTTCTTATTATTTATGTAAGTTATATAATTTGTTGTCTCTATAAATACAGTCAAAATTATTTGTTAGTAGAATGTTTGGCTTCTTTATTTATATTTTGAACAACCTCGTAATCTACAGAAGTCTTAATTAATTTTAATAAACGACGTAAAACAACTAATCAAATAGACTTGCTCTCTGGAGATACGAAAAATTTATTAAGAGGAAGTTGAATCAATCACAACAGTAATCCTGTAAGGCCATAAACAAACTCGAACAAATGCCGATAAAGCCTAGTTTTACGATCTGCCACCTCGTTTATTACTGAGTGTGTTCAAGCGAAACAAAAGTGGAGGAATATGGTATTAACAAAATGGACCGCACTCAATAGTTGTAGGTTACTAACAAATTTACGATTCCGGTCCGTATAAGCGTATTGGAGCATGGTGTCATTAAAATGTTCCATCGTTATCGGCTTATTGCCCGATTTAGATTTATTTACGACATTTTACGATTTCAATTCCAGCAATTGTACTATTCGGCTTAACGGTTGGTGCTTTTATTGAATTATTTATGGGACCATACATAAATCCTAGATCTGCCTTTTTATGGAAGTCGAGTTTCGAATAATCAGTAATGATATTTAATTTCGTTGAATAAAGTTTGTTTATGGACGATGCTATGGTTTTCAAGGTGATGAGAGAGGAACATCTTAAATTTTAAATTGATCAGCTATTACAGTGCAATAGCTTTTTATGATTTATATTTCTTAATAGGGATACAAATATATGAGATTAATAAAATCGACGGTCCCTACGTACAAACCCCTAATTGCAAATTACAAATTTTACAGGAGAGCGCTTCAAAGTTTCAAACATATATAATATCATGTTCTACTTAGCGTAAATTCACGAAATTTGGTATGAAAGTTTAATATGTGATATATCTTATAATAAATAATAATAATAGGTCATAAAATAGCTTTTTGTGTATTATCTGATACTTACTTTTACATCGGAATCGTCCCTATTGCACATAGCTTAAGTGGTTAGTTATTGGCTTTTACGTGGTAGTCTCTGAAGCAATCAGTCGTAATTGGCACTTATGAAATTTTATTTGGGGTACATGGGATTTTTTGTTAACAGTTATGTAGGTATAATTATGATGCACTTACAAACCTGAGCCAATTTAGAATAAATAAAATCAGAATACTATACTTTATATTCAGAAGCGGCTGAAAAAATAAAATCTTAAAATCTTTATTTATTTATTGTAAACCTATAAACTAGAACAATGGACGGACTTAATGCTTGATCGTATTCTCCACCAGTCAACCCTGGATCACCAAATGACAGTTGTACACGGTGGTACGACGTATAGTCCAACGTAAAATAACTGAATTACCACCAACGTTAGTACGAGTATACGTCAGAAACCTTACTTAATTTTGTAGTTAAGAGAAATTTCGCACATCGATTTAAAGTTCAGATTACCCACTAGAATTATTTTTGTTAAACTAAACGATAGTTTAGGTCTTAGGGTATCCTGAAGGTTACGATAGCAAAAAGTACCAATCACGGATCTACCACTTACGGGATTGCACGTGAGGATGGTGGAAATTACGTACTACGCGTATTTGGGTGAATTTCAACAAACTCTAATTTTGCCTAATTACAGTGGCGAATTTAAATTTGCTGTTTCTGATAAATTTTTTTGGCCTAAATAATAGATAAAGAGTAGTACTAATTAATCATATACTAGAGATCGAAAAAAAATGATTAGTTCATGAGATATTTCCATTTGAAATTATCAAATGCCACCGAAATTATTAAAGGACCACCGGAATTAAAATCCAAGCCACCGAAATTGATTAAATTTAAACTTGATGTTTCTAATACACTTTATTTGGCATAAATCATATGTAAATAGTAGTGATAATTAGTCATATAGTAGAGATTGAAAAAAAAAATATTTGTTCCGGAGATATTATCAAATTACACTATCAAATGCCACCGAAATCAGGACCACTGGAATTAGAATTTGATCCACCGATATTGATTTATGCCCATGAGAAATCATAAAGGCAGGATCATTTAATACTTTAAAGATATTATGTAAATTTTGAAGAATAGGAGTCTAGATGAACGGACTCCTTTTAGCGGTAATTAGACAGGCCCATTGCACTTCTGAGCCACGTTTATAAGCTGTTTTCGAGGGTCGTCACAAATCGCATTGCACACAGGCTTGACGACTTCCAGCCTCCCAAACAAGCAGGATTCCGAAAAGGCTACAGCACCATAGACCATATACACACATTGCGGCAGATTATACAAAAGACCGAGGACTATAACTTGCCGTTATGTATAGCCGATGTGGACTATGAGAAGGCCTTTGATTCTATCGAGATCTGGGTGGTACTAGATTCTCTCCAGCGGTGGCGGATCGACTACCGTTATATCAAGGTGTTGAAGTGTAAGTACTCATCCGCCATCATGTCCGTCAGAGTACACGACACAGCAACGAACCTCATCCAACTGCAGATAAGTGTCAGACAAGGATGTCATATCCCCAAAACTGTTCACCGCTGTGTTGGTAGACGTGTTCAAGCTGATGGAGTGGAAACAACATGGCATTAACATCAATGGCGAATACATCACACACCTACGATATGCCGATGATATAGTCATCCTGGCAGGTTCCCTGGAAGAACTTGGAACAATGCTCGGGGGACTTGAACAGCGCCTCACAACGGGTGGGTCTTAAATCATGTCGAATGTCCATGTCACACCCGTATCGGTTGTTGTTGACGGCGTTGCTCTCGAAGTTCTAGACGAATACAATTACCTGGGACAAGTGATCCAGATGGGTAAGTTCAAGAAGTTGAACTTCTTTCTCGAAGGAGAAAGAAGTCACTTGTAGAATCCAACTCGGATGAGCTGCGTTCGGGAAACTCCGTCATATATTGTCGTCCAAAACACTACCTCAGTGCCTGAAGTTTAAGGTGTTCGAGTAGTTTGTGTTGCCGGTGATCACATACGAATCCGAGACGTGGTGCTTTACTATTGGCCTAATCCACAACCTCAGAGAAGCGCAGCGGGCTATGGAGAAGGCTATGCTTGGTATTTCTCTACATGATCGCATCAGAAATGAGGAGATCCGTAGACGAACAAGGGTAACCGACATAGCTCGAAGAATTAGCCGGCTAAAGTGGCAATGGGCGGGCCACATAGTGCGAAGGACCGATAACCGTTGGGTAAGAAAGGTCCTCGAATGGCGCCCACGTCTCGGAAAAAGGAGCATAGGATGATAGGACGCCCCCCGACCAGGTGGACTGACGACCTGAAGAAGACAGCGGGTATCCGCTGGATTCAGAAGGCTCAGGACCGGTCAGAGTGGTATAAGTTAGGGGAAGCCTATGTCCAACAGTGGATCTCCAAGGGCTGATGGGTAGATGGAGACACGCTTGTATTTCCATGGCCTATACTTCCCTATACGCTTTGATTTGCCACCGGAGCCACCGAGATTGCGCCACCGGACTTAGAATCAGAGACAAAACTTGAATTTTAAAGAAAACTTTTAGTCACAGGTTAACTTTTATTTCACAATTGTAGCTGAAAACCGTTAATGGAACCCTCCATAAAATTTCTAGATAATCTGCTTTGTACTTTTACTAATATACATGACATCGGAATTGGATGATTTTGAATTCCTGCGCCACCGCAGTTAGTGCTTACGTGTTTGGCAGGAAAATTACGCAACCAGTCGGTCATCCTAACACGCAGTTTGCAAGAGCACAACTGAACGGTGCGGGGAGAGCCAGTAAGGTGTCTTCCAAATCGTGAAGTAACAAGTAATGAAGTATACAAAATGCGCCACCGGTATTCCTTTTTTTTGTAGGACATTTTTAAAAGATGTTTTAAGAGCTGTTGTTTAATCTTAAATTACTCCATAAATATATATTAGTTGTGTTATTTAATGTATTTCTAAAAAACATTCCCTTTCAATGAAATTTATTTACCAAAAAAAATTAAATTAATAAAATATGTAAATAAACGCAGTTTGGACAGTACACCGGAATTAGATTTTAGGTCTTAGATATATTTTTATTAAGAATCTATGTATTAAATACCTCTGAATACTTCACTATCATGTAGATCACTACTTAAACTACCTATATAAAATTATGCATAATTGTAGTTTACCTCCACACATTAATTTTCAACCTCGCCGTCTCAAAAATGCACTTGGGAAATTCACCCATTTACTTTTTAAAGTTTAGAGCTTGTTAGAAAAAATAATTAATTAACAGTCACCATGCTTCATAAAGGTCATCTGTTTGTTTTCTATAATTATTTAAAAGTATGAGTAACGATACTGGGTTCAGTAACACTTCTTACTTCACCTGGTTAGGTGAAGTATTGTATTTTGCCCCTCACATTATGGAAGGAGACTTGATCCCAGCAATGAGACATGAATGTGAAAGCCGACCCACGAAGGTTATAAGCACCTAATCATTTTCGAATTTTTTAAATCTTTGATGAGTAATAAATGTGTCTAAGCAACAACAAAAAGGCGGCCAAGTGCGAGTCGGACTAGCCCAGGAAGGGTTCCGTAAGAGCAAGTAAGATATAAAAGTTCTTGTAGTTCGTTGTAACTTTGATCGATGTGTTAATAATAATGTATTATTTTTATTAAAAAAACACTACTTATTAGATCTCGTTCAAACTAATTTTCGTTGGAAGTTTGCATGGTAATGTACATCACATATTTTTTTTTGATTTATCATTATCTTATTTTAGAAGTTACGGGGGGGGGGACACACATTTTACCACTTTGGAAGTGTCTCTCGCGCAAACTATTCAGTTTAGAAAAAAATGATAATAAAAACCTCATTATCATTTTTAAAGACCTATCCATAGATACCCCACACGTATGGGTTTGATGAAAAAAAAATTTTTGAGTTTCAGTACTAAGTATGGGGAACCTCCAAAATTTATTGTTTTTTTTCTATTTTTGTGTGAAAATCATAATGTGGTTCACAGAATACATCTACTTACCAAGTTTCAATAGTATAGTGCTTATAGTTTCGGAAAAAAGTGGCTGTGACATACGGACGGACAGACAGACAGACATGACGAATCTATAAGGGTTCCGTTTTTTGCCATTTGGCTACGGAACCCTAAAAAGAACGAATGTCAAAATTTCAAATAAAACGTCATTACACCTCACAAACAAATACGTTTAAGATGCTTGCTCAGAGCTTTCATTTCACGGCTATTACGTTAGAAGCGTTATGAATATCGTAAGTGGCATTCAATACATTTAAGGTTTGATTCATAAGTTTAACCGTGACTTTCGTAATAAAATGCTGTCAACATCAATTATATTGTTGTTGTCTTAGTGTAGAAATTGACGGAGCAGCTATTTTAATATTGTTGTGTTAAAATTCAGATATCATGACCTATTAATATACAATTCACTCTAATAATTAGTGGTAAAAGTTGAATGATCAGGTTTAATATTAATCGACAAACAAAATTAAGATTGGTGTATTGAACAATGTAAGGACCTAAAAAATAATATAGAAAATTAGTTTTATTGAAACAGGTTTCTGTTATATACAAGAAAGATTGAAATGTTAAAACACGAGCCACGACTTGTGATAAAAACATCATAGTGACATCTCGTTCACGACTCAACTGGAATCTGTGGAGCCGTCACGAGAGGAACAGCTTTGGACCTCCTTTGACAAGGTCACGGATTTGATGTTCGTGTTATTTATCTGTATTTCGCACAATAAAAACGACAAAGCAAATCGGATAAGGATTATAATTGTTCACTTTCAAAGAATATATGGCCGTTTTACTATATTATTTTAGTAGCCTTTGACATTAAAATTTTTTTTATAGTAATATTTTTACAAAAATCTGATTATGTTGTCGAATAACACTTGATATAAGATAGTGGCAATAATTTTAACTTTGATGCTAATAAATAATAAGGAGTTACTTAAGAACCTTTTTCTGTTATTCTAAAAAGGCTGCATGTAATCATTCCAACTTCCAAAGTTACCTAAAAATAAACCTGAGTTTTTACAACAGAAGTTATGCAGTAAATATTGTATCATACATATTTAAGAAATGTTAGAAAGAAACAGTACATTGATCACAAATAAAATGCCCATTATAATATCAAATGACAGGGATGAAGAATGACGTCTCGTTCACTAGCTCACGACTGATTTGAAAATCATGACATGGAGATACCTTAATCTTGATTTTCAAGATCATAAGGCTCATAATGATCACAGACAATAAATTACAATAATACAAAAAATAGAATCAGTAACTTAAGGACTAAAAATGTATAAAGCTTCAGAAATGGTATTAGACATTATTTTTAGTAGTATCACAATTACTATATGTAAGCAATAGAGACGAAATAGCTTTTGTAACTTCGTTTTCTTCGTCATCATAGTTGCTACCAAACCGTAACGCTATACTTACTAATAATTGTTTCGCTTCTAAGAAATCTCAGTGATAATAGGCCTGTTAAAACCTGTTAAAACTGTATAATTATGGGCACATATAAGTGATCTAAATAATTAAACTTATAGATTATCGTTTACTCTACTGAATTTTGATCTAATTTTGATTTAAAATTTATGAAAAATATAAATTTTCTTGATCTTAGTTATCTTTATTATATATAACACAAAAACTGTTTGTACGGATGTCCCTTATAGACTTTGAAACCAATATGCCTCAAAATGTTTTAATTTGAAAGGCAATAAACCGAAGTTGGTTTGAGACTACTATAACAACGAATTAGGCACATTCGCTCAATTGAAAAGTCGATTTTCCACTTTTTCCACACAACAATTTGAAGATAATATGTAAAGATGGCACATCAACGTCAACGTCAACACAAAAACACTGATCTGTCATTCTCATGAGAAAATTGATGGGTAGCGCAGAGTGTAGTGGAATATGTTGGGTATATACTATAAAATAAATGTGATTTAAGAAATATTTATTAAGGCTTACGAGTATGTTTTTGTTAAAATGCGACCTTCTGGAAGTGTTAAAAATGTTAACCGTGTAATTATAATAATATTTATATTGTTTTTAAATCAACTTCCTAAACAAATAAAGTGTTAACAACGTTTAATGACAAGAAGAATGGTTTTTTAATAAATCAGTTCTATTACAATAATTTTGTATAGGTAGTAAACTAAGTTCATTACTTTTAATATAGGTACATTATAAGCCGTTTGTGCCCGATGCAAACAAAACGATCGATGTGTTTTTAACATATTTCCATAGTGTAGCTCAGTCCGCTTCAGGTAGGTAAAGTGGACCTTTAATGCACGATATTGCACAAATCCGATTTGATACGAGACATTCAGACCACCTGATACGACGCTGATCTTAAAATATTGAGTACGTCCAGTGAATACCCCATCAAGGCAATCATTCACCGATGTACTAAGTGCATGATCACATCAATTTAAGCACCCTACATTACCTGGTCCTGTATAACATAAGATTGGTAGAAGCTCTCTAATCTTACGCTCTCACGCGTGTCACTACGTAACAAGGCGACCATAACAATTACGAAGACTTGATCAGACGAAGTGGATTTTGGGAAGGCCATTAGAAAAATTGGCCGTCCGACTTTTGGAGAGAATGTTAAGAGATAAGCAAAAGGAACAAGAATGTAAGGTTGAGGCGAAACAAAATGAAGAAATTAACTCTAAATCGGTGGAACAGCGGGGTAGATCACTTAATCGGCCGCTCGTCAGGAACCGGTTTTGTTTTTCAAGCGAGGTCAGTGGGCTCGCGTTTGTAATGATGACAACGATTGTTGTTTCTGATGGAACTTCGCATACCTTTTTGTTCTGCCAAATGAGTAATGGATAGATGAATTGGATTGAATTGATGTATCTTGATAGTGTTAGAGCTTTCATTACTATTACTTTAAAAAATTCAATATTGATTAGAAAATAGAAAGGGTTTTCACTTAAATCTTTTAGGGGTCCTACCAGGTTTTGGGTAGCGTTTAACCAAATAATTAAGTGTTAATTTTAAGTTCAGAAAAAACAATGATTTAAATATTACTCTTGATGAAATTAAATAAGAGATATTTTACATGCCAAGCCGATGGGGACAAGATAAAAATATTATGTGGAGCAAACAAGCTACAACATGTTTTTGGAAAGCTGAACGCTGTATCTTAGTCCCAAGGCACTTTGCTAGAATGATAAATCGCTTACAACTCATGCTCTGGACATGAACTGACTGAGACGAATTATTCTTTTTATAGTACACGCCGCTCGGATAGATTGCCTGTGATTTCAGGATTTCGGCTCCGTTAGTGAACCTATGATCAATTTTGTAGAGAAATGAAAATTTTGTTTCGGATCTATACTATTTTTTATTTAATGCTGATGTCTGAAAAATGTCTTGTAAAACGAAAATATGGCACTGTTTATTATTTCTCTTAAAATTATTTTGTAATGAAGATTTTTTGTGATATTTTCTTTATATTTTACTGTCGATTTCTGAAACACGATTACAAATTACTATCACTCTAATTCATCATAATACTTAGCCCCTACGAATTATGCAAACAGCTTGATCGTATAATACAATTTTCACGAAATCTTACTCAATAATTTTACAGTATACTATTTAATTTCTTAATAAATTTTAAAAGTTGTGTGCTTAAGTATGAAGGAAAACATACATTATATTATAATATGATCAGTAACGTTTACTTAAAAATACAAACATAAGCTCTTCCCTGCGCAGTGGCATCGCACTTTACATATTTTACTTATGTTTATCTGTGACTCATAATTTACATACCTGCTAAACAATGCGTCAATATAAAAAAAAGATTCGGGTCTGTATTTCGTATCTCATTCATAAGCTCTTTATTTCATCTGAGGCTTTCTTGACGGCATTATTCAAATCATAATCCTGGCTACAATCCCTGATATTAAAAAGAGAATTGTGAAGCGAGAAAAATAAAACACATTAGGGTTCCGCTTCTTAAAATTTTTCGTCATTAACAGCTTTTTTATCCTACAATTTGTTAAATTATGACTTACTAACTGTGAGCAACTTTGTTATGTGACTTTATAGTCAACTGCTTATAAATTTATTATAGCCCACAATAATTGTGTCATGCAAAATGTCATGTTATTGCAAAATTGTTATGGATAATTTTACACACAAAAAGATGAGCTTGAAATGGCTCCCATTTAATTAAATTCGATCTGATTTTATTTTATGTAGAAGTAACTGACAAATGAGTAGATAAGTTATCTGATGGTAAGAACGCATTACCTCCTATGGATACCCACTACCCATATCACCTATGCGTGGGAACTTGCTCATTATTGCAAGTCTAACACTCCAACCACATATACCAACACCAAATAAATTTTAAAAGCAAAACGAAAGCTACACAAAATTAAGAATGTTATTATTTACAATTATGCCTTCTAAACTTAATCAGTTAAATAAATAAATCTAGATAGATCAATCAATCAAATCTACATTAAATTATTCCCAAACATGACATAATCTTATTAAAACCAATAAGATCAAGACAGGGGTCAGTGACAAAATAGTATCTTGTAATCTTGCTTTGAAATTCAATACACTTCGAGCTAGCTCTTCGGTTTAATATCTTTCATCATTCCCATGTACAGCGAATCGTAATTTTGCATTTGACTTAGCGAGTCGTTGATATATTACCTTCCGCCCTGCGGTACCTCCTGTGGTTTTCCCTTTACAGTCTCCCTCGGGAGTCTAGTTGAGATATTCAAAGAACTTTGTAGCTTTTACGTTAGACTAATCCTATTTCCATATGCGAAATTTTAAGCAGATTTATCAGCTTCGGTTTGGCCAGCGTAACCTTTGTTGGCCACAGACCTTTCTGTTTTATGAAAGTTAGTGCTTTTGGATTTATTAACTTAGTTTCCTAGTTTTCTTATTTTGTTTCTTAATGCAATTTAATGTACACATTTGTATTGCATTAAATTTACGTAACAGATCGTTGATGTATTTAAAATATTACATTCTTGAGTTTCTTAGTTGCTTTTATATCAAAACATTTTACTAAATTGAAATAATAAAACTGGAAAATTTAAAGTGATACTTAAAACGATTAGCTAATGATATATCCTTAAACAAATAATTCTAAATTCATCGGTACAATTTTACTCTAATTTTCCCTTACTTATTTTTTATATTTTTAGCAGTGAACAAATATATTACCTACTATAATAGTATTTCATTGATTTTTAGTAACTAAACTACTTTTATAATAGTATCATAAAACAAGATGACAGTCGTTAGAGCATAACGAACCCCCACCCCCCATAATTCCAGTGCTCGACAGCCTCGAAACATATCGATAAGAAGTCATCCATCATCAAGGCCCACATCTCTAAATCTTAATACATTACGGCCTTCCACTTAATAAAATCCAGCAGAGCCTTATTTACAAATTGATAAATATGCGATAGGGCAGGTAACTGCTACTGAGGTGACATCGGATGATAAGAGGAGATGTCGCTTTATATTGACACCCTCGTCTGTCTCACTTATTAAAGTGGTCGTAAAAAGCAGATAAAGTAGTCTAGACAGAGTTTTATTGGAAATGTCCAACGAAATTTTGTTCGCACGTGCTCTTGGGCCATTTCTTTCAGAAACCTGTTAAGGAGCGGCATTTGTTGTAAGTAGGTTTGATTGTTTTTCTTTGTATATTGGTTTGTTTTAATTTTAATATTTTATCAAGGTTATTATGTATTAGCTACATTTTTTAACAACGATTTGTGATGATAAATTCTTTTGGCTGCAGATAACTCGCAAGGTGTAGGTAATATCCTCATTGAGATAACTAATATTTTCATAAAAAATATAGTGCATGGCTTAGAAGGCTTCGTAATGTAGGTTGTTAAATATAAAGGTCAACATACACAACCAGGCCTCTGCAACTTAATTGCGATTCATTGATTTAACCAAGTTCGAAACCAACTGTGGTTTTACTTGCGGTAAATCGTTATAATTACTGTTTGTTGTAAACTTCGGTGTTTTAACACTTTGGGTGTTATAAAAATGTGCATTAATTTTGCAGTAAAGAAGGTTTGACATTAATAACGTACGAGTTTTTTGTTTGTTCAAAAGATCCTAGGTTCAATTCCCAGGGAGGCCGAAATTTCAATGACGTTCAACATTATTATTATTATTATAAGTGTGTAGCGTTATTTAAAACCAAATCTTGCTCTCAATTTTTAATTTTATCTAACTCATTGTTATTGACAACAATTTTCATTTTTGAACCCTTTTGTAAATCTATGAGAACAATCAAAAAGGAAATATCTTGAATTTTAAGTAGAATTAAGTTGGCTTTATGAAATTTGATTATTATATTAAATTAATCACAATTATCATTTCTGTACAGTACAGTGCAATCATCATTGCTACCCATATTCCACTACTGAGCTCAAGTCTCCCTCGCGAAGAGACGGGTCCAAGAATTATTCCTATACGGGCAGTTCAAATTGGCAGACTTCACACAATCTTAAAAAACTTTAAGAAAGAAGTTATAATCTCATCAAAAACATAAATGGGAAATGAGAGCCAAGTTCAAAAAAAGAATTGAAATCTAAATGGGTGCCAAGTTCTATATACAAAGGCCTAACAAGAACATGTAAGCTCTTCATTTGACTTGGTTAGTTTTCATTAGTTTGTCTATCATTAGTTTGCCAAATATCAAGTTTCTAGGTCATCTGGAAGTAAGGTATGTTATTGATACTATGTCAGTGAGTCAGTCACCAAAATGCGGGTATTTAAACGTTAATATATCATTCACTGTTTGAACAACATTTATGCAATTTTGAATTATAAATAAGCTAAGGTGTTTTAATGTGCCAAATTTCATGTATGTAAGTTAAATAGGTCTCGATTTATGAACGGTTCAAAAATACCTCGAAATATTTCGTGTAATATTACACATTATAATAAAACTTAAAAAAAATACTAGGTTCTGATTTATTCCTTTGTATTCACCCAGCTACCTATGTGGATGCCTTTTAACTTTCTAGGTCATCTGGAACTGGCTTAGAGTTTTGATCTATAGATCAGTCAGTGATAAAAATGACGATTTTTGGACGCTAATATCTAAATAACCGTTTGAGGTATGTTTATGAAATTTGGAGCACATAATTATGTATTTTGCAAGTTTCAATAAATGAGCCAAGTTTGACATATTTATAAGGAATAGTTTTCGAGTTATGAGGGGGTCAAAAGTGACTCCAACTGGTTCGTGTAATATTACACACGGTGCTGCTCGCCAGTTCTATTAGCTTGAACATGGCTTGACACGCTACCGCGTGTTAAGATTAGTTTCTATTACGCAGAAAATTAAAAAAAATGCAGTTTCATGGGTGAATGCAAGATTCAAACCAAGAACCCTGTGTAGGTGACAAACATTGAAGTCAGCAGGTGACAAACATTAAAACCAGCTTATTCATTAAGAATAAATTGAATAAAATAAGCTATATTTCCGACTAGACTCAAAAGTCTTACCAACAGCTATCTCAGAAACAGGTATTACAAGATCCAGAAACTCAATGAAGATATTAAGTCCGGACCACTTAATTACACGAAACGAAATATAAATCTCAGTAAACGTAGTGAAATTGTTAACCATCTCGTTATGAACGCATGGGATTATGGACTTTATATTAGATTCAAACTGGTTAAGATTTGCATGGCATTTATTTGTCTTAGCACGACTTTCTGTCCGATAATTACCTATGGTGCATTTAAATCCTGATCAGAACAGCTTCATTGGGCAAGCTTGTAGTGGATAAATAACTATCGTTGAAATTTACTAGCCTTAAGCTATTTTAATTTTAGTTTAATATGTTGATACAAAATTTTTGTAATTAGTTATTATGTATACACTAAGATAGTTTAAGCCGTATATTTTCTCCTGTTTGTTATAGTACTCTAAACTAAACATGGTTTCAACCCATTTTGAAAGATCTTATTCTAAGGCTAGAGTGGTACCTACCACGATGTCCAAGTGCATATTGTAGAATTATTCTAGAGGAGAAGCAAGACTGGTCAATCGCTTTTCTCCGTTGCTTCTCAACGACAAAGCTCACACTTCACGACACACCATCGCAAAGCTCGAAGAGTTACATCTGGAAGCTCTCCGTCATCCACCGTTCTCACGGGACCTTGCCTCAACAGATTTCTACTTTTTTCAAAATTTAAACAATTTTTTAATTGGGAAAAAGTTTAACACCCGAGAGGCACTACAGAACGCCTTCGCTGACTTCATCGCCTCCCGTCCAGCAGACTTCTTTAGTAAAGAGGGTAAACAAGCTGCCATCAAAATGGCAAAATTGTATAGATAATTTGGGCCTGTACTTTGATTAGCTAAAATAAAATAATACCAAATATTTTACATTTTAAAATTTTCATACAAATCTCCAATTTCATAGGAAAAAAACCATATTTTTACAGTCGTTGCCATGTTTTATAATTATAATGTGTTATAAATTGTAAACAGCAGGTATTTAATGGCAACCTCTTTGGTGTATTTTAGGTTAGCAAAAATTTATTTAATTATTTAATATAATAAGCACACCATATAATTACATACAGAAAAAATAAACATAGAGACATTCGCTTAAATAAATATATTATAATATATCATACCAATAGTTAATTAACTAGTTAATCGTTGTAATATTGCATCGAGACATATTTAATACCAACCTACGCAATGTCTTGAGTACTAAAAATAAAGCTTCTTGCTGCTATCGTAAATGATTTTTGTCACGCATCTTAGAGACTCGTCAGACTGTCTGCTTTCACAACTATATCTACGGTTGTTATTGGATTTTTAAAAACTTTGGTATTTACTTCATACCTACTATTTCCTACATGGAGAACAACAAAACTACTAAATCCCTGATTATTTTGGTGAAGTAAATCTTCCTTAATGATTTATAAAAACCACCACTATTTTTATTAAAAAAAATTACTGGGCTATAAGCGCAACAAGTCTTTAAGATTGGTTGAGTAGGTATACGTAAGAGAATAGTAGAAAATTTTATCTGTCCAATTAGATCTCAATATTCAGAACCGGAAATCCACAATAGCAAACAAATTAGTTAAGTAAGTAACTTATTAAAAATTTAACAAATTTATAATTCTTAAGGAACTAAAAATAGCTGTTTGGTGAGAAAATAAACTTGACATTCTGTTTAAGACGAAAACCAAAGCTCATTTAAGGATTTGCAAACAACCTCGCTCAATTACGTACGGCCTACGCAAGATGAATTCCGTTAATTAAGAAAATGATCTTACTCATTCAGCTAACGGAAAATGTGTAATTATTACTTATGAAGTAACAATTTAATAAAGAAAAATTTATATTACTATGTGATTCAATGACGAAAGTACGGCTGAGTGGATTCGTGCATTTTGTTTATATCTGGATAGAATTTTCATCCCTTTAAAGATATTAATTGTCACCATGGGATATAGCCAAAGCTCTCATGTAGCCATATTCCTCCAAGGTATTATAATATATCTTGACAAACTTCATGAACATTATAGTTATTTTTTAGAACAGTATTAAGTATTTTGTAAACAATCTTACATTATCTTTTTGTCATAACTTGTAAATTTAAAGAATATGCAGACAATTTTTTTAACTAAAAATTTACTATCCTTTCCTCTATCGCAAGAAGTGATAGTTAATTACAAGATGAGTTTGACAGCTATTACTATAACTTATCGGGAACTTGGAAATATCGTCAAGCAAAAACTCAGTATGTCCACTTTTTCATACAAAATCCTTAGTGACGACAACTTTAGTACCGTTGACTTAATTTACCTAAGTTAATTCACCCAGGTGTCTTAAGTTTTTGAACCCCAATTACTCAGAAATATGCAAACCATATAGTGAATTTCGCTAGTACGGCAGACTTATGAACCAACCTACCTAAAACATATATAATTTGTACACAAAAAGGAATATAACTCTGCTTCCAATCATACTCAATACAAAATGTGTTATACGGGAGTATTTTGCCCTTCTCCGAAGATATAAGGGATGATAAATAATGGATCTAACGGGGCGAAGTAAGAAAATTGCATTTGAAATATCTTTACGATAAAGTGTTTATTTTTTCGTTGTTTGTATTTCTTTTGTTTCTGTTCGATTGAGTCTCTCGTCAGTTTCTTTCAGGCTGACTTTAGTTATGTTTTAAACCGACTTCTTAATAACATGTGAGTAAATAGAAAAAAAATACAGTCGAATTGAGAACCTTCTCCTTTTTTTGAAGTCGGTAAAAAATTTGGAGAGTTGGGAAGAGAAACGACCTTGCAGAATAAACCATCTAATGTTTGAATATTTAAAAAAAAGACACAGACACTCCTAACAGTTTCATAGTTTATTAAAAAATCAAAGGTAATTAAGGCTTCCATTCGAACTGCCGTAAAACTATCGCAGTAGCAAGTTTAAATTTTTGAAAAATATTTAATGCTTCAACTACTAGAATATTCTTTAAAACTTCCGCAGCTAACAAGAGAACTTTTAACGGAGCCAATACAAAGGAGCATTTAAGACTTTTTTCAAGTAAATATATACCTTTGAGGTAGATAATACACTATAATAATACAGTATATCATTATTCTTAGATGAAGACACTACAGCACTGGGAATAATATTATAGGTATTGAGATCAATTTTATAGGTACAAATCTAACTTTGTTTGTTGAAATATATGATTTTAAAAGTAAGGATAGGCCAGTAATTGCTATGGTATTGAGATTAACCGTTGAAACTGATTTACAAAATGCAATAAAGCCTTTATACGCCGGAAATCAGAGGGAACATTTGAATTAGTTGAAAGTGTACATTACTTATCTAACAACCAGATGTTTCGTTCAGGCGAACATTTCTCGTTCTAATGTTACAGGCAATAAATATCATTGTCCCGTGCAACGACAGATAAGATAGATACCTAACCCATGAAGTGATTCAATATTTGTACGGCAACAAACTGTAAAGCTGATCAAATAACATTGTTATATTCTGACTCTGAGAGTTTGATAGTTTGACCGTCGGTATCTGCTTTCTAAAGGGGAGTTTATATAAAGATAATGGCTAAGAGCTAATGAAAACGGTTACAATATATAACGGTAATGCCTTGTCCATGGGCGAAGGTGGTCACTTGCTATCAAGTGAATTGTCACCTCGTTTGTCGGTTGGTTACATAAACGAGTTAATAATCTAAAAACTAAATACGCTGTTTTAAACTTATTGACATGTAGGTACCAAAAATAACTGACTGTGCTGTTAGCCGTTAAGGAGCTCCCTCGCCTGGAGTCAAATCTGTGTTAAGTATCAGGTCCTGCTTATCACGAAAATGCATTATCATCAGAACTAAAGCAGCATGAAAAATTTCAACTCCTTGGGATAAGATCACGTTGATCTATAATTAGGCTTGCAAGATTTGATCCAAACAATTAAAAAACAAATAAAAATTAAAAAAAAACCCACAACAGTTTGATTTACACTAAACATAGCTATGAACATCACCTTTCATGAAAGAGATCTAGATTAAAATCGGTTCATCCGTTTGAAAGCAAACGATGCCACAGACATACATACAGATCCACAGATACACAGACACATCAAACTTATAACACCTCTCTTTTTTCATCGGGGGTTAAAAACATGCCTCTTGTTGAAAATTCGACAACATGTTTGTCGCCGTAAAGCAAAAATTGAGTTCACATTTCTCCACGTACCTGAATACAATAAAACTGAAAGATATAAAAGGAATGATAAAAATGAAATGAACATACCGACGCTGCTTTTAGCATTGAAAATTACTTGAAAATTGCTCACGTCGCATTGTCTTAAAAGCATTCTCAAAGACCCTCCCTGTTTTATCAAGTAGACGTTCTACTTCAACGCCTCCTTCGTACATATCGGTAAATTTAATTTCCTTATTATATTCTTACAGATTGGCTTCCTGACGTCATGAAATCCTCTCTCCGTTACACAAGCGAAACACGGCGTAGTATTCAAGCTAATAAAATCGAAAACTCCACTCTCGGTAATATTCAATGAAGTCGGAAGCAGGGTTTAGTATATTTTATTCATTACCAGGGAAAATGAGATACAAATAAGAATAAACTTTACGTATTGCTCGTTTGAGTCGTTTTTTGTTTATTTTGCTTTATAGAATTTCTTTTCTGAATTATTATTAAATTAAAAATATGGGGTGTTTTATTTTTTGCTGTTATTTTCTTCACGAAGTTGATATTAAATCATATTATTACTTGGTATCGCACCTCGCATTGCTTTGGGAAACATAATTCTAACCAGAAACGATAATATTTAGTATTTGTCAGTTCTTTACTTTGATAAAGTTGCTTTTATATTGTTAAGCCAATAATATTTTTTTTTATTTATTACTAAGTATATTATGCTGTAATTGTTATTCTTTAATTTTTTAGGACATTCTGAAAATTTTAATATTATAAAGGTCACTATCAGTTATTCCTACTGGAGAGCTCTTTTTAATAAGAGGTTAGATTATTTTTTTGTAATTATGTTGATTAGATCTTTAAAAATCTCTATTGCAACTCTAAGAATGCCCATCTCTTTGCTTTAGATTAAATGATATCTGTAAATATATGAGGGTAAATATGATATTTATATAACATGTTGAAAAGCTTTACACATTTACTTTTTTAGTATATGTCGGAGAGGCAGTACTTAATATAAATAAATTAATTCCCCGCATTTCCATTGGCTGATAATGCTACCAATTTTTACGGTCTTCTGATCATAGGCCAACCTCTCACCGTCAAATAACTCGTGCTGTTTGTCGTAAACAGTCATCATCATACCATATCATCATGGACAGTGGACACACCAGAGTATAATCTAGGATTTGTTGCTTAAGAAGAAAAACGTCGCGCGTTGCACTCAATATGAACAAAAAAATAAGACCGAAACAGTTCTAACCCGAAAAACCTATTGATAAACTATCTACCTGGTCGCAACCAAACATATCCATTCATAACTGGATACGCATCATGCATCAATATGTCAACAATTGAGTAGGGATTAAAAAAAAACTGAGGTCCCAACTCCGCCTTGACAATTTGCTTTGGTTAAAACGGATGACAGCGTATCGGTTGCAAATATTTTATTATATTAAACGTCTATCTGTCTGTCAGTTGCCTGTTGTGTTTCCACGCCGTTTACTTCTTTTAGTAAGTTTAAATGTGTCACGATTCTTTAGGTTCTATTATAGACATTCAATAAAAATTTCTCCTATTTTTTTCGTTAACGTCTGAATTCTTTCTCTAAATGGATTTAACACACATGAGGTATTTCTGTCGTTTTTGATCTCCTTGGTATAAAATTTTAATGCGTAGATATTTATCATTCACCAAAACAGGAATTATGAAAGATATTCTGTGATCTTTATATTCATAAAGTGAAAGAAAATACCTACTAATACGGAAATAAATTCATTATTATTTAGTAGAGTAGATATTCTACTATAATACTCTACTATATAGAATGTCATGAGGGAGAGAATATAGATATACGCTGTTCTAGTACAGACCAGTTTTGACATAACATATCGTCTACTATACGATAGATTGGCGGCTTAACCTCCCATCAGTAGCACATTAGTGCACTTCTCTGAAATATATCTTAAAGGCGGAGGCCAATATGGCTTTTATTTAGAGAAAAGAACTATCCAACACAGTAATAGGTTATACGATGCGATTAGTTATACTCTACACAAGGATGAAGTCATAACATCTAAAGAAGGCGATCAAACGTACTTATGGATAAGTTAATCTTACCATAACCAGAAGGTAATTTCCCATGTCAAGGTCGATTTAAGTGCTTTACGAACTAAAGCACCCACTTGAAGGGAAAGAAGCACCATAGCCTCATAAATTATACTTAAATAGATACTAGTTAGCTCAAGTACTTGAGTGGATCAGGTAGATAAATTGTAAGCTTTTATTTTATTTGACTTAGTTGTTACAGAAGCTTTTATAGAGCAAGATATCTTTATGTAAATTGCCGACAGGACGAGTACATAAGCTACTTGAAATTTGCTTCTAGACATTAGTAAATTCTGCATCACCAACGCGTTGCTGGTCAAAGATCACGAAGGAAATTCTCATAAAAATTGTCTCTCGAACATTGTGACTGAAACTATGATCGTATTTTCAATGTGTCGTCATATTATTTGAATATCAACCCTTTTAGTACCGGGAGCCGATATATCAGCTCCTGCTACACTGGCGAGATGTGCCAAAGCCGATATATCGGCCCGCGCCTCGTAGCGCTTTACTATTTGCATTGCGGGAGAAATAATCCAAATAACTTTGTAATACGTTATAAATGAACAAATTTCATTATGAAAAAATAAAAATAAATAGTTTTTCGATTTAACTTTTGTGGATGACGACTTTTTCCTATCGCTAAGAGGTACTGAATTCTATTATAACATTCGAAACGAGAGTACCACTTTTGATTACATACATACGAGTACATGTTATTACATTGGAAATGCAAAGTATATACTTCATAATAATTGGTCCATATAAAATTAGGATGAAAAGATGACTTTTTATATATGCAAATACGTTTTGTAAGAGAGAACTTTTTATTATTTTATGAACATTTATGCCTTTGTTATTTATATAATTTTTAATATGTAGAGAAAAACTAGTGTCATTGTTTTGTTTTCTATTTCATCCTTAGTACACTGCTTTTTGAATCATTTCAATATAGTTTCTCGTTTGGTTTTTATGGGCATTTTCCCAAACCCTAGTAAAACTGTGAAATTCGGCAGGTTATTCTCGCATAGGCACCTATTTTTCGCCCGGCACTAAAAGAGTTAAATGTGATAGACAGCGTTCGAAAAGTTCAACGATAACCAATTCACGCAAAAGGAAATAACTGTAATGAAAGAGTGATATATTATTAAGTTTTCTCATTTTAATCTACATTCTACTTTTATTACGAAACCAGGTTAAACTCGAATGGGATTTTTGTAGAAAAGGTCCGATAATTACTAGTATTTTATTCTATTATAATATAATTTAACATTACTAGTATTTTATTCTATTATAATATAATTTAACATTATTGCATTTATCGTTACGATGCTTCATTTATGAAATTATAACAAATAGCTTAGGAATTCCAATGGAAAGAGATGTACATATTATACAGGTTAACCCTTTGCCGTATTCAGTTAATTGTAAATAGTAGTTAGAAGAATACAATGATAATCTTAAGAATAGCGAAGGACCCAATTAGCAAGAATATAACCACCCAAAAATTATATAGCTACTCAAACCACCCAAAATTGTTAACAAACGAAATAAATTCATTCAATCGACCTGAATAAGCTTATTGCCAATACAACAAAAAACTTAAAACTTACTACAAAATCTCAATCGAGGATTAATTCCGAGAGTGATACAAAAACCGACAAAAGCCTCGAACAATACAACTGACGTTAATCCATCAAAAGAAGCTTTGGATGAATATTATTATGAAAAGAATTATCAAAAGAAGACAGAAAACGCGAACGTCACCGCTCCTAAAATAAAATATCGCAAAGAAGGCGAGGCTGAATTGTCGAATATTTATAATATTAAAAGGTCGAAACATTTTATTAATTTTTTCATATATAAAACTGGTAAATAAAATAAAGTTTCTGTTTCTTTTCAACGATAATAACATTTTATGCAAATAGACAAACATATTTTTAGTGACTTATTTTTTATATGTATAAACAAGTAGTTGAATTATCTATATTCATTAGTCTATCTATAGCACAAGTCTATATAATTCAATGCTACATACATAGATCTTCAGCTTATGCAAATAAAAAAATCGAGTATAAATTATTTCCAAATCAATAGTTTTTGTATACTAGCTTCCTTGTTTATTCTTTAGCAAAGTAAGCCCTCCCGCCAGGCATGAGTTCCAGTGAGCGGAAGTTCAAAACTTTGTATGTATGCGAGTGATCTTGAAAAATTCAATCATTATTCAGATTATTCATGATTTAGGTGCAACATAAGACTCTGAACTCTTTGACATAATATGGTTGCAGTGTCGGAGAGCAAGTTATAAACTTCTTCGATGAATTTGGCGTTGAGATCGTCCAGCTGTGACTTGGCATCCATAAGCCCACTGTCGCATTTCTTCGATGTATTGTTAACATATTATAAAAAATGTCAACACAAGAAAATAACCAAGAAGGCCTCAACCCTACGCGGCTTAGTTTTTATATACACTTTTTTATGACACAAACATTCTACAGGAACTCTCATGTATTAAACCTAACATTGGTACAGTGGGCGCGCTTGTTCCTCCAGACCCATTCATATGACTCGCCATTGTAAACGATCAATAACATGGATAAAAGACACAATAGCTATTTGATTTCATTTATATTTTTATACGAATCTTAACGCAGGAGACGATAGGACTTCCGGAGCATTATCTGGTTGGTACAATGGCCGCTCAGTGACAGGACAAGTAAATAACCGACCGCAAATATTTGTGAATCGGGAACGAATTTTGACGCAATAAATTACTTTTGAATACAAAAGTCCTTTTATGTGTTGCGGAAGATGTTCTGTGGTATCTTTTATTCAAGTTGTCATAAAGCTGGATGTTATGTCCGGGGTAAAGCAAACCATTGTATTTAATTTTTGCAAAAATGATCAGGTTAAGTTTTAATATTACTAGTGTAAATTGACAACGACCTCAGTGTAGATGAATTAATAGACGTGGTTGATCCAATGTAAAAAATTAAGATGTCATGTATTTTAGACACACAAATATTGAACAGGAAACAAGAAATAACGTAAATAAAGCACTTTCATCGAGATTTGTTGAATAAAATAAACTCATACACAAATAAAAGTATTGTATATCACACTAAACGAGTTTTGTGAAATAAGACCTTTCTCAGTTCGATTTTAGTCAAAACAAAATCAGAATGCCCTTTTGTTAGCAACCACTCCAGTGGGTATCATATTTAGGCGAGGGCTGTGAGAAGTACGGTCAACACATAAATTTAAATTATATTTGTTTTGGTTTTGTAAATGAAAAAAATCTCGTAAGAACTTAAAATGAAACCGTAAACGGTAAATAGTTTTATAAAGAATTAAATTTAAGACAGCGGTAAAAGATATTAATTTTCTCTAAATTAATTGTAATATTTTATTGATAAACGTGAAGTGCCAAGGTATTTGCTGAACTTTTGATTTCTGTATTTTAAGTTTAACATATGGCATACCATCACATATATTTATTTCACAAAACAAATATTTCTAGAAACAGAACCATAATTAATCGATTCCTTAACCTTAAAATAGAAAACATGCTATTTTCGTAGAAATTGTTAGGGGTTTCTAGAAACCGATTACATATATAGGTATACAAAAATTATTCTTTTTTTTTCAGATCAAAGAAAGCTAACTAAAATTATTCAATTCCAAAAGACAGCAGAGTCCGTTGGAATTTCAAATATTGTAAACGAGTACCGATTATATTTTTACGATTTTATTTAATTATTGGAGTCAAACGAATACAATTAACTCAACAAATAATATTTATTCAGCAAATTCCATTCCACTAATTGGTTTACTTTAACAGATGTTGTGGTTTTAACCTAGAAATTTTGTATCGCATCTGAAGCACAAACTAATTAGGGATATTTATTATGGGAATGAGTGTAAATAAGAAACAAAGTAATTTGTATTTAACTTGCAATACTAATTGATTTGGCTTAACCAATAAGCGGATGCAAATACAAATTTCATTTCCATTTGCAAACATTTTATCAAACCTTTGAGGTGTTTTATTCATGGAAATCTTGATTTCAACGGATATGTTGTACAAAATACATCAGCCAATCAATAAAAAATATCTTTCCATAACCTCTTTTTTCGGCGAAAACTACCTACGTCATATTTGCTCAAAATAAAAACGCTCTACACTCGAAATAACGCTTCACACTCATAGCGCCACGCTAGTATTCCCTGTGTCGTGGGTGCCATGGACAACACACAAAGACAAGAACACTCACACCTAGATCGAGAACAGAAATTCAAACTCATCATTCAAATTTCCGCCTCGCTGGGAGTCGAACCCAGGACCCTTGACGAGGCGATCCGGCATGGTAAGCACTACGCCAAACAGGTCGTCTTTTTATGCAATCGGTGAAAAACTACTTACATCATATTACAATATTTGCGCAAAATAATGGTAATGTAAAATAAAATATCTTAATGTATTATGGTCACTTTTTTATTGAAAATAACAGATACTACTGCAATGAAACGAGCAATTAAAGACTGAAAGATTTAACGAATTATGATACAGAAGATTAACAAGAAAAGGGTAATATTAAACATTTTTAAAAGCTTAAAATAGATCAAATATGGCCCCTAAGGTTTTCGGGAACATAATCGTTACCTACACTAAAAAATAACTGTTACTATTACATTTTGATTTTCTAACCATACCTGCAAAATTACAAAAGATAGTGCGTTTGCTAAATACGCTGCCAGGGAATCGAATTACATTGTAAGTTAGTTACATGATGTTTCTATGGACCTTTAGCGATGAATAGTCTTAAAACCTGTATGAAACAGGCGTCTCGTGGGGTAAAAAACGAGGGCTTGGGAATATCACATAAGAATTCCAACGATTCTGCTAAGAAATATTTTCTCGGTGGATTATGAATCAAAGTTAACTGTTCTGTTTTTCTACTCCATCGCACGACATGATTCTGAAATTTTCTTGTTTTTAGCGCAGGATATGTTGGCAATCCTTTCATTCCAATTAAGCACAGAACATTTTATAAATAGTAAATGTAAAGTTATCTTCTGTATGAGATAAAATAAATACAGTTTCCTGCAAGTAATTATTGTAATTTGAAAATATTAGAAAAGTTGTAACTACCTTTGCTTTGGGATAGTTATAATATCTAAGTATACCTCATTATAAACCCGAAGTAATGACATGTTAATTTTTTTTTTTTCATTAAATTTATTTTATATTTCATTTTGTTAATGGTATAATATTAGTCCCATCATAATATACATAATCGTACGAGTACATATATCTATGCTGAAAGAAAACATGATGCAGATTGCACCGATTTTCACCGACTCCAATGATTTGAAAAATAGGGGCTGGATTTCCAGTTCCTTTGAAAAATAGATGCTGGATTTTTAGAGCCTTTGAGAAATAGAAGTTAGTTTTTGCCGGTCTTGGTCCAAACCACTTTATCACAGCTTATTAGTCCAACGCTTGTCAAATTTCTGAGGTTAGAACTCAGCAGGGAGTCTAATGAGTTCATGGCGTTGGTACTGTTACCTTCAAGTCATTTCTATTTCATCGATCATTCTTTTTACACCCACGCAGATAAGTGTAACATCAAGTATTATTATATTTATTAAATTCAATACTTTCAAAGGTATTAGAAGGAGTTGTTTGTTCTTTTTATATTGCAGATTTAATTTTTACTTGATCTTAAGGGTTTTATTTCTGAAAAGTATAATAATTCAATATTAGTCTCAATAGTTCAATGAATTTTAACTGAAGATAATAGAAAATCTTGAATACCTTCGATTTCTTTATGAACGAAGCCTACCTAAATTAAACTTAGAAACAATATACCGACACAGGTTTGTAATAGTAAAATTATCAAATTACGTTACATAAATAGCTAATAATACTACTTCTAAATTCTAATATAGTTCCACTATAAAAATAATAATAGTGTTAAGTATATCGTTTCCTTTGAATACAGATCGAATAAACATTTCAGTTATTACGAGTACATATTTCAAATGAGTAACTATTGAAACCACATTAATTGTGAAAAACTTCAGCGATATAGATCGTAATAAAAACCTTTTTATTACGTTAGTTCCAAAAGTTTTACTCCATAAAAAATGGCGATATCCTGAATAACTAAACCGGATTATCTTTTAGGTCAGCACTATCTACCAAATTGTAAATATTGTTGTCTCGTTTTTTCTCAGCATCGCGACATACATTTTCTCTTTGTCACACCCTTGGGTATTTCATAAATCAACGGATATAAAGGACTGGTTTCATCACGCGATATGAATATTTTATAAAAGCTTTTTTAAGTGAAGGAATAAAGTGGACAATATCAGTGGCTACAAAAATCGATTCGATTTTCAATGGCCCTGGTATTTTGTCATAAATATAATAATATAAATGAATACTTATGTAGTAGTGTAGTTTACTATTATCTTAAACAGACATGCACAAAATGGTTCTAATAAGTTGCCATTGGGAATTAAGTTTGCCCTTGTGTTTGTGTGCACGCACCGCACGGGACCTCAAAAATAGGTTGGTAGCATTGCTGTCCGTACAAAATGATGAGCGGTACGAGGAGCGGGGCGGGAGGTAAGGGCAAACTTGAAGTGAACGCGTAATATGTTGATCAAGTCATTCCTTTAATGGATGTCTGAAATACCTAATTAAATTAAGATAATCTAAAGCAATCTGCCATCTAGGATTTGTGTGTGATTGAACCTACACTGAAATGGTACACTGCAGGTTATTCAACAGTAAAATTAATGCAAATTTTAAATGCCATCTCACACATACAAATACTCACATAATACAAATGTTATGCGTAGTTTACCGCGTACATATATCTGTAAGACACACGAATAATACCGGTGCTTTACGCGACAAAAGCTAACAAAGGCCGAATAAACAAACACCATGATGCTTACCGTCAAGTAAGTTGATATCGAGATGTTCCCCCTATGCGGAGTTGTTCGTCAATTCGCGCGAACGAAATATGGATGAATGATGAATCGTCTCCTGGACGTGTTTTCAAAATGGCGTCGTTTTTGTTACCGGTAAATATCGTATGTCGCTTTTTTGTGTGTTTATGTAAACTGTAGTTATTAATCCTTTAGCTTCTTTAGTCTTGTTAATAGCAAGGGTTTAATATTAAGGGGTTAATATTAAGGGTTTGGGTTCGAATACCGTGAACATTTGTGATTATGTTGTTAAACGTCCTTATCCTAGTTACTTTCCTCTGTTGTCTTATATTTTTTCGCAGGTTGTGAATGTCTTTTAATTTCTTTAGTGTACCTATACAGGTAACATTCATACAGAGGATTCTAATGTAAGGTTTGTTAGAGTTAATAAGGATTACTTTTATGGTAATTCTATATTTTAACCAGATTATCAAGTTCAGCCATATTATCAAATTCTGCTGTGAATATTCTGTAGAAAATAATTTAAAACTTATACATAATAATGATCTATCTTACAATCGCTTCAACCATATGAAAACTTAAAAGTTTGAAGTGTGAAAACCTCTTGTTGAAGAAATCTGTTTTAAAAAATTAAGACTCCTTCCGTCCAGTTTTAATTTTGCCTCATTTGGTCGAAAAGAGGAAAATTCCACCTTCATTTGTGCATAAAATCTGACACTGAAATAAAAATGGAAAAATTTCTTTTTACATTTCCGTGCAAAAACTTGAAAATGTACTCCAGTGAAGCCGATAGTTGAACCTTCATGTTTTTTTTAATTCACCTCTATAGTCGTAAATTACTGGAGCGTTTATAAAATGAAATGTTTGTCAACGGTGCCACTTCTATCTTTATTAAATTTTAATTTAATTTTGTGGTACAATTCGTTTAAAACTTTGTTCCTGAATTAGCTCTTGTCTAATGTTACCGCTTTAGAAAGGACAATCAAAATTCTGTATTATTCTCTAAAAGCTATCACATTTGCCACGAATTTCTTGTAACGAGAAATATTTAAATAATCCATTATTATTATATTTTCTAAACAGATACACTCAAGTATTAAGTTATCTCACTCTTAAAATGACGATAACAATACCTACTCTAAGAAACTTAAATCTTTTCAAGGATCTTTCTTTCAGTTAACGGTGGTCAATGACATTTCTACAATACTATATCCCGTTGCTAAAATCGTATTAAATTTAGGTACTTATTTATTCATTCTCTTTTAAATCGTTTTCACATACTAAACACATTCAGTTGCAAATGAATAATTGTGTAGCTTAACCCAAAAACGTTTTGTGGCTAAGCTTGGCTTTAATGACAATGTCTCAAAAAAACACATAATAAATGAATTATCAAGGGCTTTAAAACAGTCTACAATACGAATTAATAGTATTATATCCACACCGTTTACCCTGTTTCGAATATTCAGGTGGCAAAGGTCTGCGAAAATCTTCTTTTAACGTGATAACGTTTATAAAGACGATGAGCCTGAGAGGCATTCACGAAAACCGAGTAACGTCACGGAAGCGCGCGCAGCATTAGAGAGAGAGGCACGCTAGACCGGCCGTCTCTCTCCCACTCAAGCGTAATCGGTCCGCTTGGAAGAAAATCTACAATAGCGTCATCTCTGTTTATAGGTATGAACTACTTGAAAGAACTTTACACAGTACATCGACTCGGACTTTAGTTGTAGTCAAGAAAATCACAGATGTCGCGCAGCTCCTGATATTTAAAACGATTTAAACCAAATTTTCAACTCAAATATGTTTAAAATCGTATAGTTAGTATGAAATTTAATATTATAATCTAGCTAGATACGCGGGTCGCGGTGGCGCGTCAAGCCATGTTCAAGCTGACACAACCGCGGCTCCGTGCGTAGGGCTTCCATTACGTTCTTACATTACATTATTTATATCATAAATTATTCTTCTACGAAATAGACGTTATCACGTAAAACCATTGTCCGTAAACCGACTTTACAGACAACCAATTTTTTTACCCAATCAAAGGGGTGCTTGATTTAGCGTAAAAAGCGCTCAACCCTAAAGAACGTCAAATGCAAAAAATAGATAAGACGCTTGTTTCAACATTCGCGAGCAGAAAATAAAGCGAGAAAATATCAAATTGGCATGCATAAAAGTTTGATAGCTAGATTATTCATTGGTTTGTAACTGAAAGATTTTGAATTCATATTTTTATTATAATACTAGCTAACCCGGCGAACTTCGTATCACGTATTTTTCTAAAACTGTTTTTTTTTCTAAAATAAAAGTAGCCTAAGTAGCCTTGTTACATAACATATCTACCAGTGAAATTTCCGTCAAAATCGTTCCAGCCATTTCAGACATTTGAAGAAACAAATAGACAAACAGACAGACAAAATTGTAAAGAATGTTGTCTTCGTATATTTACTGTGTATACATCCAAATGCACTTAGTAAAAAGCGTTTATTTCAATATTACAAACAGATAGATTATTATAATTATTAAATAAAGGATTCTTCACCATTCCGCACTGGAGCAGCGTGGTGTATTTCAATAGCACGTATTTCAATAGCTTCTACGCCAAACATGAGACATCCGGAATCAAAGGTTAAAATCGAGTGCTATATAGAACCAAACTTTATAGAATTTTTTTGTCCGATATTTCTGTATCACTAGTTTTATTCGCACAGCTTCAGCCAGTCGTATGTAAGCCTGGTATCGGATTAAGATGTTTTGTTTCTTTTTTCAATATATTTTTTGCTATGAAGTGTTCGAAAAGTTTTTTCTGAATTTTTTTACTAAGGAGATTTAAGTCGTGCGGAAATATTTCAATTGCTGCTTTCGGGGGTGTATTTGATCCAGCAAGATTTTTATAATGTTTACTTGTCTACTGTATTGATTATAACGTATAGTTGTTATATTTCATATCTAGAGTATTTAATACACAGTGTACTGAGTTTTATTAATAGTACTCAATGATATTATAAGTGAAAAAGAGGGTAGTACCTAAGTTTCTAGATATTATTTTCAAGAATTTTAAAAGATAACTAGGGGCCATTGCTAAACATAGCATTAAATTACTTGTAATGTATTCAAGTCTCGATAATTATGTATGTAATTATTTTTGCTATAAAAATGTACATGTCTCATTCGTAACAAAAGAAATTATATACTTAGTCTAGTGCGGTTGGGTGTAAAGTACAAATTTCTAAACTTATCGAAATATGTATGTGTGTGTTGGTTAGGTACATAAAATAATTCAGTTATTCTGAGTCAATCGGCTAATATATATAAGCCAACCTCTCTTACCTATGAAAGACTGACTTTGAGACTATCGGCCGACAGAATACTCAAAACGGCCAAAAGTTAATTTATGTAAATGGAATATCTAGGTTATCTAATAGTAATTCAGATTGGGTGTCTTCTATTAAACTTTATTTTAATATAGTGGTATCAATTAGTTAATTACTAGTCTCTGATATAAGGCGTGTGAAGTTTCTACGTATTTTGGTCTTCAAGTAAAATACCTTCCGACGGGAAATGAATTGAAGATCGAAGCAATATATCGCCATTCTCTAGCTAGACGTCTGTGACGAAAACGTTAACAAAAAAAGGTTTCAAAGTTTCAAGAGTAGGTATTATTGTATCCCAGCAGATGATTTCCTACAACTTTATTCACCAGACCTTTCAACTGGCTGATTATTGATTCTTGCAGTCAAAGAGCAAGGTCAATAAATTCATTACCCGGCTATTACAATAAATCAACGATAGAGACAAAACCTACAGCGGAACACGGGTTACTCGGCTTGTGCGTCTCTTTCTGAATCACGGCGGGGGATAAAGAGGTTCAGTTTAGCTTTAGACGATCCGAGTACACCCAGGGCTGTGCAATATATAGTTTTTGGTACAATATTTATCTTTATCTGTTATTTCGACTACAATCATTATATATTTTCCCTAGAATCTGAACTATATAATTTTCCTAAAGCATTAGAATTATTTCGCAAAAAAGTTTTAAGTTCTTATATTTTTCATTACATCTTTTAGTATCATGCATTTAGAATACATTTTTATTATGTAAAAGATTCTTTATGAAACATACTTTTTGTTATCTTATTACAATATAAGTACTAAAGAAAAGATATTTCATTTAATAATTTTATTGAGTCAAAAACGTTTTTTGTTGGCATTGACGTTGGAAATTAATTAAATGTTGATTTCAACAGTAATTTTTGAGTGATTGAATAACAGTGATTTTTTTAATCAATTCTATGCTTCAACAAATTACTTCCATGAGTGGTTAATACAACAAGCGACATGAAACTCCCAAGGAGTGTGCCCTACGCACCGTTACATATAATACTTAACGCAAATCCTCCTATGCAATGTCCACAAACACAACCCTAATTCGAAGGAACCCATGACACGAACGAATCACGACTACCCTCCCAACTCGCGGCCAACTAAACACGATCACGACCTGTATTTATTAACTTGATTCGTTAATAAATCTCCTCAAATTGTATCTTAATATTTCTTGACGGCCAAATGCGTTTTTGTCGTAAGAACAAGTAAACATGAACAATATATTTTTATATATTCTATATGGTCTATTGTTATACTAAGCTTGTGACACTATTAATGCCTGGATCATAATAATAAAATAAATAAAATATAAGCTAAAATCAATTCAATATAATTTCCCGAGAAATCCTGAGATCCTGAGAATATCTGATATATTGTTGACAAAGAAAGTGATAAGTTGCTCCATAAAAGCTCTTAATTTTTGCAAACAACTCTTATAAAATTTTTGCAAAGAAAAGTTGAGAGGTAGCCGAATAAAAAACAAACCACTGGCTAGAGTTCCGTTAGGATTACTGATGAGTCAAAGGATGGAAGAAAACCTAACGTCAACTAGATAATTGATAAGAGGATACAACAATATAGTCATACCTCTATATAATCAACGTTGGAATACAATATCACTTCGCTATTACCACGTCGCTAGAGCCTAGGCGCAAGGCTAGGTAGATCTTCAAAATATATTAGATAATTATTCTCATCGATCGAAGCATCAGAGAAGTGTTAGGCTAGATTTATTTACAGCAACGTGTTCGCGAATTAGCGGCGGTGAAATTAATGTGCTTGGAATTTGACTAAATTGAGGACGATCTCCCGTGGTTTAGTTGATTAAGCTGTAGTGATTTTGTGGCACTATTTTGGCGAGAGTATTTATTGATGGAGATTTAGCTTATTGTTAAAGAGCAGTATTTATCGGATGAACTTTGTCGATCGCTTGTTTTCATTTTCGTTCAGCTGATTAATTTATTGTATTATACGTAACCAGGCCTGGCGCACTACGCACTTTAGATATGAAGTTACAAGTACATGCCGCGTTCGACGTGTCGGCCTAAATTAGCCCAATTAATAAGGGCTGTTACACGTTCGTAAAAAAAATTACTTATAGGAAGATGATGGTGGTGGATCAGTACCGTACTTGTACATTACAAGACCGAATGGCATAACAGTGATTTCAGATGTCTATTGTCAAGAATTGCAAACAATGATGGAGAAGCTCGCAATTCAACAATCAAGACTGGTCAACCGTTCTTCCCCATTGCTTCTCCATGACAACGCGCAAGCAGTCACTTAACGACAGACCATTGTAAAGCTTTACCTACAAGAGTTACAGCAGGAAGCTCTCCGTCATTTACCGTACTTACCGGAGCTTGCCCCAAAAGATTTCTACTTTTTTCAAAATTTAGACAATTTTTAAGTAGGAAAAAGTTCAATACCCGAGAGGCAGTACAAAACGCCTTCGCTGATCGCCTCCCGTCCAGTGGACTTCTACAGTAAAGGTATAACAAGCTACGATCAAATTGGCAAAATTGTACAGCTGATAATTTGTGCCACAACTTTGATTAGCTAAAATAAAAACATTAACAAAATTTTTATATTTTGAAATTTTCAAACAAATCTCCAATTTTATAGATAAAGATCTAATAATACTTTCAGTACTACTACCTTTAAATACTAAGAAAATTTAGCAATTTTAATGCCGATTTGTCTTACAGTATCTACCTAAAAAATACACGAATTTCTTCATTAGTATATTTAATGAATACTTTCTCTTACCTTTCTTATTTTTTTATTATTCTTAAATTAAAACATCTCTATATTTTAAAACCTTGTAATAATCAATCAAGCTTGTTTGTTACACGGCGATGTATTAATGGATATTAGTCACATTGTAAAGTAACGGTTCAAATCACCTCCTTGTGACACACCTACAAGAATTGACCACTCGAGAGTTCTTTGTTTCTATCGATTGTCTTTGTAGAGTGGGTACAAAAGACTGAATAGTTGAATACCAATATACCTTACTCGTTCCTTATTACAATCGCCTAAACTTGAACCGTATTGACAGGTGATAGAGATGAGTTTTCTGAAAACATTGTCTGAGATTTCAAGTTAAGTTTGTTAAAATCACTTGTTACCTGTCATCGTTGTCTGTTAATTTGGTATGTTTCTTTTTTGTTACGCAGAAAGGGATTTCAAGTGTTTAAACATCATTCGAATACAAGAAAGCTGTCTCAGCTTGATTATTCTTTTGTCTGGTGATGTATAGACACGAAGACCATAATAATTGTATTTCCGGAACGTGTTATCTTCCTAGAAACGCTTTAGAAAGTCGAAAAAAGCACAAATACTCGTATAAGGTTTTTTTTTTGTTATTTTATTTCTGAAATGTCATTCTTTAGATTTACTGTTATATGTTGTTATACATGAATTAATTTTAATTATGTTTTAAATTGTGTGATATAATTGTGTCCTTTGAATTCTCTTCGATATTTTTTCAGTGTTCACAACTCCAAAACTTAACTCAATAATAACATAATTAATTACCTACATTGATTTAATACAACGGTTTAACATAAAATTACAGTTTTATAATGTACACTTTAAAGTCCTACTATAATCTGAAATGCTAATAAGATAAAAAAAATTGACACCAACCTTGTTTAGTCAAATTCTAATCGGAAATTGGAGATAAACATCTAACAAAATGTCGGGAGTTAGTGTTAAAAATTACAATTAATTTTTTTTACCTCTATTTTCCGAATTTTCATATACAGTTTCATAGTTACGGTTTATTGCTTTTGGTAGCAAAATTTTATCTTATCTTCAACCCAATACTTCTTCAGTTAAATCACACGTATCACAAAAGACCCATTAAATTACGAATTCAGAAGATGGTCCAGATACATTAAATTTTGTTGGACAGTTGGGGTACATTTTAAACTCTATCGGTCCTGAACCCGATCCCGTTTCCCGCACGGTAACCGCAAAAATAAACTCAGGTAAATTAATCACAGTTTCCAAGCACGTATCACGTTCGTGTCTATTAGATACAAATCTAACAGAGTTGCTCCATATCTAACGTTTAAGTGGAAGCGATATTGTTACGAACATGTCATTGTCAAATGTCTAATGCCATGCATTGTATCTAAATAATTATGTAAATTATGCTATTATTCTATGTATTATAGATTGAAATATACTATACTAGCTGTTGCCCGTAGCTTCGCACGCGGAAATAATTTGCAATAAAATATTGCGACTCTAAATTGAGATGTAAGTTATCCTATCTTTCAAGTTGGATCAAATTGCACACGGTGTGCAAAGATTAAAATCGGTTAAGTAGTTTAAGAGTCCATCGCGGACAGACAACGTGATACGTAATTTATATAACTATATTGAGATGTATGCTGACTCGTTTAAAAATTACAAGGAAAATTTGGTTGCCGATTTAAAAAAAGGTAGCTAGCCAGACATGCAAACGAAATGTAACATGGTTACCCATAGGTAAGTGCTGTTGGAATCCAACACCTGAGCCTCTAGACAAAACTCCTTTCTGAAAGCATTCAAGCCATCAAAACTATCAAAATGTATAGAGAAAACATTTCTAAGGTAGCGTTTTTCGTGAAAGCTAAAAGAAAAGAGTTGTCTAGAAGCTTTGAAGCTATAGCCTCTTATGTTGTTCAGCAGGGTGCACAATGGTTGAATTGGACTGAAGATAGATGAATTTTTTGGTGTAAATGGATACAAATCAAATAAACAAGACTTATTGACTTAAACTAAAATAATATAAATAGATAAGATATCGCTTAGTTTTGAATAAACGTACGTAGCGCAAGATCCTAATAGATACAAATCTACACTGAACATCCCAAAAGTTTGTTACGAATTCTAATAAGCCGATGGAGGGTTGGTTCAAAGGAAATATCTTTCCGTACCAACTGCGATACCAACCCGAATGTGAATGTAATGTAAGGATCGGTTATTTAATTACTGTTTGCTTGGGCGGGTTATTAAAATTGTAATTTAAGAGCCAAGATAGGTATATAGGTATATGTAAGCAAAAATGTTTGATGATAATTCGACGCCCCCGGGGAATAAAATGGTATCGACGGTTACCGAAAAAATTTTTTTTTCATTTTTGGCATCTACGAGTCAATATACATCTGCTAAATATTATTTAGATTTTTATCTTTGAATTTCATAAAATTAGAGCCATTTTATTTTTATTCCTCGGAAGTCATGTACAAATTATAGCCCATAATAAAGTCGTAATCATATATTACTGAACAACTACTAGTCTCTTAAGAACAGTAAGACGCGTATACCGTTTTATTCTTCTCTAAATAAAATTGTTACATTTCAATACTTCAAAGATGAGTATTAACTTTGACCGGAAGAAAATTGTAATAGTTTAATACATTTACAATTAATTCATAAAAGTTCAATAAAAGTGTATCGTAAGTGATGAAAACTGTCGATAGCATGATAGAGTTTTACGGGAATAAAATTGTTATATACACTTACGTGCTACACAATTAAATACGATAACAGTATTATTGTTTTTTGGTGATAATTAAAAAGATATATATTATTTTATTATTATTTTTATGGAATGTAATTCCAGAAAAAATAACGCACGTTTTGATGTATAATTCAAAGATACCCAATCATTATACTGCCTACGATAAAACAAAACTGGTTTTTTGCTTCTCCTGTAAAATTTACTTTTCTCTATTACCATTTTATTCCCCGGGGACGTCGAATTGTAATTACAAGGAAATGATAAGATTTAATATTCATAAAATTTGTAAGATGTTGGGATGTTTTATATTTTGGATTAAAACTATTTTTGTGTGTATGAGGGTTTTAGAGATTATATTAATTATATTATGGTTATTAAAATTGTAATTTAAGAGCCAAGATAGGTATATAGGTATATGTAAGCAAAAATGTTTGATGATAATTGTAATTACAAGGAAATGATAAGATTTAATATAAAATTTGTAAGATGTTGGGATGTTTTATATTTTGGATTAAAAATATTTTTGTGTGTATGAGGGTTTTAGAGATTATATTAATTATATTATTTTTGTATAAATTTATTCATAAGGCCATGTTCACGTCACGAGATTATTAGTTAACTAAGGACACACAGACCAAAATTTTTAAATAATGTTTGCTGACCGTATTTGAATAATATTTGCAGGCCATACTGTTCCGATCTGGACTGCGATTACCAAGAGATTGATATCTCAGCCGACTTAATGTCTTTATTGATCCAGTTAATTGAATATCAACAGCAAGGTACATCATACGAGTATTTTAATATTCGTTTATTTTCATCGCAAACATTAATTTGCTGAGTAATAAATTTATACCTGAGATACGTTATTGGCTAAGTAATAACCCTTAACGCTTAATAGCTTTCGCTTGATTTTTGCACGTGACCGAGAAATTATCAGAAAAAAAACAATCTGCCTGGAATTGAAACTAGGACTCCTCGCTTCGTAGGATTACAATTTACAACCAATTAGACTACGGTCACCTTAGCCACGGTAAATATCATCACCGTGTCTCAGTTCTCTTTACTCTGTAAAATACTGATATTAAACGTATTCATATAATACATACATATAATAAATTATTTTGAGATTGAAATCGAGTTATTGAAGGTTGGCATATTCCCACATTCTAACAATACGACCACAGACGTAAACGTATGAGTACATTAGGATCAATAGGTAAAAATGTTAGGTCAAATTTGTCATACAACAATTATTTACACTTATACACGACCCATCAATACTCGGTAAATTCAAAGAGATTAGACAATTCATTAGTTATGATTGTTTGAAGTGATTCAGCGAGTTTGTAAAGACGTTACGAACGGTGGTGAACTTAGTCATAGTAAGGAACTTGTTGCATCGATACCGATGAAATAATTTAATTTACTTCCAGATTATATAATAGTACTACGGAAATGTGAGAAGATAATAATAGATCTTTCGCAAAAATTATGCAAAGTGATGACTGAGGGAAACATTTATTTGGATAACTTTTGAAGTATTCTTGCGTTTTTGTTTTTTTATGATAATTTTTGATTTCGATTGAAGACATTTTCTCAAAATAATTTAGGTACAAATTCACATAAAGAGAAAATAGGAAAAAAATTGGTTAATTAAATATTACAAAGTGTTATCAACACGCAGGCAAGACACTTATTACAAAACGATAAGATGTTGAATCTATTGACATTACAATATTCTATAAACTAATATTGCTATTATTTTTAAATAAAAATAGCTAAGTTTTAATCTACTTGAGGGTATTTAACACACGCTGTAAGTAATTCTAGAGAGATGAGTATTACACAATGCGCGTAAAGCAAAAATCTTTACTAAGACTGATACCATAGTGAGTAATAGCACAGAAAACATTATTATGTTTGTACATAATATTAGTTAGTATGTTCGAGTAAACTAAAATGATTTTATTTATTAACGTTGTTTTTTTTTCTTTTTAGCTGAGCTTTATTTACATTTTTATGTAGGTTTTTTGTGTACGTAATTATCAAAGATATTATATATTAAGAAGAGGTTAAACATCTTTGGTAATTATAGTTATAATTTTGTATAATATATTGTATGAGTGTATATTATTGTATAGGTAGATGAGTATGTATGTATGCATGATGTATGGAAGTTTGTGTATACCATATTGAAAAGGTAATTATTTAAGTATACAAGGTGAAGTTTTCAATTGTGCCTAGATGGCTAAATTCTAAACTGTGAGATATAGTAGTCTCAGGGCCGATTTTGATGAAAACTAAAACTGCATCATTAAATTTTTTTAATTTATTGATTTTGAAAAAATAAACTCATCCTGTATTATTACACTATCCGATAGCTGTGCATTCTTGCAGTTCAATAATTAAATCGTGGTGATTTTCTGCGGTCATTGAACTCATGGTCATCGCAGCTGTTGTTCTAGGTGAGGTGGATTGTAATGTCATTATTTAATTTTGGATTATTGCTGTTTTTCCCTTATTCGCTTTAAAAGTATCATTCAAGATTATTATTTGGGGTTTCATATTATTATTTTGTGTAATTAATTTCTCTATTGTAGATTTTATATCAATTAATTGTTTCTTTATTGTAGAAATTTTGTCGCTTAAAACATTTATGCTGTCGTTATGATCTTTACCGGAATCTTTAAGGATACGATTAAGTGTATCAAACTGGTTTGCAAGCTTATCTTCGGTTGTTTTTCTTTTTAGTAAAAAACTTTATTTTTGTTCCAATCTTTGGCCATCCCGAGTCGTGATAAATCATTTTGAGTGCTATTACTACCACTCCCCGTTATCATCGTTTCTGGTAGAATTTTATTAGGCAAACTTTTGGGTCGCGTTTTTTTTGGTCGATGTTAGCTCCTCTTATTTCTCCGCTTATGCAATGTATAATAAAGTAGTAAAATGCAGCGTATGCGCAAATATCTTCGTATTTTTTTCGGAGACTTAAATGTGCACTGCATTGTCAGGGTAATTTGGGAACAGCGTGGATAATAAAAACAATAATTGATAGGTATTAGTACCTATGGTATGAGTTACGTTTAGACGTAACTCATCGTGGATCGAACACATTTTACTAAATATCGGAGTACAAAACAATAATTTCTTGCTAATTTACCTATAAGCTTATATGTTTTAAAACACTTGTATAAATATTATGTAAAATTGGTTCCTTGTCTCAATCGTCTACAACCTTTCGAGGTAGAGCGAGTGGGTAAGGAACATTTCGTGGCATTCTATCTATTCAGCTATTCAAGTCTAATGAGCCGGCACTTGTTAAAGAGTTAGTATTACTGCTAATGTAATAGCTAAATCGATTTCGTTTCCACGGAAGTTGAAGATGCTAAGTGTGGGAACGAATTAACGAAATTTACAATTTCTGTATTTTAGTTCATTTAAGCAACCTCTTAAAGATCTATTAGCTTATTTTCTGGATCAAATTTAATCGGTAATATTATACATAAATGACACATTAAATATATATAATATAACACATAATACATAAAGCGATTGTCTTAATTATGTTTAATCACTGGCCGCCGTAACGATTTTTTTTCAAAATGCCGGTACTTGTAGGTGTGCCAAATAGGTTCAATGCTCAAATATGCTAATTTATCTATCTGTGCTTGACTTCTCAATTACGATAACAAACTAAGTACTATTAACAATATGCTACTAGCTGACTCGATAAACGTTGTTCTGCCTAAAAAATCAGGATATGGACACCCTAATCACCTAGCGGTTTATTTTACAATCTATTTTCTTGACTACCAAATTATATAAAAAAATCACAAAAATTGGTCAGGCCGTTTCGGAGGCGTGCGACCACAAACATTTGTATTTGCGAACACGAGATTTTATATGTTAGATTTTTCATTAATTCTATAGATACGAAATCATGTCTGTTTTATTTATTTTTATAATGTCATTTTCTAATTCCCATAAAAATCTTTTAACTTTAACTTTAACATTTACACGAAATTAAATTTTACAAGTATTTTCAGCACAGACTTTTAAAAATCTGTTAAAATTTTGATGAAAAATATCTTAACTTACTCAATCTGTTTCTTAATAACATGAAAGCTTTTAAGAAAATAACCTGCTGTGTCTAATAAGACCAAAAACGTAAGATCTAAGCACGGCGACAGATGAAAATTTCACAAAATTGTTTGAAGTAAAATGCAAATCGAGTTAACCTTTTCAATTCAGTGAACATTAACTTTCAACACGAGCCAAACGAGCTCTGACCTTATTGAGTTAGTATTTAAGTAGAAGATTTATTCAAAACAGTACAGCCGTTTACAGCGTGACGCCGCACATATAAATGAAGGGAGTGAAGTGAACCACGCTTTGGTGCTGAAGTTTAAAATGTCTTCGAGAAATTGTTTGAGATTTATTTTGGCCGTGTCTTTAAACGCTGAAATCTATCGTGTCACTATAAAAAACTTTCACGAAGTTTGTGAAGATGTTTGGATAAATGTAAATTAATAAATTTTACGAATGAAAATAAATCAGCAAATGTGTTGTTAAGCGCAAAACTCGAGAACGGATGGACGGATTTCGCTAATTCTTTTTTTGTGTTTGTTGTTAACAGGAAAAGGTTCGTATAAAAAAATCAGAACGTTGTGCGGAAAAATTGAAAAATTAAGAAAACTTAACAACCATATTAACTTGTCTAATGTAACCTTAGAAAAATAAAAATTTTTAGATTATTAATGTAAGTCAAATGAGAGGGAGAGCGAGTGGAGTTGTTAGGCGATATAAAGTTCGCTGGGTCAGCTAGTTACGAGTATTAATAAATAAAAAAAAATCAATGGTAACTGTAATGCAAATTCCTTGCGTTTATATGGTGGAACCTGTAATATTTTTGCTGTTTGTTTTCCTGATAAAATGAAATTCAAATATAAAAAAATAAATAAAACGTATTTTTATCATGTCTTAACTTAATGACGATGGTACTTATATTTGGTGTAACTGATGTCCATAAGCAAAAATGGCGCCCTACCATTAAGCTTCGTCACGACCGTCCATGGTCCACATCAGCAATACTAATGGTATAAACAACGAGTCCTAATCCTTAAGAACTTTGAATTACTAGTAAACTGAAAACACGTTAATAACATTTCACGTTTGACATTTAAAAGAACTAACAAGGTATGTGAAGCAATTCAACACAAAGCAAGAGTTTGTGTAAGTGGAATACAGAACCCAGTGATTCAATGGAATTGACTGGATGATAAATATTATCATCTATTTGATACTATACAGGCTATAGCTACCTATAGCATGACAAGACACTGTTTTGTATTCAATGATAGATTCCCTTCACCAACACTGATTCTGCGTGCATGATATGTGATAATTAACGTATATAATGAAGAAATTCGTCTTACAGCAATACAGCCAGACAAGATTTCTAGTACCTGTAACAAAATTATCATAAATTAGAACAATATTGTCTGAAAATTAGATATGTAGATATTATTCTATCGTAGAAGCAATGATGTTATATGTAGTAAAATATATATGGCTACAGGAAAGAATTCTGTGCATATAAATTATGTGCCTTTAATTATTAATATCAAATTATTTAATAGGATTAAATAATTTATTAATCTTCAGTCTATTCTTGAATGTCTGCTCACCAGCCAGTAACATTTTGTAAGACTTCCTCCAACTCATCTATGACATCACACTGCACCTCACCTCTCCTGTCATCACTTCACCCTACGACCCGCCTCACGCCTCATCTCACCTCACTTTACCTCATGCCATCGCAGCTCATCTGATCGTTATTGCCCCTTTTTCACTTTTTAAAATCATTATCATTTTATTGTTTGTAATCATTCTTATAAATGACTAATCAGCTTAAAAATATACAAATTTCCTCGACTAATTTTATTATTAGACGAATTTATATAAAAGGTGTTTCAAATGAAATTATTATACACGATTGCAAATTTAGTTTTTGGTTCTGGTCTACTGACCTGTACATTAATATTAAAGTGCATTGTGATGTTCTATTCTAATATTACAATCATTTCATTATTAACAACCTCCATTATACCAATTATGATAATTTTGATTTAACACAAATCAGATTCGCGTAGTGAACGTTTAATATTAAAGTAATTTGGTTTAAACATAGAAATAATGAAATATTTATTTAAGCACGAAATTGAAAATTAGGCAAACTAATTGAAAGACAAGAGCAAATGAGAATGAAGAAAAATAACTTAATAATAGTATAGTAAACTAACTAACTTTTAACAGTTTAATAATAAAATAAACTTCAAAAAAATACTTCCTGAATTGTTTTAGTCAGGTTCATCATCACGTTTAGTAACTTATTTCCAACAGATACTTCCTCTCACGTAACACTTTAGCACCATCTAAAGACGCCATTTAGACCCAGATTATCATATGAATTACTTAACTGGAGAGTGAAAAATTCTCGGACACTATACGTCATTTGCTTCGCTACACAAAATAGCTGCTTGGTATTCAAAAAGCATATCCTTTCATAATTCCGACAGTACTTAATACTTGGACAACCACCACGACGGAATGTATCCAAGACCTGTTGAGATACCAAAACTATTAAGATTTTGGACTGGCGTTATTTGAGACGGAGATCAAGTTACTTTGGACGGTTTATCTCATACTTGCTCTCATCTCTTTGTTTCACGAGAACGTGATAATTATAAAAGATTAACTTATTAGTATTCAAGGAGCAGAAGATCGGACGGTCGCGGTGCGTGTGAAATGCAAGACATAAATAAGGCTTGTACACAATACTGCACCGCGTTTACGCGCTGTCTGAATAATTCCTAAGATTTTCCAGAATCCACGCTTTTTTATATGTACCAATAAATCTATTTATAATTCCTAGCTAACTTCACATTGGACTCTGAATAGACGCTTAGGCTGTAAAAGGTTAGATCATTAAATATTTCTTATTTATTCCTTAATAAACAACTAATAGAATTCATCAACAATAAATTTTTGTTTTATTCTTACCTTTAAGAACTTCGTTTTCTTATCATTACGTTTAATTAGTACGCTAAATTATGCCTAGTCGTTGATTTTCATAAAATACTTATAATCTAATTCACTGTTAACTACCACAATTTCCATCTGAATCGCAGTGATTATGCACCACAAATTGAAGCTTAATTGCACAATCATTCGTTATGGTCGCACTTCTACCGGTACAAGTATCTTCGATTAAAATAATTTCAAAAGTAATTATTTCTGTCATATTTTATTCATTCGTAAATCTATGAATTGCCATTGGAGACTCGTGTACACTTGTCGAAAGTATGCATTGGTAAGCGATTGTTCCCGCAGTTTTGTTCAATAGTGATTATATATTTTGGATTTTATATGCTTGTATTAGAAAGGAGACTGGGCTACCGACCGAAATAAGTAAAATGAGAGTTTAAAATTAAGGTCACATTTTTCTGTTTTTAAAAATTTAATATCATCAGGTTAATCCGCAATTTAGAAAAAAGATAAATTCAAAACTGACTATAAGCAACAACTCAGGTACATCCAGGTAGCCGTTGGCAAGCTTGAATATAAACATAAGATCTAACATATGTACACTACGTCTTTGATTAGCTAAAGATTGCATTCTAAAATAGGTTAGCCTGTCGTTATAAGATGTTTTATTATATTTTTTTGATTTATTATATAAAAAACTTAAGTGTTTCAAAAAACGTTTTTGAATGCTTTACAGTCTCTTTAGGTAGATTTCGTACTTTATGTCAAGTTCAGGTTTCATGGCAATATCAATCAGTTTAACTAATTTCTTCTGGAAGCAAGTTAAATAATATATTTAGTTTTATTTAGTTCGAGATCTGTATCATAATATGATTTGTGAGAATTTTTCTTGTATATTATAATCATCACAGTTAAAACTTCTGTCTTTTAAAATAGCATTTTCAATTTTGAGGCATCTTTTTCCGAGCTTTCGTTTCTTTATTATGAAGCCAGTGCTAAAGTCCATGTAAATAATTACATTATAAATAACAACAAAATGTTTCCATCTGCAAATCATTCCTACAAAGTTGGCTCACAATGTTCTGAAGGAATAAAAGCTTTCGAACTTCCAGCAATAAATAAAACGTAAGCAGCGGAATCGCGATCTAATGAAAGAAATAAAGTACCTTAATTGCTTCTTGAAGATGAACGCGAATGTACTTACTAGGAGCTATCCATATTATTATCAGAAACTATTTTTAGCTTCGTTGAACGCTTTTTGGATTCAGTAGGCGATAGATGCCCTCTAATTAGTCTTTTGTTTTCTTTAACATTATTTTAATCATTGTGTTTTGTAGTTTATAGTACTTTTGTATCAAACTCATTGTTTTAATGGTCACTATTTAGTATGAGAACTTATATTTGTTTTGCTTTACAAGACTTGTATTCTTAGAATAAATATGTAATAAATTTTGTTGTATTTTTGCATCTTGTTCTGTATTGTTTATACTGGTATATTAGCTGAATGAGTCATTTTTTTGTGAGAGTTTAAGACAGCATTTGGAAAAATGACAATTTGAAATTAGAAATCGTACCTACTTATTTACTTCATATTCAGAGTTGTATAATATTTTATTCGTGTGGTTCAGCCAACCTCAAATAAAAAACAGAGTGAATGGTATACCTACAGGTATACATGTTGTCTAGAAAGGTCTAGAAGGGCTGCAACAAAAATTATAAGATTTCCACTGTATTTCGTTTTTATGTAATTTATAGGTCATCTGACCTTTTTATGTAAAAGAAAATTTTAAAATTCTAAGTTAGCATGGGTCATATTGAATTAACCGAAGTAAAATCTCTATTTGAATTTAAATATTTCTCGTCCAAAGCGATTTGAGCTGATGTGATTGCACTTTTGCTTGCTAATGTGTTTTTAATGATAATTATTTAAAAAGTATTTACCAGTGGTTCGTTTTAAACTCATTTGGATTACTAACAGAGACTTTTTTCTTTATCCTTGAAATGTAACTAAACCTTTTTATGGAATAATATTACTAAGATAATATATTCGTTATAAGTGTATCTTGGAAGATATTAACGTTAAACTTAATTCACCAACCAATTTCGTTGCCACAAGCTAACGTACATTTATCATTACAAAAGTAAACATATTAAGAGGTACTTCTCAAAAAGGTAGCGATTTATGTGCATATCTTAGTGATATCTTAAAAGATAATCTGATAATGAAATCCCAAAAAAAGTGTTTACGTTTAATTAGGAAGAGTGAAGGAACTTATAACGAGCGATCGTTTTAAATCATGTTATTAATAAAACGCTTAAAGAAGCTGTTTGGACCTAAACAAAGTTACAAAATCTCTTGGATCTAACCGGCAGCCGACTAAGACTCGATTATATACGAGTAGATACAAATCTTATACTTATTTTACTGACAGTATATCGTGTCAGCGTAATGTGAACATTAAAATAAATATGCCAATATGCGTCCCATACTTTTATCGTCCCGGTAAAACTGTCGGTGCAACCTAATATGACAAACCACTGAGTTCTACTCAACTTAAAACCGGTTCAATTAATTAGTCCACATAAGCTCTATTGAACAACCTAACATCAAATTGAACAGTTTACGCTAGTGGATCGCATAGTTTATATCAATGATTGCAGTTAAAATAGTTCACAAGGCCTATTAGATCTTATTGCTAATAAATAATTACTCTATACATTAAGTCAATCACAATTTCGCATTTAAACAATTATAATACGAACACAAATTAGGCAATACGTGAATTGAGCTGATCTACGAGCTTAGTGACTAATACACGTGAACCGTGAGCTGAACTGATTCAGTTGATTTACCTACGTCTAGGTAATATGCCCAATTGGGTTATAGGTAATAGTGCTGCCGTTATAGCAGTGACCTCTATATAAGTAGAAATATTATCACGATAAGCTTCAGAAAGCAATAAAGAGCATCATTAATCTGCCGACGGATGCGGCGTTCCCGTCCACACGATGAGACTGTAATGATGCTATATTTGATTTTTTATTATATTTTTAGTAACCACATTAGGATATATTACTAATCAACTCACGACACTAGCAGCTCTTTTGGTTTTATTGTTTGGTTTTTTATGGAAACATTTTGGATATTTTTGGATTTTTTATTATGACATATTTAGTGTAGGAAGTATTTTACTCGTGATGCTAAATGCATCAAGAATGAGTAAATCGGCTTATGTGTAATATGTTTTCTGGAATTTGACGAGCTCTAAATAAGCAGTCATTACGGCGCTGGTGCATAGCAGTGAAGTTGTTTCCTTACCTTCCTTTTTGGTTCTTCCTTTCATCCTACTACATCATAGCAAATACTAAGGAATAATAACTGCTATTTTTTTTATCAACAAGGTGCCAATATTTGAATTAATTTATTCTCAAAGCCTTCGCCTTTACGGCAGCAAATCTTTATTCAAAAATCACCGAATTTATTTCTTTAATCAACAATTACTTAAACACCTGCCACCTTAAAAAAATTCTTTATTATTATTATTACCAGCAGAAATTGAAGATGTTTAGCGATGATGCGGAAATAGAATGTGCTCTCAATCCACACGCATACGTAAAAATTTGTTAGTAAAGATATTGTATGGATGTTAGTTAGACAAAGTTCACGCAAAAATTATCGAGCGGATTTTTATGATATTTACCACACAGCTGGATCTTATTCTGTAATTACAATATAGGGTACTTATAATCTCGAAAATTTTTTTAATATTATTTTTAACATTTTTTTTATATTCTCGATGGCGATATTTTATATAATCGCTTTATTTTTTATATCATTGTACTGTGAAACCCAAGTCAGGTAACTGGAGAACCTAAAACTTCCGACTATTATAAGAGCCCAAGGAGAAGGGACCGGCTAAAACAGCACTACACTAGATCATTATTTCGTGTCAGCCAATGCTGAGCAGTCGTCTTTTGAATTAGTAAGTTTCCGTTTTTTTTTAACTGTATGTGATGTGTTCCTAGAGGCAATAAATGTTTTTATTATTTAAAAAATCACGGGAGAAGCCGCGGACAGAGTACTAGAACAATATTGTACACACAAAATACTGCCTGACATAAAGTAACCTTTCTTTTACCTACGCCATAGAGTAATACAATAAATATATTACTTTACCACAATATCATAATTTACAATATATGACCAAACCGCTACGTTTTTGAGCTCTACGTTTACAAGAATAACACTTGTATTACATAGTTCACCTATTTCGTAAGGTCGTGTCATCCCACACAGCGCTCTAGGCGACTTGATGGGCTATGAAATTATTCACATCGCTGTGCAGTGTGGTGGGACCAATTTAGACACATCCAGGCAAGGCGACGTCTACGGTACTGACTTCTTTATATTATTAGTATGGAACAAGACAAAGTGTATTATAAATAGAAAATATGGTTTAAATTTAAGAGATAATTATGCGTTATAAGTATCAGTTTTCGTACAAACATTGTCCTTTTGTAATTTATCATCATTGCAAACTATAATAGGTATATGACGCTTTTTTCTTAGAATGAATTGAGAAAGTTATCAAAAACAAAATCTAAAATTAATACTAGACCAAAAATTAATACTAAGACCCTTATAGGTACTAAGCAGCTTAGTACATATTAGCTACCTTTTAGTCCAGAAATATGAAAAGGTCCACCAATCCGCAGTGGTGGTTGAGTATGCTAAGGCTTCCAATAGAGAAGAAACCCGTTATCAGTGAACTATTAATGGGTTGAAGCTAGTCTATACAAAAAAGAAGCAAACTACCTTTGTTGTCTACCGTTTAGGCTTAATATCGAGACAGCAAACCTAATTCTAGCTCGTACTAGAAATCGTGACGCTCCATAAAGAAACGCTGCTGTTAACCACCAAACTTGATGGGCTATGAAATTATTCACAAGCGTGGTGTACGCCCGATTTGGACACATCTAGGCAATTCAAGCATCTACGTGTTCTCTGCATCTTTATTTAAAGCTCGCTTCCGACGCTTCTGGGCATAACTGATTTATGAACTAACCTTTAACTGTAGTATGGTATGTTTTTATGTTCATTGATAAGTAATTTGCATCTATAGACAATGTATTCGGTAGGAACGAGATACTCTATAAACATAGTACATTGTACAGTATTTGTATCTCATACCAATCAATACTGAAGGATGTGTTCACATTTACATAGACTTATTTGTGTTTAATAGTTAAGATTTCTGTGCTATAAACTGCTTATGCTATTACAAGTTTTGCGTCTTTTACTTACTTATACATTTTTTGTGAAAGCATTACAATCAGCAAATTATTTGATTATTAGTTTCTGACCGGGCCTCACGATGTCTAAAAGTTGCAAACATATAAACGCTTAAATCATCCCGGGTTAAAATTCAAGTGGGATTAAATCCCAATCCAAAATGGCAGGCGTATAGAAAACGGCCATTCATTATTAGTAGGATTTACTATGTAATATTGGTAGCATTCGTAAACTTTACGTATACTTCTCTTCTACTTATTTTACTAATAGTATGGTGTGTTTTAATAAGACCTCATGTCCATACTACCATTAAGTTTTTAACATTTTTCTAATCATATATGATATCAACATGACTAATAATATCTATCCCCTTATAACTCTAATAACAATTATAAAGGTTTTCTTACAAATTTTAGCATGACGTAAACAAAAGCCATTAATAATCTTCATAAACATAAATCTATATAATGGTTCCGTAGTCACAGCAATAAACATATCTTATTTAATAGTGTCGCAATAAATGACAAAGAATGTTGTTAATTATCTACATGTTAGTAAAAGTTCTATGCAAAGGTATAAAACTAGAAACAACTCGTTTTGGTAGGCAATGTTGAAATGTAAGGGTGAGGCCAAATGAGCGTGTTTTTTGAGCTGTGCGTCGCGTAAAATTAGTTGATTTCAGACGCATACGACTAACACAGTCGGTCTACACTGTCGCATTCGGTCTTTAATTGGTATCATACAGATAGTTATTTACCTACATCTTTTATTACGATTATGAATAAATTACAAGGGTAATGGTACGAGTATGTTCCCTTAGGAATTTCTCGGGGCAAGGCTGCAAAAACTAAAAAAAAACTAAAATTACAATAAGATAATAGAAAGTAAGATAATAGATAATAGAGATATATAATAAGATAAATGGATGGATGATTATCGCATTCATGTAATTCGACCTTATAGTTCACTAAACCTTAAAAATTATAACTAGTGGTACCTATTAACTTCGGACACTTAAGAGCTCTTGTTAAACTGGTCGTGCAATAAAGATTGTTATCACTAAAATCTTAAGCATTTTATTGAAACTCGATAGTCATATTCGAAATTTAAACCAAAGAATACGTAATAATATCTTATCTCCAAAGTTTATTTACGGTAATGTTTTGTACATGTTATTTTTAATTGCTTTAGCACAGTATTATAAATATTATCATGACTCTATAAAGTTTAAAGCCGTTGGTCAACTTGGCAGGTTCTATTCTGAGACATTATAATATTGAAATTATTATAGTTTATGAGTTTTTATTGCTTATGTCAAAATTGTTATTCGAAATTAGGTACTTCTAATCTTGTGGTCACATATTTTGTGTAAAAACAATATTTATTTGTCAAAAAGCATGTGGCTTTATAGTTATCTTTTCTTTAAATCCCTGCTCCTAATTTAGTTTGCACAATGAAAATAAAGAGTATCAAAATACTTGTATCAAGATTTATTATAATTCGCATACAAGAGAGGCCTATCAATTTTGTGAAACTTGGAAAATTCTAGAAACATGAAAGACCTAGTATCTACGTAAATCCTATCTGAAACTGGTGATGACAGCTTGTCACCCCGCTCAAAGGCTTTTGGATGTGTCTCTAATTAAACTGCTGTCGCCCAGGGGTGAAGAATAAAATTACAATATAAAAGTTTATTTTGATATTAGATATGGTGACCAATGTTATAGTGATGTTAATAAAATACGGATACTGATACGAACGATCAAAAATATTTATGATTTTAATGATTCTAATTAAGTCCTGTATTCATACTTCATTTTTTAGTAGAAGAGTCTATTTATTTGGTTTATTTTAATGACCCCAATAAATGTACGACTCAATGCAGTATCTACCTTTATCTGTTCTTCTAGGATCTCTGCGACTATGTTATTGTCGAAGTAAATTATAAAGAGAAATCAAATATTCTAATATTATAATAAAATTTCTCATTTGATCAAAAAGCAATCATGAAATTCTAGGTCTTATTCGATTGACTTAAATTTCTTAAGCTTACGAATACAACAAATTATAAATAAAATTTATGAATTCGTAATAAGTAACTATCAAAAATAGTAAAATTTAATTTGATAGAATTTGATTAGGCCGCAGAAATTGTTTCAAGGTTTTAATTCAGATCCGGAACGGATATCTCCGGACACTTGGTATATAAGGCAACATCCCTAATGTAGATCCAAAACGCATCAGCGCCACAGCTCAAGCGAGGAAGCGATTACGTCTGCAGTACACGCTATCTAAGATACGCCGTGGGTTGATAGCTCTTCGCCTTTATTATCTTTATTTAAATTATTGGTAGTTTTTTCCTTTTTAACCTCCGACGAAAAAAGAGCGGTGTTATAAGTTTGACGTGTCTGTATGTCTGTATGTGTATCTATATGTCTGTCTGTGACATCGTAGCTCCCAAACGGATGAACCGATTTTGATCTAGTTTTTTTTGTTTGAAAGGTGACTTAATCGAGTGTTCTTAGCTTTGTTAAGTATAAATAAAACTGTCGAGGATTTTTAATTTTTAATTTAAGATTATCAGTTGTAGCAACATTGACAGTGATTTTTTCTCGGTCGTATTAGCAGAGCCGGAATAATGCGGGTACCGTCTTTGTTATTTGCGCAAATTTGTTGTTACTGAAGCTGGTGACAATTTACCGTGGTGACTTGTCTGATAATTTCACAGCTTACGGTCGATATTAGAAAGTGTTAAAAACTATGAGCGCCGTCAGACTGTATTTTGTTGATATAGAACCCAGTCATCCAATGTTAAGGACCATTCGCCTTTTTGTCCGTTTGTCGTGGTGAATCTTCACCACGAGCACACCCCAATGTGGGACATGAGTGTGTAAATAAACTTATTTATTTACTTCTACTACGAAGAGAGGTGTGCCAGGTATAGTTAGAAGAAAAGACTCGTGTTGAAGAACTTAGGAGACAAACGAAAGTTAGCGACATAGCTTTCAGAGTTTACACACTCATTGGTAAATTCAGATCTCAGACAATTCAGGTACCTACTCAACAAATCTCTTCTACAGTACTATTATATTTTCACTTTTTATTTTGTTAAACGTTTTCATATAGAGTTATTCTACACCAATACATACTATACATTCTATTATAGTATAAATTAGGTACTTTTTAATGTATAATGTAATTTTAATTTAAACCCTCATTGATTGTTTTCATTTTTAAATAAGTTTTGTAACTAACTATTTGATTCCGATAATACGTTAAAATACTTGTAGGCTAATTCTTGAAACTACTCGATAAGAATACTTTTGGGATTAAATACCATAGCCTAGTTTGTTATTTAGCTAGGTCCTTAAGATAAAGAAACCTACACGAAGGGCTTAACACCGTACCATGTGTAACAGAATCATATTCAAAGTTAGATGGTCTCTTAGGCATGGTTAAAATTTCGTGTAAACATTTTTATTATAATAGACAACAGACCATCTTATAACAACATTGAAAAATCTATTTGAAGTTCACTTTAACACAATTAAGTTAACTTAAAATGAAGGTTAAGATAACATTTATCAATTTAATTTTATCCAGTGTTAATGGCATTTGAAGTTCGTCATTGAATAGATTGCTTTGTTAATTGATTTATTACTGAAACCACAATTGATTTGAAGTAATAAATCAATTATTAAGTTGAAGTTTCAGTCACCGCTGTAAATATGATTTATTAGTGAATAAAACATTATAATATTATAAAACGTTGTTTAGTAGATATGTGATAAAAATAAAACCGATATATTATGTTCCGTCTGTTAGTATTAAATTCTGAAGAAAAAATACTGTTTTGTAACGTAAAAATATATACAAAACAATATAAATATTTGTATCTTATTATAATGTGACAGTGGTTAAATTAATTTAAGATTTCCTACACCTGACAGAGGTCAGTATAAAAATTCTCTAGGCTACTATGAAAAAACACACAATTAAGTATACACAAGTATACACAAGTATACACAATTCTGAATTCAATCTTTTTCCATGAACCTCTTCGATAGTAGGTAAGTAAAATTGCCTATAGGTAGATATATATAATATATAAAAGTAGGTAAGTAGAATTATCGGCTTTCAATGAACGCCCGTAAGGTTGCCATACATGCTCTAATCTAATTTCCTTGCAATATTACCGTTTCCTTTGGCTAAGACTATCACTAATCTTAACTTTAAAGTTTTCGATTTTTTAAAGCTTGTTTGAACACTTCGTATGAGTTCGGCTGTTTCTTCATTGGGAGATATAACAATGACACAGCTCCAATGAACTAATATACCTACTAATATTAATACTATAACATTTATTGGAGTGTTACACGCACGTCGTACACTTGGATAAATGATGACATCGTATTCTTTAAAAACGCTGACATCACCCTTTACACCACCAGTGGTGAAAGCCGGTGGTGTCATAGGTACAGAACGCATCATTTTGTGTATTTAAGATATACATACATCACTTACACATCTACCTATCCGCTCACCCCATCATCCGAGAATTGAATCCGCGACCTATCCAAGTTCCGCATACACAATAAAAACTAAGCAGGACCATTAACAAAGTTGATGCTCTAAATACACTTGAAATAATATTATTGCATTATCAACCACATTTCTGATTGAAAGACCTTCTCGTTTATAAAACACAGAACGTGAAATCAAATTGAACGATGTGGGCCTGAATAACGGTTATCCGGAACAAGCGGTATCGCGTTGCCTCATACGCTCGAATCTAATTCGCTTGCACGGAAACTGAACTCGAGAGCAACATTACTATTCCCTTTGGGGCAAAGGCCTGTCGATGGTGTTTTTTGATTTCCAGGTCGGCTGGAACACGCTGTAGTCCGCTCATGTTTTGTGAGAAAGGTACGATTTATTCGATTCTAGGCTGCACGTGCGAATGCTTTGCCAATACCTGTCGAATGCATGGTGTGAATTCTGCCTATAAATCCTATATCTAGTTTAGGATTTATTTTAAATGTACAGTTCGTTTATGCTGTGATACTTATAATATTTATAATATATTATATTTTATTTGATTTCTGTAGGGAAGGTCGTATTGAAATCGTTTTATTTTGCTTAACCTGTTTTGTAGGCCAAATTTTGTAAGCTTAATAAAACCTAGTTCCTATTATCCCAAGGAGTTCAAATTTTACATATTACTTTAGTTCTGATGATAATGCATGTTTATCACAATCATGACCTGATACTATAATCAAAACTTTCCATAGAATATTCGTAATTGAATATTAAGTGTTCAGTATGTTAAAATTATTTGAATCGATCTACTTCAAAGAAAATCTTATAAGTGTGACGATGGTACGCAAGTGTTCTATAAAATCAAAGCGTTAAACATTCAAAGCGAATACCAAATTATTCTTTAAACTCAAAAAATTTTAACCAATGAAAAAATTATTCACGTCTAGCAATCAAAACTAATTCAATTACGATACTGTATCAGGAAGAATATTATAATCAACGAACAATTGGAAACCTGAGTGATTTTGTTCGCCGGTTCCTTTGCCTCGATTTTTATTAAGACATTAAATGTAAACTGACATGAGTAAAAATTTTATCGCTAATTTCTCCGTTGAACTGGAAATAATTTATTTAATCACCCACGCGAGAATTCAAACCCATTACAAGTGGATGGTGTTAATAATTCGAACCGTGAGAAATTTAATTAATATTCTTAATTTCAGACCGATAAAGAGTTTATTACGTGGTTTTATTTAACTGGTCGGAAACAAAAAAAAAAATTAAGAATGTGGAGACATCAAACGGACCTGAATTACAAATAGCTTTTATCAAAGAAGTCGCGTGATGGATGATCCAAACAAAGGATAAATAGAGTTTAATGATACTGAAACGGAGCATTATTCTATGTGGGTAGTAGCGGCAGTCAGAATCAAACCAAAGGCTGAAATAAAATTTATGCATGGTGATAAAAAAACCATTACACTAGGAAAGATAAAAAGGAATCGAATTAAAGGCATCGGATAATGTAAACTAGAAGCCGAAGCACGGAAGTTCCTATTAACACGTTCTCATTAGCGTAGATTTTTAATGAAAGGGGCACTCAATAAAATTTTACCAAGCGTTCCATGAATGAATAGGGGATAGGGTTTTCTATGTTAAATTGTTTTACGCCTTCAAATAACATACAGTGCTAAGTGATTTTTACATTTTACTATCAACAATGGGTGGCACCGCAGCACAATGGGATACTTGAAGTGTCTTAGTTGTTTTCTATTTGCTTTATTACCGGTTCGAGTGCTGTTAGTCATTGTTGAATTTGTATTGCTTGTTTCTCTGATTCCGACTCTTTTATTGTTATATCATTATGATTTATATCACAATAATGTAGACATTACTTTGAGGGCCCTTATGGTAAATAGAGACTGAACTAAGAATTAGGTATTTGTATATTATTTATGGTCGTGACTTTTTTTGTAGGTAAGTCTTAGGTAGATTTTTGTTTGGGTAGTTGAGTATTTTTTACCTGTTCGACAAGATATTGTTTGTTACAAAATAATCTAACATTTTAACAAAAAAATAACCGACTTGAAATGAAGTACATTGTATTTTTGACATGGATGCCACTGTCAGATCTCGCTCAAATTTATGTGGGACTACGCGACAAGCACCAGCTTTTGATTAAAAAAAGAATCATCGAAATCGGTTGGCGCGATATTGAGTTATTCGTCCATTTATAGCGCACATAATTAAAGCAAATTTAAGACTTATATGATTTTGACATGGATTACATTGTCAAATCTTGTTCAAATTTGTGTGGGACCACATGACAAGCACCAGCTTTCGATTAAAAAAAGAATCATCCAAATCGGTTCACCCAGTCCAAAGTTCTGAGGTAACAAACATAAAAAAAATACAGTCGAATTTTGAACCTCCTCCTTTTTTTGAAGTCGGTTAAAAATACATTATTATTCCTTTCATATTTTTACGTCTTGAGCAAAACAATTATGGTTTTGTTATGTTTTGGATAGACAACAAACGAGCAAGAGAGCCACTGAATGGTATTTCATCACCGCAGCTCATTGACATCAGTAACGCTGAAGACCCTCTTTACTACTGACTCTTCAACACAGTGATCGCGATCGATTTTAGGAGGAGACCTATAGTGAACCAGACGTTTTAAATGTTCTCTTACAACTCATGTCCTAATTATCGAAACTTTATAGATTCAATGTACAGTTTATTAACTTACTTCTTTATATTAAACATTGCATGTGCCATGAGACTAACATATAAAAATTGATATTTTTTCATATTTTGCATAACTCACGAGTATTTATTGCCTCAAGTTTATTTCCATCTTATTACGAAAATGGACGAGTAATTTCCGAACTTCTAACCAAGTTTCAAATGATGTTACTTACAAGTTTTTATATGTATAATGAATATATACTGAAGGCTATCTTTTTATAATTATTCAGATTTTTAAGATCTATTAATTTGGTATTTATTGTTTTAAATCTTCTTTCTTTTGTATGTATATGAAGAAGATGTATTGCAGATTAATAAAGTAACTAACGAATTAAATCAGTTTACATTAATACATAATTAGCTATAAGTTTCATAATAAAACAAAAGAGCAACAAATATGTATTTTGTCAAATTCACAGAATGTAACATTTGGTATATCAAAATATTCGATGCTATCAACTTGTTTTCCAACAAATTCTGTAATCTCATCACTTCCATCAAATTTCGCCGGTCCAGATATTTCACGACGCTCACTAAAAGATTCAGTGAGGAAAATATTTAATATAAGAAGATTGACATCGTCGAACAAACTTGTAACGCCGACTGTGGTGACACGATGGTGGAAGTTTTTTAATAAAATATGTACCGCACACCAGGCGTTTTGGCCTTTATGACCTCCACAAAATTTTATTACGCAATTTTTTTGATAATCGCCAGTGTAATTTGTCTGCTACTTATTGCTCCCACGCGTAATTTTGGTATATGCTTGTTATCATTAGAATTTTACATGAGGACGTTGATTTAAGAAATGTAATCTTGGATCAAGATTACGTTAAATTAAAACAATCAATAATATAAAAAGAAAAAGTTTTGATTTCAAAAAGTGTGATAAATTGTCACACATTTATTTGTTTATTTAAACTTTATTATACCATAAACAATGTGGTACAAAAGGCGAACTTAATGCTAAAAGCATTCTCTGCCAGTCAACCAGTCACATTCTCACACTGTATTAGATACACTGTGTTACGGAAGGTTCAATGAAAATATTTATATATGAATTACAAATATTTCTGCCTTAACCAGTAATCAAACCCATTAGCCGATAGCCATTTGATATGTCACAGAAAGAGTAACATTGTTTTAAGGTCACTAATTTAAATATCACAATTAATACATTGAAATCAAGATTTATCAGACACTAATGATTGATATTGCATCGGCAAACAACATATAACACTACTTTCCTCTATATCTATGTGATATATGGATCAATGTTCACAACTTTCAAACTTATTTCCAAGGCTTTTATCCTCATTGCTTTACTTTTTCAACGGTCTAGTATATATCACTCATTTACTTACGACCATAATTACCCCTGGCCACGTCAATATTGCTCTTGAGCGTTGTTTATTACGGTCATAATTTAATCTGGATAGAAATATTATACCGACGCAGATCCGAATAGACGCATCCAACCGTAAACCGTGCTTTACGACAAATTTGTTCAATATACGTATCGTAAATCAAGTTCGTTGGTTTTTTGAGAAAGAAACGGAAGTTTTAACTGCGTCCAATGAAGGGAATAAAAATAATCCTTTTAGAGAACGAATTCCGAATAGCTAAGTTGCGTGGCTATAATTGTTAGTTGCTGTCCAATTAAATTGTTATTGGTTTTATTTATTTTATGGGAGATTTATGTTATATTGTTTTTGAGATTGTTGAGACTATGTTAAGACTAGCTTAGTAGGTATGCTATTACAACATCAATTGTAAAAATGTGACAAAATTTTTGTACAAGAATAAAGAACGATTAACTATCTGTAGTATAATGTTGAGATAAACTAAAGTGCATGATGTCTGTCAAATTCTACCTGTCAAATGTGATGGACTGCGGAAAGATCAGTCACATTGTGAGACGAGACCAAAGTGAAAATGTGCTATGTTACGTTGCTATGGATGCGTTTGATATCCACCAATCATATTCAATCAATTTATTGAACCAATCATATTTATTGGATTTCACATCTTCGCAGCATAGCTGCATCTCTGGTAGAAAAGCACCCTTAGGATAGCCATTATGGATTCTAAGATGTTGACGATAAAGTGTGATTAGATGTGTGAAAAACTTCCGGTGCTATAATTATATTTCTGGTTTACTTATTAGCAATAATAGATTAAAGGATAATGATTGGTTATTAAGTATAATTAAATAGATCGGACTAACTTACCAAGTGACGTCCGATCCTCAATTATGTGAAGTAATCTCGTCCTCATATTTTGTACTATGTAGTACGTGCTCTGTGCTACTTGCCGTCACAATGTTTAAAGATAAGCGCGTTCTTCATTCTCTGTGGTACGTCCCTAGCTCCATCTGTCCACCACTGGCAATGTCATTGTTTCAAAGCTCTACAACACAACTTTCAGAGAAGGGGTTAGAGTAGGCAATACAGATCATTATGAACGTAACTTGCAAAATACAAATTATTCTTCAAAGGATACCAGCAGTATGTAGGTATATTCTTTTAAGAATATTTCCTGGGAAGGGTTGGGTCTAGGATGAGGACGAGATTACTTCACATAATTGAGGATCGGACGTCACTTGGTAAGTTAGTCCGATCTATTTAATTATGTTCCGTAATCTCGTCCTCATATTTTGTACTATGTAGATGTTCAAAGAAGAAAGTTGGGTTGATAATAATTCATTCATTAATAATTTCGTGATGATAATCACATACAATTAACAAATAATATTTATATTAAGTAAAGAAACATCCTCTTTTTATTGTATCGTATATACCACAGTTTAAAAAAAAACGTAAAGAAATGATAATAATAATTGTTAAATTGTCAGTCTCATAATGTGTAGGTGTCTTTATGCAATGAGCATACATTTTGAGTTAATTGACTGAGACCACTAATCATTGGTCTTTTATAAAATGAAGCAAATGTGGAGGAAAAGGTGAACTAACCGGCTGCTTTCCTTATAACCTCAATAGTCCACAATAATGCTTTAATAATATAAGAAAATAATACGAGGCTTTTGAAGTAAAGCATGTCTCTGGCCTGTAAATATGGAAGTGTGAAATCCACTATTATCCGAACTTGTTTAATCTATCGGCTGATAGTTGCAGTGAGGTTGGTTGGTACTGTTTCTTAACAGTTAGAATTAATGATTTACAATTTTGCCTCACATATTTTTGTAAGTGTAAATAATATAGTAGGATTGTTAGCCGGGCAGATATCTGTATTTTGTTTGAAAAACTGTAAAGTTAAATTATGTTTTATTTGATAAGAACCACAAGTTTTCATAAACTAAATTTTGAAAATTTTGATATTATATAATCAGAATTAACAGCAATATCCTTAATGCAGATAAAAGACAGCGTTAGTAAGGAGTGTACCTCTAAGCTAAGAGTCTAGAAATAGTCTAGAATCTACTATACTTGGATCCCATATACTCGTAATATCATATCGTATTATGCCGAGTTGAGGACCTTATTTTATTACGGAAATTGCTGACCTGATGGTATTCATTGAACTATATGAAACAACCTTCCAAAAGGATCCACATTGTAGCTCTGGCAGTGTGAAATTCATGCACCAAGAGCAGACCCGTATTGTTTCCTGATAATGAGGCTAACATTATATCCATTGAGAAAGCAGGGATCACTTTTCTTAGAAATGTTCTCCTGACTATATGGCTGCAATCAGAGTAAGGCTATTATATGTATAACGCGTGCAAGTCTGTAGAAGGAGATAAGAATAAATTAGTTATATCGAGGTTTAATTCTTATTTTTTCAGATATAGCCATGGAATTCTAAAGTGGATACCAGGGCTGTGAGAGCCACATAGGAACCACAACTTTTGTCTTGTCTCCTATAATTTGCTTCAGCACTCTTCTTATAAGCGTGAATAATGGAAATGCATAAAAGAACATGTCATTCCATCTCAAGATGAATGTATCTATAGAATATGCTTCTGGGCCTGAGAACCATGTTATAATTGTAATCCCGACATTTGGTGTTATTCCTATCAGCAAAGAGGACCACCTGCGGTTCATCGAATCTGCTTAGTACACTTTTATTTAATTAATTTATTTATCTTTATTAGATACACAATTGAATTATCACTATGCATTGATAACTATTATAAATAAATTGTTACAATTGATCCATCCAGTGTGATTTGTCATCTAAGGCGTATACAACTTTCATAAACAATGTCACTCAGTTGGCATTCGATTTCAGATTTTGAACGTCTGGATTCACTATCTGTGATGGAGTTTTCTTTTGAGCTGATGTAAAATGCATATGACGTGTCTTCTCTCATTCCACTGTCATAGCTCTCTCGCTAAGTTATTGATATGTGGAAACCTTGTAGCTTTCATTTTCTTAACGTATGCTATAGCAATTGTGTTATCTTTCCAAAGCAAAAACCTCGCAGTAATTACTTAGATGCAAACGTTTTTAAACATTTAAAAGCTGTTCCTAATTTTATTTGAAAAGATTCTCTTCTTCTATTCAGTGTCCGTGACTCCTCACATTATTACAGACAAGTCCGCAATCTGTTTGCGAAGCATCTGAGGAAATCTGTAAACTAAAATTAAATTGTATAATTTTCCTGTTATTACTTGGATGTGTAATGTCCCGATCAGTTCATCCCGATCTGATTGAATCCCTTTTGATAATATTATTGTTGCATTATAATTTCCATTAAAATCTTTTAAAATCACTGTATTGTAGTTTTCCAGGGATTTCGTATAGAAGATACCATATTCTATGGATTTACAAGCAACTACAAGAAGACCAAGTAATTGGACAAATTCCAAAGTATAACAACTATGTTTTGACTATTATTATTACTATTATTATTTATTTTTATTTCATATCATCCATTAATATACATATTATAATAAAACTGTACTTTTTGTCTGCTTGTCTGCGCGTTTGTTCCGACCAATCTCAAGAACCGCGTTATAGTTAGGTGCAATTTTCACTGTTTTATTGCAGTAAGCTTGGATCACCATTCAGTGACTGTTTTACTGCAATCGGTTCATAAATAATAAAAAAGTCATGTCGATTTAAAAAATACCATCCATACATTTATTTACTCAAATGTGGTTACCAATAGGTTTACCGAAGCGAAGCAAGGGTGTTTAGTAGTTGTTAACAAATTCGATAACATGGTCCCTCTTCTAGGGAAGATGATATTAGATATGGAACATGGAATAAAATCTGGCATAAATCCTAGATAAAGACAACCCTGACTGAGTTTTAAAGAACTTTTTTGTGAGTTAATAATAAACCTTAGATTCCCCAGTAGTCAATGCATTCTGCACACAATCATCATAGGAGTCTGCAATGCACAAAGTATCATAAAGGTGACACCAAATTTTATAAGTTTCTTAAGGTTAAGTATCAACCTTCATGTCCCTGAGCAAGAAATCATGATTGTATAGAACCTAGTTCCAATAGCTGTCCTACTTCGAGAGCAAACAAACTATTTTCTATTTTAGAAAAAATATTGTACTGTGGACAAAACAGTTCGTGTGATTATGGTTGGATTGGATGTAATATCACTTTTCACACCATTGATTATAAAATAATCTTAAACCACCGCATTGTATCTGAATCATGGTCGCTCTTGATACCTGAGTCACATGGGTGTTCAGACCAGGAAGAATTAGTGTCCTATGTGTAACCGATCATGGAATAAGTCAACTAACAGCCTTATTGAATCATTCAATATCTCAATGTGCTGCTTATTATTCGGTGACAGAATCATGTCATTGAAGCCTCCACACTGTAGAGATTGCTATAGATAGGACTACTTGCTGGTCACAGATTCTATTGTCACATTTGATACCACTGTCATTCATCACTGCCACAACTTCCCCATTTAACTTGGGTGATACTAGAAGACGTCAGTTCGAGAGGGGATCTTGTTTCTTCAACATGGTAGCTTTTAGGTCTGCATTGATGATCTACATCAGTGAGAATAGCTGACCAACGTGTAGCTATGCTCTCATATAAGTATATAGAATTACACGTAGTTTGCTTACCATCCTGACCTAGGAGCTCTTCGCCGTCTGCTGGCAGAGAGCTATCCTTTACCTGGAGTTGTTTTATTGACGAAGTACCTGTTCTTCCGTAGTAGTCTGCCCCCCCCTCTCTTTCTGTCTGACTGCATCTCTGTCAGGCAGAGTCGATGATCGGCTGTGGATATTAGAATTGGAGGAAAGGAGCGGCGCCTGCTTCTATGATTTCTCGAGCATCGGCTTGATCGACTCCGATCATGAGGCGAACGGCTTCTAGTTGTGTGACTTGAGTCTGTTCCATCCTCGTCTTTCGTAAAAGCTCCATGAATCCTTTCTCGCTGCATAACATGCGGCACCACAAGCTAACCTCTCGTGAAAGCATATGCGTGGTGTGGTACCTAATTTATAGGTGGTCACAATATCCTGTCGCGTTACATGCAGGACCACTAGCTAACCTCTCGTGAAAGCATGTGCGTGGTACCTACTTGTAATAGGTGGTCACAATATCTTATCGCGGAACACGCGGCACCACTAGCTAACCTCTCGTGAAAGCATATGCGTGGTGTGGTACCTATTTTTATAGGTTGTTACAATATCCTGTCGCGTTACATGCGGGACCACTAGCTAACCTCTCGTGAAAGCATGTGCGTGGTACCTACTTGTAATAGGTGGTCACAATATCTTATCGCGGAACACGCGGCACCACTAGCTAACCTCTCGTGAAAGCATGTGCGTGGTGTGGTACCTATTTTTATAGGTGGTTACAATATCCTGTCGCGTTACATGCGGGACCACTAGCTAACCTCTCGTGAAAGCATTTGCGTGGTACCTATTTGTTATAGGTGGTAACAATATCTTGGTGCGTAAAATGCGGCACCATTAGCTAACCCCTCGTGAAAGCCGAAACATGGTAGTTACCTATTTGTTATAGGTAGACACAACATCGTTCTCATGGTTAACCTCTCGTGAAAACTCCAGAGACTAGTGTGTGTAATAAAATTTGTCTAAGTAACATCAGGGGCAAAAATCTGCGTTTAATTAAACTAATAGAAGTTATCAAAACATACCGCTGTTTACGGGACCTATTCATGCGTTTTTCCAACTCTAGAATCCGTTGACTCAATTATTTTCATTTTCTCTTTTCATATTTTCCCATATTTAATTCAAATTGGGCGTACAATAATAACTGAAAAAGTACTGTAAAAGGACTGTAAAAACGATTATAAAATTCGAAAATAAAATGAAAATAAAATTTCGTGACAGCACGTTTTGCACAAAAAAGCACAATGACATTGCCAGTGGTGGACAGATGGAGCTAGGGACGTACCACAGAGAATGAAGAACGCGCTTATCTTTAAACATTGTGACGGCAAGTAGCACAGAGCACGTACTACATAGTACAAAATATGAGGACGAGATTACGGAACATAATCCATAATAAATGCAACTATACTAACCATAACGATTAACATTATAATGATTTCATTGTGGAATCAGCCGTGAGTTTTATTGTCAGGATTACAAAATGACTGCGTCATAAAAATTCTTCATAAAGTGTACTTGACGGACCTCAGACGGACTCTGCCAATTTTGAAAGGAAACTATAGGTCTTCTCCCTAGAGACGTACCTAATTGACATTTTTCGATCATGATGTTAATTATAATCTAAGATTAAAGCTTTAATCTGAAATTATAATGATAGTGATTGTGTTGGTGCTGATAGGTAAGAATAAAGTTCATGTGCGCCCCTGCGGCTTTACAAGATTATCACAGGCAACTACTATATTATATAAAATCCATAATAATATTATAAATGAACAAATAATCACATGATTTTTTGTTCTTATAGTTGGAGGGCTAGTCGAGAGTAATGTATATTAGGTATATGCTACTTCTTACTGCGGGAAGTTATCTTTCTCCTTTGCCCTACAGGGAAAGCCATGGATAACAGCTAGTAGGTAGTTAATTATATAAAAATATGCGCGGAGAACAAACAATAATAGAGACTGGCTCAAAAAACTCTTAAAATACCCGTAATCATTTTCATTGTGAATCTAATATTGTTTTAATGCCGCCATTGGAGATCAAAGCTTCAAAAATAGATTCAGTTTACCCCATACATCGGATCGAGTAAACATTCAGTAATTGTAGCAACGTAAACAAAGAACTTGAAAATATGCTCTGAAATATTAATAGGAGATTGTTTGAGAAATACAACAAAAGTAAAGTACGTAAAACTGAATAAGAACGAAGTCATGCAATTGAAATTATAAATCTAATCATAGCGAATTAAAATGGAAATGCCAAAGAATTCTAACATAATGAATTACTGAAATCGGTTAATAACATGTTAATAACACAGAATTTAGTATTGGTGTTATTGCAATTTATGATCGATCACCTGTAGTCCCGTAATAACGATTCAATGAACGTGGCTGCGTATGATCCTTCATATAATTTCTAATTAACGTCTCTGAATGACTCCGTTTACAAGTCAGATGAATCTAATCCATATAGTTCAATAGAGTTTAAAACATTTAGTTCTACCTGGTCCTTTTAGAACATCGCTTGTAAATACACCATCATTAATAGGCACCTCTGATTGCACTACATAATTAGCAATTGTAGTTCAGTTCGTGTCATTGCGAATTTAATCTATAATTTCTTATTAGTTTGAGTCGTTTTTTATTTTTAATCGTCGAATATGTTTATGAATAATTACGTATCTAATAGTCCAGTCGTTTGGCTGCGAAAAATTCCTTGTATTGTGAAATATTAAACCCAAACAATGTAAGAAATATAATTTATCCTACTATCGTTAATTAACAAAATATTTTTTCTCCTTTTTCATCTTCAATAAAAAATATCAAAACTATCTTCCCATGAGTTTCTCTAATGAGCTGGATCGCTCTAATCCTCTTCGTATCATTATATGGACGTACGGTATCTATTCAAATTGGTCGCCAATGTCGCGTTTTATCGTGGTCGGCTACCATCAGACCTACCTCCGAGTACGGTCAGCCAGATACGTTTAATTGAATAAATGCAAATCTTTCGTTGACACTGAAAGTGTTATATCAGGAATCTTGTTAGAGCTCTTGGTTTTATTTAGTAGTATCTGTTATAAGAAATATAATTTATCTTTATAATTGGACGGGAATAGAGTTAATGGATTAAAGATACACATAGATTTTATGCACAATGGCCCGACTTAGAGGCTAAGTGCGGAAACTGGAGCTCATCACCATAACATGCATAAAGATAAAGATATGGAAATTGGTCATTCGTAATTTAGGATATTCGTGAATATTTAATTCATAATATTTTATGGATTATAAAAAAGTATTTAGAAATACAATACATTTACAATATTTATTCGGTACGGATGAAATTGTAAACCATTTTTTCTGTTTCTTTAATAACTTCGTTTATTTTTAACTGCCTGTATCTGTGAACGAGATTAATAATTTAGTAACAGGTTGACCACGCATATCATGATTATATGATAGGTTATTAAAACCAGTGAGTTATAAATTCAAATAATGTAACTTATGATTGCAAAATGTTAATTTTAATACAATTATCTATCTCATTTAAATATTAGTATCATCTATCAAATCTACATTTATCGGTTCTTTAACTAAAGGAGTTTTGATATTAAGAAAATGTGTACTAATTAAAATTTTAGAGCTTTTCCTTACAACAGGCTATTAAATTAAAGATAATAATATGCTTTTACTAATGGGTCCAAACAGTGTCTTTATTTTCATTTACACTATAAACAGGACAATTCGCCAGCATACTTATCTTTTAGGATTAATATTTACATTAAAACCCTTACAAACTCACAATATCAAACTAAGATTCCTTGTCTTGCGGGTTTCATTGATACTCGTATAGGTAAGCATTTATACGTATAAGATCTATCTTACAAAGATTTCGTGAATAGAATTCAAGATTTCTCGATTATATTATATCTAATAGTTAGTCTGCCTACGTTAAATATTTTTTTACTTGGGTAAACCTGAGGTGAAGCGTTCATAGCCCGGCGGTTTGCGTCGATCCTAAGTGATCGAGAAAGTTAAGCAACGGCGGACGCGGTCGGTATTTGGCAGGGTGTCTTCTAGTGGCAAAACAAAATTTGAGCGTTTCCGTGCTTCGGAGGGCACGTAAAGCCGAGAAAGAATAGTTATTAGATATACATTAGTAAGCTCATACACAATGACACACAAATTTTTTAACCAATGTACACGTAGTATATTATTATTTACAATTTTTTAATTATATCTATTTGATGTGCAGTCAGTGTCAGTGTGAAGTCGGGTTTTTTCATAAATGTTATCTTATTTTCATTAATTGTAAGTAAATCTTCAATTTTATTTATGATCTAGGCGCCTATTTTCTAAGTACATTTAATAAGGCACATTTAATAAATTATAACTAAAATTAACTAAAATTTTAATCCCATTAACAATGAATATTACTTAATTAAATTCCAAGTAAAAGTTATACAAATATTTACAGGCATTGGTTTGGTTGCTGTCGGTTGAGTCGTGCCCGATCTTCCACTTAGGATAAATGTGGAGACACGTTTTGAATAACATTAAGTTACTTATTTCGAACTTGGTCAGATCGCTCCGATTACTCTAGTTCAGTGAAAATTCAAATCCGATAGAGAAATACGTGAGTTATTACTTGCTTGAAAATGTTAGCTTTAAATATGAGGTTGGCTTAGGAATAGATTCATGGAAATTATTGATAGTTAACTGAAATAAAATAGTTTTTGTAATAGTCAACAAACAAGCAATGAGTTATCGGATGGTAGGTGATAACCATCGTCCATGGATGCCAGCCAAAGTCAGTATTGGCCAAGAAAGAAGAGAAGATAGAACCTTTTGTTCTGTTGTTCTTGTTTTCTGGGGTTTGAACATTTTTGTATGGAATCTGGCATACCTGTAAGTCCGCCATTTTGAAACAACTTCGTTTCGGCGGCCAGTGGTAAAACATGTGTCAATCAATGGAGTAAGTGATTACAATCAAGAAGTATCCAGTGATGAAATGTCGCCAATGAAAGGTATGCCAGCTTCGTTCAATGCCCTTTACGTAGCAGACGAGAAACATCGAAACGATGATATCAGTAGATGTTACCAATTCGTTGAAAATCATTAAGAAATCAATATCAAGGAGTCTTATTACATAAAACATTTAACACTTTATTCTAGAAGATAAAGGATAGGCATGATTTGACAGTCAAAAGCTGCTAACACAAAGATGTCTTATTTAACGGGATCTAGCACCAAAACTTCTTCTGTCATTTAACATAGCATCAAAAGAAAATTGTTTTAAACTAAAATTATTGTCCCTTAGATACTAAATAACCATCTATCTAAATAATACATTAATGTTATTACAATTACACCAATTAACTACGCTTCATAAGAACCGACCAAGAGCAATGTCCAAGAATGTCCAATATTTTTTAAAGAAAATGTCTCGAAATAAACAACAGTCAACTTTGACAGCATAAAAAATGTATTCAAGATGTTTTTTAAAGAAAAAGGCCCCACAGAACTTCTTCAGAAGCACAATGTGGCCTTTATTTATTTTTCATTTTTCATCCTCCAAACTCTAATGATGTCTGATGAAAGGACGCCGATACTGCCTCGGTTTTCATACTAATGACTGGTTCTACCTAAAGCGAGAAGCGAGAGAAAATTTCTTCAAGTGTAAGTCAAAATAAAATTTAATTGTATCTAACTTGAGCAACATTTACTTCAGGAATTGCGACGACACTCACTTCCTAATAAATAAATGTTAAGTAATCAGAATATTTTACGAAACTATAATTCTTAAAAGAAAAATAAAAAGTATAATTAACATTTTTTTAATTTAATTTATATTTAACCAATTAGAAATATAATAATAGATGCATGAACAAAATATGTACATAAAAATATCATACCCGCACTATGTTGGTCAGTATTACGGGTGGCATGTAACAAAAATTGGCTATATCAACTATACAACTGTAACATAATTACAACATTTTAATAAGGTAAAATAAATATTCATAGAATTCTGACAAGTGTCTTATTTTCTAGACTTCAGATGTTTCATTTTAACATGACAGGACTTATAATAGAACTTTTAATGATTAATGATCGAAAGTATTTATAAAAGTGTTAATCAACTAGGCAGAGATTTTTAGCTATTTTCGTATAAATAAATTTCGTAGTCAAGAGACTGAAATTTTACACTTACTCATCGTGGACTCTACACGTTATAATATTATGAGAAAAGTACTCTCGATAAATGTTTTGTTCGCCGATATCTCGATCCAGTTGCATGGATTGTAAGTATTAAACTATTAATAATCGCAAAGCTTCAAGAGTTACAGCTGGAAGCTCTAAGAAGAGCTGAGAGAGAGATGGGTGAAGGCACCCATCGCACTCACCGGACCTTGCCCTAACAGATTTCTACTTTTTTCAAGAGGTAGTACAAAACGCTTTCGCTGATTTCAGTGCCTCCCGTCCAGCAGACTTCTACAGTAAAGGGATAAACAAACTGCCATTCATTTGGGCCAGTACTTAGATTAACTAGCTAAAATAAAATAAAAAAATATTTCAAAATTTTCATACAAAATCTCCAATTTTATAGGTAAAGACCTAATATTATAAATGTCAGAATTTGTTTTGAGGATGTAGAGATATTTGGTGCTGATTCACACACAAACTTCAAACCAGATTTTTAAGAAATTTTGCACACACAGAGACCATGATCTGGAACAACATATTATGGGGCACTTATTATCCCAAAAAATGCGGACAAAGGCGCGGGCAGAGTGCTAGTTGTAATCTAAACCCAGTCAACCCAAAATGAAGTCCAGGCTAGTAAGTTATGAATCTAGGGTCTAATGTGAAGTTTTTTCGACGGGGAAATCTTCAAAATAGTCCGCTCCTTTTAAAATGTATTACATACGTTTGGCTATTTAAAAAAACTTACTTTTGATTAATTCCGATTTATCCTCTGAAACTTTGGATGTAATTTAAACACACTGGTGAAGATTTAATACCTAAGGCTAGTTGGTCCAGTCAACACGCTGAGCGCAGGGTTAAATAAATATTTGTTCTAGAGTATTCGATAAATAAAGCTTACAAACTACAAACTCAGCACTAGGAAACTGAGTGTATCGTAACGGTTCTGTCGCTACATACACTATCCAACGTTTTCCGGGATAATAAGTATCCCGTAGAATCTTCTGGTATAAAGAGGAAACCTCTTCAAAGACGCTGAGAACATTAATCTGGCCTGGCACTGATCGGAAATCGAACTTCGAACCATACAAACAAGGTCATTACATGATCCTTTTAAAAACAGATGATAATATTACCATAATTATAGAACCATGATAATATTAACAGTAAATCCATAAATCAATACCCTGAGTAATCTAATTCTCATGCGTACATTTGTAACAGAAAGATGATATCAGCATACCCGATTCGGTAATATTCTCGTTCAGTACTAGTGAATGAATACGCATTTGTAGCGAGAACATCCATCAAATAATGGTCAGTAGATGATAGGGTGACTAAGCTAGGCTATGCTAAGTTAGGATAGTATATTTCTTATGATTTTTTTAAAACTTAAACGACAATAATCAGTTGTCACAGATTTGTTAAGTTTTAACGTTGTTTTTCGTTTATCGACAAGGAACTTAACATACTTCTCAATTGTGCGTCTTATTCATTATTGTTTTTTGTATCAATATTTACAGATTTTGCATTCCTACTCAAATATCACAGATAAAAAAGTTCCTATCACACATAATAATATGTTCCTATCATAATAATATATATATTAACATGATTATGTCATATCGTTTCGTAGTTTATTATGTTTTAGGTTTGATTTAATACCCAGCTCCTACTTTCAGGATATAAAAAAGTAGGACGTCCTCATAAAACCAGGCACTTGGCAACTCCACTAGCTGCCTATATTTTAAGAAAAGTTCCGTTTGAAAGGCGTTTCGTATGATGAATCTACTGTGGATTGAGGCCGCTTTTTATCCAAAGTAAGATTCTATGCGTTTTGGAATTTCAAACAAAGGTACTACTTAAAAGCAGTTTTGTATGAAATGGAAGCGTTTATGGAGGAGTCTATTCATAGTTCGTTTTGTTACGTGTGTGGGCTCTTTATCCATAAATTTATTTATTACTTAACTTTTCTGGAGCATTTTTATTAGCTTTGGTTACTATTTTAATACTTTTAAATGTGAAATTTATTTTATTTGTTATATAAACCTCGTCTGTTGGCTGAGCATCTATTGAAGATAATGTAATAAAATAGGTATCTATTCTCTTAGTTAAACAATTCTCTTCTTCTTCATCTAGTGTTTTATTGGTTGAAAATTTAAATTATATAATACGTACAGCCCGCATTAGATTTCTTTCTTCTTTGAGATACTTTCCGCTTGACAACGTGACACTTCCTTTAATATTATAATACATCATAACCAATTTTCCAACTTAGCAAACATCGGTTTCATTTTCAATTAATTTAATCATTCCACACTTTAATTCTGTTTCTTTTCCTGATAGGTTAAGTTGTTAAGGCCATGTTCAAATTTATCACTCTTGTTATATCTTCCAAAGTTAAGAGAGAAATAATTATTGCAAGATTCATCGTAACATTTCAATACATAACCGTCCTTTTGTTTAGCTCGGGCCTTCTGCCACAGTGTAAGGTAAGCTTATGTTACTAGCTTAGGTTGTTAGGCCCTAGTTCAAATCAAAACGTTGGCCAAGTATTGCTTAATAGGCTTTACATGCATTTGAGTTTATCAAAAACATATACACTCATATATAAAAAGTACATTAATTGTTGAAACTAGATGAAGAAAAATGATATTTTCTGAGAGACCCAAAATTAACCTCAAGAAGAGCAACAAAAATATCGGCTTTTTCATAGTAACGGTGATAACAACATGATCTAATTTATAATTTTAAATTTTAAACAAATCTCGCTTCTTGTTCTCTTTCCCGAAAATACTAACTTTGTTTGTAGATATTTACTTTATTACCGTTAAGTATTACAGGAATTAGCAGTCCGCAACCGACGGATCGTGCGCACGCTTACCCTATACTGACGCGCTATTCGCCCGTAAGCAGCGGTTCTCAAACTTTGTGCTAAATAAAATTACAGTAAAATTAAAATTAATGATGCTTCGTTGTGCCCGTTGTAACGCAGAATTTAGAGACGGCGTCCAATGCTCAATGTGTCAAGTGTACTATGACTTCCCATGTGCCGGCATCACCGAAGGAGGTTACCGAAAATTAGGTGACCGAAAAAGCACCTGGAAATGCTCGTCTTGCAAAAGTTCAGGATTAGCAAGCTCGTCAAACTCAACTTCGAGTGCATCAGCGGCAAAATCGCCAACACCTGCGAACATGGAGAGCATAGCCCTGGAACTAAAACGACTTTCCATACAGATGACCTCACTCCAATCGCTAGCAACAAATATACAGGCCATACAGGCCGATATTGCCGACTTAAAGACAATAAAGGCCTCGGTAGAATTTGTGCAAGGCACCGTGGAATCCTTGTCTAATCGTTGCATGGAGATCAGTCAGGAAGTTCAAAGTCTTCTTAAAACCAGAGAAGAACTTCAACAGCTGCAACAACGGTTTGCTCAAATGGAAGTCAGTGTAAATGATTTCGAACAAAGGTCCCGGCTCAACAACATCGAGATTAAGTGAGTTCCTTCTACACCTTCAGAGAATTTGTTTGAAGTAGTCGGCAAGATTGGTGACGTCATTAGCTGTACAATCCCTAAAGAGCAGATTAACTATATTGCGAGGATTCCTACGCGCAATGACAAAGGCAATAAGTCCATAATTGTCTCAGTACATAGCCGATACTTGAAAGAGGATTTCGTTGCAGCAGCTAAGAAGCGGACTATTGTTGCAGCTAACCTTGGGCTCCATGGGGACAGTCGCATATTCGTAAATGACCATCTTACCCTCCAGAATAAACTACTTTTGAATAAAACTAAAAACTTAGCTAAGGAGCGGAGTTTTGCCTTTGTATGGGTGAGAGGGTGCAAGATTTTTATACGAAAAAACCCCACGGCACATGTCATCCGCATCATATCAGAGTCAGATTTGAAAAAAATATCTTAATTCTCTTATTATCTCATAAAATCTTACCAATGTACTCAACTGTTACAAGATGATCTCATTAGATTTGAAAATTATTGTTTAATTAATAAATTAGATTTAAATGTAAATAAATGTTATGTATGCTCATATACTCGCAAACCATTTCCAATCATAACCACATACATTTTAAAAAACACAGATTTATCTCGGGTAAAATCCATTCGTGACCTGGGAATAGTTTTTGACTCTAAATTAATATTCGATGAACATATCAATACTATCGTAAATAAAGCTTCTAGAACTCTAGGATTCATCTTGCGTATGTCAGCGGACTTTAAATCTATCAAAATTCTCAAAATTCTATACTGTGCTTTCGTACGAAGTCACTTAGAATATTGCTCACAGGTCTGGAATCCGGCATATAACGTTTATATTACGCGCATCGAGCGCATACAGAAAAGGTTTTTACGTTATATTCAGTTCCGGTCAAATCTATACATATCAGATTATACAAAGCGTTGCAAAAAATTCCACATTCTGCCATTATATGAGAGACGGCGTATAGCTGACCTTGTTTATTTGATTAAGATCGCTAAAGGGTGGATCGACTGTTCCGACCTTTTACAATTTATTGGTTTACGTGTTCCTTATTCTCGTAGACGACTAGGCACACTTCATATACCCGACGCCAAAACTAGCTACAGGAAAAATAGCTAGGGTAAACGGCCCAATATCCGTGAAATTTTGATATTCGCTGACTTTGCAGGTCTGTTATTTAAAAACTAATAATCTTATTAAATCGAGATATACATGACTTGGTAGGTAATTTATTCTAGTTCTCAGATTATTGTATCGTTTTATATTAATACAAAGATTTATGCACAATAATTTCAAAATAACTAAAAATAGGCCATTTGTCCCAGTACCCGTTAGATTTGTACTAGTATTCGGTAAATTGTCCTGGAATCCGGTAAATTTTACCGCGAATTTAAACTCTATTGCTTGACATTAAAGTTCACAGAAATATTGCATTTTTGTCTTAAAACAGGTTTTATACCAATGAATACACGTTAATTTTAATAAAATATACAAAATATATTTAAGACAAATTATACATATATATGAATCACATTATTTTAAGTACTACTTACTGCAATTATTTGTGAAATTGTAAGTATTAGGTCTTTACCTATGAAATTGGAGATTTATATGAATTTATATAAACAATTTTGCCATTTTGATGGCAGTTTGTTTATCCTTTTACTGTAGAAGTCTGCCGGACGGGACGCGATGAAGTCCGCGAAAGCGTTTTGAACTACCTCTCGGGTGTTGAACTTTTTCCCACTTAAAAAATTGTCCAAATTTTGAAAAAAGTAGAAATCTGTTTTGGCAAGGTTCGGTGAGTACGGCAGGTGACGGAGAGCAAGAGCAGCTGTAACTCTTGTAGCTTTGCGATGGTCTGTTGTGAAGTGTGAGCTCGCGGTTTGTCGTGGAAAAGCAATGGTGAAGAACGATTGGCCAGTCTTGGTTCTTGAATTGCGAGATTCTCCATCTTTGTTTACAATTCGTGGCAATAAACATCTAATGTTACTATTGTGCCATTCGGTAAGAAGCTGTGATGTACAAGTCCGGCAATGGTCCACCAGACAGTTACCATCACCTACCTAGGAGTAATGTTTTTTAGCGCACTGATTAGGTGCTGTACCCGGGTCCACCCACTGAGACGAAGACTTAGGGTTGTCGTACAAGATCCACTTTTCATCGCAGGTAACAGTTCCATTTAGAATTCCCTCGTTTCTATGATGAATTAATAGTGCTATGCATGCTTCGACGCGCAAGTCTCGCTGTTGGTCGCTTAATGCGTGTGGCACCCACTTATCTAGCTTATTTATCTTTCCGATTTGACGTAAGTGCTTCAATATTGTTTGAAACTAACTCCAAAGCTCGCAGCAAGCTCAGCCATGGATTGAGTTAGATCCACTATCGCCTTCAATTCGTCGTTGTCGACAATGGTTACAAGTCGACCGGGAGGCTCGTTCTTCAACTTAAAATTTCCAGATTTAAAACGATTGAATCAATAATGGACCATGTTTATGCAAGCAGTGTTAGGGACGGCATGTACGGGACATGTCATTAATGTTTCGTGTTGTTTGTGCAGCGGTACTTCCACGTAAGAACTCATATTCGAAAATTGTACGAATCTTCAATTTATCCATGGCACCAAAAACTACCACAATTTCACAAAAAAAATCACTATCTAAAAACCAGATGACTGAATTTGAAATTAAAATAACACGGCTTTGAAATAAAATTTATTTGAATTTCGAATTGCTCACCAATACAGATAAGTAAATCTGAAAATGCTGGTTATAAAATGTCCAATTTCATAGGTAAAAAAGACCTATTTTATCATAACTTTGGTAACAAATATCTATCTAACAGGCTCTTAAAGCCCACTGCTGGACATAGGCCTTTCCTAATTAACGCTACACCAACCGGTCCTGGGTCTTCTAAATCTGGCGGCTTCCCGCTGTCTTCTTTAGGTCATCTGTCCAATTTCATAGGTGAAAAAGACCTATTTTATCATAACTTTGGTAACAAATATCTATCTAACAGGCTCTTAAAGTCCACTGCTGGACATAGGCCTTTGCTAATTAACGCCACACCAACCGGTCCTGGGTCTTCTAAATCTAGCGGCTTCCCGCTGTCTTCTTTAGGTCATCTGGTCGACGTTTAGGTCGTCTGGACGACCAGTGATTTACCGAGACGTGGCTACAAATTGAGGATTTTGTGACCCCATCGGTTATCTGTCCTTCGAACGATGTGGCCTGCCAATTGCCACTTCAGTCGGCTAACACTGTGAGCTACGTCGGTACGGAAACTTTTGTTTGCCTACGGACTTCATCGTTACGAATCTTATCTCGTACTGAAATACCTAACGTAGCTCGTTTCATAGCGGGCTGCGTGACTTAGAGCCTTTGAATGAGACCAACGCCAAAGACCACGTCTTGGGTCCATAAGTTTACACTGGCAACATACATTGCTCAAACACTTTCGACTTCAGGCACTGAGGAATTTTGGATGAAAATATATGTCGTAATTTCCCGAACGCTGCCTAGCCGAGTTGGATACTTCGAGTTAGTCGTTCGTTCGAGTTGTTCGAATTCGATGTTGTACTTACCCATCTGGATCATTTGTCCCAGGTAAATGTACTCGTCGACAACTACGTGAGCAGTGCCGTCAACAACTATCGGTACGGGTGTGACATGGACATTAGACATGATTTTTGTCTTGTCCATGTTCATTTTAAGACTCACCCGTTGTGAGGTACTGTGAGGTCCCCTAGCATAGTCCTAACATAGGATTACTGTATCGTCAGCAAATCGAAGATGTGTGAGATGTCCACCATTGATGTTAATGCGGAGCCCTTTACACTCCATTAGCATGAAAATGTCTTCCAAAGCAGCGGTGAACAGTTTCCGGGAAATAACGTCCCCTTGCCTGACACCCCTCTGCAATTGGATGGGATTCGTGATTCTATTGTGTAATCGGACTGACATGGTGGCTGATTTGTATAAATATACATTTCAACACCTCGATATATTGATGTCTGGCACCGCTGAAGAGACTCCAGCACCGCCCAGGTCTCGATAGAATCGAAGGCTTTTTCGTAATCTACATAAGCTACACAGAGCGGCAGGTTATACTCTTCGGTCTTCTGTATCACCTGCCTGAGTGAATGTATGTGGTCCATGGTGCTATAGCTTTTTCGGAATCCGGATTGTTCGGGAGGCTGGAAGTCGTTAAGTCTGCGTGCTATGCGATTAGAGAGTACCCTTGAAAACTGCTTGTAAACGTGGCTCAGAAGTGCAATGGGCCTATAGTTCTTCAAAACTACTGATAACGGAATCAAACAACTTCTGAAGCACTAGTAAGAGAGACTTTCCTCCAGCTTTTAACAGCTCAGTTATGATTCCGTCATCGCCCGGTGGCTTGTTGTTCTTAAGCTGCTTCAGGGCCCTTCCAATTTCATACAGACTGACGTCCGGGGTATCTTCGGTATAGTGTCGGGTCAACTTAGCTCGCTTGTCGTTAGCCTATCCTGCGATCCTGCGAGATCTGCTTACTGAAGCACCTGTACTCTGCCATAGAGGCTGGAGACTGCACACACAGTTCTCGTCTATCCCTCATAAGACCGAGTGTATGTTCTGAGAGAATCCGAGAACTACCACGGAGGCGGGTTTTATAGAACTTTAACCCTGCCTCGTGGACTGTTGCTACCATCCTGTTATTGTACTAGTCAACTGTATCACAATAATATAAGCACGCGAATCGATTCTGCAACTCCAACTGAAAGTTCTCGGAGCCTTGGATTTGGACAGATGTTGGGCGGAGAGTTCATTTCATTAGGTGAGACCGCTTGAGCTTGACGTTGATATTTAATGTGCCTCGTACCATTTGGTGATCTCTCCCGGTTTTAAACCTACTAATCACTGAGACATCATTAAATATGTGCCGTTTGTCGGCTGACAAAGATAGTTTTCATTCTGGCTAGAATGAAATCTATTTCACTCTTTGTGGAACCGCCAGGGCTAATCCAAGTCCACTTGCGCTGAGGCTTCTTCTTGAAGAAGGAGTTCATCATATAGAGGTTTTCTTTTTCCAGAAAGTTAGCCAGCAAGTGGCCTCGTTGGTTCCGACATCCAATGCCAAAAGGCCTCACCTTTTTTCGTCGCCATTTCGCATGCCTATTCGAGCGTTGAAGTCCTCCATCACAACTGTGAAATGAGATTTAGAGGTATTCATGGCTCTACTATAATAATATCCTCACTTAACCTCCACCTCAGCGTCAGAATGTGTCGAAGTCGGATCGTAGTACGACCTTCAATGAATACCGTTTGGATATTGTGAGTGTAATACGCTACCCTGGTCGACACGCTCCGAACTTGTATTACGTTGTTGATGAGGGACTTGTGGATAAGAAACCCGACACCACCTTGGGACAGTTGTTCGCCCTCCCGGTGATAGAAAGGTTGCCGGATTTGAGTATTATCATGTCCTCCCCCTGTCTTCGGACTTCGGATAATACCAATATGCTCCAGTTCAACCTGTTCATCTTAGCTTCCAGCTCGTAGGTATATCTTATCATCGGTCTTCATTGTCCTGGTATTGAATGTTGCCAAGTGCAGAGGTCGTTGTTGCTTGTGGTGGTAACCCAATCTCTTCTGGCGAATCTTCGCATCCCCTGCCCCACCGTTACCGTGACCGCTACCGTAGTCAGGAATAGTGGGACTGCCGGGGACTGGGGGCCGTGGTTTTTCCGTGTATGCCATAGGTGATGACCGCAGGTAATATGACCGGTATTTGTTCATCTATTGGATTTTAATCCTATTAGTCGCCTTTTACAACATCCAAGGAAAAACGGGAGTGGTGCTATTCTACAAAGTGAACCCGGACACCACTTGGGTCATTAGTAACAAATATGTATACCACTAACCTTACATGAATCAGTATATCAGATAGAAAACGCTTAAATACCCGTACAAAATAGAAGAAATTGAACTTGCTATCTATCTAGTATTCAAAATAAGGTAACTATGCTTTAACTTATGGCTTCATATCAACTTATGGCTTCATTTTAACAAACTCTAAATTTGAATACAATCAGGTTTACTGAAAGAACTAGATATAAACAACGTTGAACGTGGGATACCGTACTGCCTGGTAGCAGCTGAAATTAAGGCCCCTTTTTCGACTGCCTCCATGGCCTTTAATATGGCCTTCTGCTTCTCAGTAATGATTGGCTGAAATTTAAAAATTAAACATCTCTTGCAAGTTATGCCACATGCCTTAATATCCATCTTAATCTTCTAGCAATAATATAGAATTACTACAAAAAAACGAAAAAGCAACCAAAATAAACTTGGTTGGTACATATTATTAATTCCAAGGAATGTGAGACTTTAACTCAAGGCAATAAGGACCATGACAGGTTTAGGGGCAAGTGTTAATGCACGTACCAGTATCCGGCAGAAAAGTGTACAGTTTCAAGCTAAAATGAGACTTATGTGAAGGCAATAAGGTTCAATAACGATACTTTAACGGGTTATGGTACAAGTTTGATGCGCGAACCAATATCCGACAGAAAATGCCGGGTACTAGGTCCAGTAGGGATTTATGAGTACCAATAGATGTGAAACGTTAAAATATTAACATTCCAATTAAATGCATTTAAAGTTGCAGGTTATATCGCTAGATAATTTATTCAAATATTTAAATAATGTAATCCTCCTATCGTATTGTTATTCGCAGCAGCATGGAAAGCTCAACAGTATGACGCGGTGACGTCCTAGTTCAGTGACAGAACTTAGCACTTTTGTAATAAATCCCTTTATGCCACTTTTAATGTTAAACAGTTTCGAGACCATTGCACTTTTTAGTCATTGTTGCATTAGCATTTGTGCAAAATATTACCAAGAATATGTTGCCAATAACAAACTTTAAGGTAATATTGGTAGAATGGTGTAATGATAGAAAAACTGACTAGTTACCGGATACTCGGACCTTACCGGGAATACGTACTTCTACCCTACCTGATGCGAGCGAGTAGGTATTTCAATGCTGTTTCTATGCAGTTTGATGTTGACCTATTCCATACATCACCCATGCAACTCAAAAACATACTTGCTAACAGCTTTTTTAAAAAAGATTAGCTTAAATTTTTATGATTAGGTTTTACTTTGAATATTGTAACAACCCTTAAAACTGCTTGTCAGACTAAATTTGTAAAGCGTAGCAAATTATTATCTAATACAGGTAATTGTATTAAGTCAAGAGTAGCGCACCAACTTTATATATGTCATCTACCTATAAGTGGAAACTTATAATTGGCCATTGATGTTTATCCTGTGACTACATTATACTTTTATTAGCTGTAAGTTTTCCCAAAATTGTAAAAATAAAATAAAATAAAAATAAAATTTTCTCGTGTATTATTGTTGTGTGCTTGACACGATTGTCTTCTTCACACGGAACTGTGTTATTTCATTTTATTATTGCCGGTATAATGGTGAAATATGCGTAGGTGTCATGAGATCTTTTCAATACACTTTTAAAACTTAAATCATCGTGTACTACACAATTTACACAGACGATATCTCATGTTTCCGTTGATATAGATAGTGCAGTATATTTTATTGTGACCTACGTTTATTATTTTTCGTACTTGTGAATTTCTGTACCTTACGACTGATATTTGTAGTTTTATTTTTATCTTCAACATTTCTGTTACTTATCGGTATCAGAGTATGCTTACCTAGAGGGTAATAAATAACAACTTACAATGTACAAACAGCAAAAGAATTAACCTATAGTAATGTGTAATATTACATATTGTTTATGCTATTAACAAAGTATACCTTACGTACAAAAGTATCATTTAATATTGATAATAACACAAACTTTCTATAATATCAATAATTAAAGTAGGTTTTAGAATCACGCCCTGCATACCTAATTCTTCTGCCGACAGTACATTCTACAAAATTATCTTAACAACAGTGGTAACCTTTCCATTAATAAATATGACATATTTTCTATCTTGAATGTAATTTAAAAATTTTGGACTAAAATATTTAATTTCTTATTAGAACCAAGCAGTACAGTGTAAAGTAATTGGTAAAGATAAGCTACTTGATAGTTAGGTATTAATAAAAATTCTTCATAGTTTTCCATCTATAGTTGACGCAATTTATTAAATTTATGTAAACCTGTTTCATGTATGTTACAGTTGGATGTTTATTAATATGTTAATTTGTTATTAGTACCAAGCCGTGTTTACCTAATTGAACTAAGATCTAGAATGTTCCCTGAACATGAACTAAATCAACTAAATCATCTCATGTTTCCGCTGTGATGTTACATTTTCCCATTAGGTAGGTAAATGGGTAAACAATAGCTACTTGTTATTGACATCCGATTCAAATTTTCAATCAATAGGTATTTGTTACGCTTCCGTTAATTGATTTGGTAAAGGTTACCGGCATTGTCCAACCCACGGATATTATTCTTTAATAAATAGACTAAATGAAACTAATTTGCTGACAAAAACTTGTAGCTCAATCACAAACAATGCCCCATTGTTGTAATGGATTGCTTCGTTACATGGTCCCAAAACTGCATCTTCATTGTTGTTCATTCCTCCTACATATTTTAATTTAACTACTAAGTAAAGCTTATTAATATTTAATTAGCCTCCTTCTTTCTATTGGACTCGCGCAAAATCATATTCTAAAGTTTTTAACTCGATTCTTATACTGTGTTACAAGTTACAAACGATTTGACATCAAATAAGTCGTTAAAATTGGTCATGTTGTGTTTCACAGCCACTAAATGTTTCTGTGTACTCATTATATTTTCCTGAAACTAAATCATGTCTTGTGTCCACTCCAATATTTCATTCTGCAATGGCTATCGTTAAGTTGTTGACAGCCATCAACAAACGGTAACATCACTGTAATTTAACTGATTGATGTTTTACTATTTACCTTTGATAGGATCAAATAAATTTCAACAGCATCCGCTTTCATCAAGTTTGAACGACCACCAATTCGACCACAGCACTTTAACTAAACTGATGTTTGGATTTTTGACTGTTAAATGCGTTCACAGCACTGTTAATCCATGGCAAGTTGGAGTTTTTAGGGCGCACTATCTCGGAACAAACATCCCTATAAACCGATGCACCGCTTACGATGTTACGCGCGGGAGATGCGACGGACAGCGAAACACCTCCTACGACGGTTGGAAAGCGACTGGCTGAAAATTATTTAGCGGGATAGCGGACTCAAAGGCTAGTGCATCCGAATACAAACGAATATGACCGAATGTAATTTTAAGGAGAGAGTGAGAAGAGAGATTGGCTGTAGGAGGTGGAGAGGGATGGTTGCGCAGGTAGGGTGGGAGACAGCTGCACCGAGCATGGAGGGTTTTGTCTATGCAGGTTTAAGATTGAGAGAGTGCATTCAACTGTGAGATACCATCTGATAGGTATATTGGATAGGACTGCTAATTTCTTAAAACTAACCCAGAATTCGAAAATTCAAATAAAATTGAATAATTTATCCCCAATTGTCAACGACTCTACCTTTACTAACGCTTTCACACTCATAGCCCCACACTAGGATTCCCTGTGTCGTGGGTGCCATGGACAACACACAAGACAAGGACAGTCACACCCAGACCGAGAACAGAAATTTAAACTCATCATTCCAATTTCTGCCTCTTTGGGAATCGAACTCAGGACCCTAGGTGCGGCGATCCGGCATTGTAACCATTGCGGCACACGGGTCGTCTCTTACGACACCCATCCGGCGTGGGATTGAGGTTAGTAGTCTAAGCCACCCCAATACGGGTGGGTATTTACTTACTATGTAACAAGTACGATAGAAATGTTGGTTCCCTTTACGTCGAGTCCCTTTACACCAAGCCGAGAATCTTGCTTCTATCTATTACCCTTACGTCGAGTCTAAGTTCTGTCCCATTTCTAACCCCTTAACGTCGAGTTTTTTTACCCGGTTATGTGATAGATTATAAAAATACGGTATAGTCTGTTACATAGCTTAACAAAGCATCAAAATTACTAGAGCTTACAAATATTTTATATTTAAGTTTCTTCTCTTTGAATTAGACTTAAAGTGTGTAACTCGTAAGTATCCAGCTGTCTCAGACTTGGCCCTAATCGCTTATTTCTCGGTCAATATAAGAAAACTTTAATTTTGCAAGTAGACATTTTATATTTTTGATGAACAAGTTAATTTTGAACTACGTGACTTATCGCTGAGATTGTTAGAATTAGGGCGGATTTTGCTAAAGTATACTTACAAGTTGTTTAACCTAGAAATAATGATCTTAAAAATATTATCTCAGGTCAATTTAAGTTACTATGTGTGCTTAAAGCTTTGTTTTTAACAATTGAATAATTCAATGAAGAAATAAATGTAATAATTCATTCAATCCAGTATAATAATATATTATACAATAGCTATAATATTTTATGATGTACTAAAAACGTCTATCAAAAAGAAGTAAACGCAATTATCATACATATCATAATCATAATTTAATAACTAAAATCGCATCAGATTAAATAAGCGAAGTGTTTAGAAGCGTTTTCAGTTCAACTATTCCATTGAATTCGGTTCGATTATTTCACGTAACCAACGTGATAAAACATAATATTCATTTGAAAATGATATTTAGATGTACATGTTTTCATTTTCATTGTTTATCTTTGATTGCGCAAGTACGCCTACCATCGCACTGCTTTGGCTTAATAAATAAAGAAATAAAATCTAATATATAAAAATCTCATATTTGTTACCTTCATGGCTCGAAGATTTTTATGATTTTTTTTTGTGTATGTAGGTCGTAAAGTATATTTCATACTGCTAGGTGATTAGGGTGTTCCTGTCCAGAAATTTTTTGGCAGAACAACGTTTGCCAGTTTAATTAGTAATTAATAATAATATCGATATAAATTACTGGCTCTAAGAAACACGGTTTTGGTTGGGCTTAGGATCGATATACACACGTATTCCCATATAAGTATATCAAGTAACAGAATAACAATCAAACACAATATTATCTTCTATTGATATCGCGATAAAGTCTGACCACACTCTATCGACAGAAAACAGCATGAATTAGTTTAGTTCTGCTCTTCCAGTAAACGCGAAGCTATCTGTAGACATAATTTGTCTCATAACATACCTATTTTAAAAACTGACAGTTTTATTTACTCTAAACATAGCTAAGATCTATCTCAATCACGTTAGTTTTTAAACAAAGAACAGTCTGACACAGACACGCGAATACGTCAAACTCCTCTTTTTTAATCGGAGGTAAAAAATCAAAATGATTGTCGGGACAATTATGTAATAAATGTTTTTTTTTATGGAAATAGCCGGCAAACGAGCTGACGATCCACCTGAATATGTTAAGTGGCTATCGTCGACCATGAACATCTGCAACACCAAAGACATCACTTATGCGTTGCTGGCCAAGAAAGAGAGAAGAAAAAGAAAGAAAGAACTGGCTCTTAAGCCCGTAGCCGGAACACGACGTTTGGCGGCTAACTCATGCTCAAGGGTGGTAGCTATACAAGTGAACCCCATGGATAAATAATAATAGTACTAAAGGTATTAATTAACAATTAAAATAAATATTACCAATATAATCCCGAGAGGCCCTACCACCAGTGGGCTGGATTTAGTCACCTTTTACGACACACATCTGGCGTGGGATTGAGGTTAGTATTCTAAGCCGCCTCAATACGGCTAACTATGAATGTTTCTTGAGTCATTGGAATTGTCCAATGTCCAGATGCCATCACATTGGTGATGCCGTACATTCGTATTTCATAATCGCGACACATGGTATTTTAAAGCAAGTGTATATTATGTTTCTGTGCACACTGTGTAACTCTGCTCAGACAATCAATAACTATGTTACAAATATTTTTACTTTTCCGTACTTCTTAGTTTATGGGTGTCAGAAAAGTCTTATTAGATTTATGAAAATCGCTACAATTATCTTAAAACGACTAGACATCGTCTACTTTTAAAACGTTTCCCCACAAAATTTTATTCTTCCAACCTGTAAATTGAAATATTTATTTCTAGTATTTATTTAATATTAAATGTTTTCTGAATATTGCACGTTATAACAATAATACATAACGTTCCCCAAGTTCAAGACAATCTCTACGTAAGTTTGAGCGTCTATGTATTTCGTTGCTAGCTATAGCTCCTCTCACTCTGTGCTCGGGCACAACGATCACCCACGCGAACATTTGGCGCTTATACCGTGTTCGCACGAATGAAACACGGACGTCTGTGGGCGAAATCCCCATTTTATTGCTTTCGGCTTTACATACCAGCTAATATTACCAATGAAAGTGTCCGTTTGCTTGTTCGCATGTCGCTTACAATGCCAGTTTGAGATTAGTGGTATTATTAGAGCTGTTTTGGAATTAATTGTAAAGTTATTGAATGGTAGATATTATTATTTTATTTGTCAATGTAACAGGTACCTACTAAAGATTTTTTAGCAATATTTCGACTGATAAATAGCACGGTTTTGGTTTACATCGGAAGAAAACATATCTGATCTGTGAATTCTTCATAATGTTCTCAATGGTGTGAAGTGCCTTATTGATACGGCTTCAGATACTGACCAATACCATCCCTGCATGTCCTATATTTTTATATGTATATACCTCTTACATTATATAAGGATTTTCAAGATCAATCATCAGACAGTTATGGGCCGCCATGGTAATGCAATGATCGTTACAAACAATTTAATCCGGCACTTAAAATAATAGACTCAAACTGACCAATTTAACCATTCAACCGAACCATTCGTCCACGATCATCCCGAGTGTATCAAATAATTCATCCTTACGACCAAACGGGGATTTTTATTAACCGCCAAACAAAGCACTCGAGATATTTATACGAGGTATTGTATGCGAGTGTAATGACTACCTGGCGTCATAACTCGTCGATTTGTCGTCGTAAATAGACAAAGTCGACGATTTAAAGCGTAACGAGGATGGACGAAAACACGGTTAAATGCTAAGGTACTATGTATTCTGTGGCTAAGGTAGAAACTTCTGTCTGAGTCAGCTAGGTTGTGTGGTAAAACTTTTTAAACAGCTGGAAGGTTTCATGAAAGTCAGTTTAGATTGGTGTAGGGAAAAACTTCTCAGACTGTCAAATCCAAAACTCAACATGGTGAATGAAATAGAATTAGAAAATTATATAATGACCGGTTTACACGTAGTTACGTAGGTAAATAACTAAATTTTAAGTGATTAAATACGTGTAATAAATATTTAAGTAACAACTAGCACGTCAAAATTTAGTATGTGATGAGTGGAAAAGTAGAATGTTACTATTTTCCTGTTAAGTTTGGGCAGGCATCACTTAACACGTTTGGATATTCACGTTTTCGTTAAAATTAAGTAAATGCATAAGTTGTGAAGACTTTCCGACATCACTAATTTTAGTTCCTGTTTTGACCAGTTGGTACCTAAACAATTCTGGCAACTTTTTATTGAAATATTTATTTTAATACTCAGTTGCCAATAAAGAGAATACAGAAGATTCACATCGATAGTTCATCGACTATCACTCATTAGCCACTTAAGTTAGCTACCCTAGCCATGATTATATACTGATAAATGGGTTGTGGGATTTTGTAATGTCTAATTTGTCTGTTTGTCTACCACCCATAATACAACTGTGGTAATACGGTGTGAGTTTGAAAACATTTATTCACTATTCTATGTAGCAAAGTAAAAAAAACTAGTTTAGTGTTGACTTTAGTGTAGTATTGTAGTCTCTACATTAGTATTATGAACTTTTAGGAATTCTATAGAATTTATTAATTACTAGCTGTTACCCGCAGCTTTGCACGCGGAAATTATGCTTATCATATTTAATCCTCTATTTCACCCCCTTGGGGCTTAAATTTTGAAAAATTCTTCCTTAGTATTTCTATGTCCTAAGAGAAATACGTGTGTGTTAAGTTTCTAGCCTGGTTTGGCCTGTGCGTTGATACATAAGTTAATCACTTTTGCCTTTTACATAGGTATACAGATTTATCCAACCTGTTCCTTAGCGGATAATGTGTTCTTATTAAATAAATTATTTTTATATTTACTACAAACATGATATTTTATTAAATAGTATACAAGCGCTGTTACTTATGTCTTCGTTAGTCCTTGACTGAATAAAATAACTTCAAGTTCGATATTTGGATAAGTAATCGTTAACTCCGTTAAAATTTATCTATCTGGATGTGATTGAAAATAATTTCTGAAGTTCTAAGATGATTACCTACGAGTATTTTAAGGGGCTAAAAATTTTATAATAAAAAAATGCACAGTGTTTATATAATTATTATGAAAATAATTAATCATAGCATCAGCTTCAACTAAATTCATTATGATCACGGAAAACCCCCATTTGATTGGAGCTACGTCAGTCCCTTGGGCAGCTCTATCTATTATGTAGGCCGGTTCATCAGGGGACGGGAAATAATTGATACCTGGTAACTAATTATGGGCTTTCATTAGCTTTTGTGAGGGAAAATTGGCGTTGAGTTTTACCCTGGACTTTGGGGATCAGCAATTATCGCTGAGGTCGTCTTAAGATGGTCTGATTAGAAAACATTGTGAGCAATACTAGTTAGTTAGTATTCTATGTTGCACGGATTTATTAAATTACGTTTTGCATAACAAAACCGGGCAAGTGCGTGTCAGGCCACGAGCAATGACCCTACATTCCGAAGAAGTAACTTTATCGAATATTACTCACTAACTACTTGTGATAATATAGCCGTGATATAATTTTCCTTGTAAATTCTTCGTATGACCTATTTTTGAGAAGTTTTTCACGTGCCCAACTCCAACCGTTTACCCAGCAGGGGCGGGGGGGACACTTGAATCTTATCAAAATTAACACTTTAAAGAAAAATATTTCACAAACCGATCCCTAATCTTAAAAATGGTCTTAGAAGATGCATAATATTTTTACACCTTTTTAATGATATCTCACATTATAGGGTACACGACGAATAAAAAAATCATCCTCACGTTACCTATACAGATGGACAGACAGATGGACGGATATGACGAAACTATATATAAGGGTTCCGATTTTATTTCGGAACCCTAAAAACGAAAGAAATGAATTGGTTTAGTATAGTGTTTATTTTTTTGCGAATTCTGTTCCTAGATTTATGATCTAGTATCTTGTAAATGAGGTGTTTAATTCAGTTTTATTTACATTAATACATTTGAAATTCTCTTCAATTACACTTAAAAAGTTGAAGTTGAGGCTTTTGATCCAGGATGACTGGCTCAGCTACTTTTTCCTTATGATTTGATATTTTTGAGTGCGTTGAAAAACATCACATAATAATATAGTTACCCAGAAAAATAATAAAAAGGTGGCCCTATAAAATATCCAAATCTCGTAATTTAACGAATCGCGCCCATCATGTATAAGCTACAGTGTTGAGTCACGCATTGTCTTCAGGACATAAAATTGTGCGCAAAATTATTTAGTGCCCATTAACTGTTCATTCTCTTTTAAGTTCCTTGGGAATGACTTTCTTGTCTTTACTAAAGGAGGTAATTGATGACATCAGTATGAGTAATACATATATAAGTAGTTCTCCAAACAACAAGATGTAAACCCTTTGAGTAAAACTGCCAACTTTCTTAAGGTCCAAGCCAAATCGTTTGCTTATGGTGTTCTCTTACAGCTTAGCTTAGCAACGGACAAGATCCTTCTATTCTTATTTATTTATTTATTTATTTATTTATTGTTCATGTACACATAAAAAATTAAAGGAGAACAAAAACAGATATATTGTACAAAGGTACTGCTTATCTCTTACGAAATTTCTTCCAGCAGACCTGCGACTGGAGAAGTGACAGAAAGGTAGATGGCGTGCACTCAATAATAAATAATATAAAATAACTATAGCTAATAATATGGTCTTCTATGGTCTTTACGGATTTTATTCCTAAGAAAATGCGAGGCGGTAGGATTCTGTATGTTTATGCCGAGAAGTTTCAGCTGCAGTACTGGAGACCCGGTAATAAACAAATATCCTGCTTATTTTTTGGTCAAAAACGTGTATCTGATGCCTTTTGTATTACTCATGTGTAGTGACCACTTACAACCAAATGACTCGTGGTCTCACACAAAAACACATCAAAAACAAAACACACAATAGCAATCCAATGTGATTTCGAGAAATATTCATGCCACCATGATTTACGCTCCAACTGCAATGACCGCTCTAATTGTGGACTGCATTTTGCACGCATCGAGACAATGGCGCTATTTTTTGTACTAACCAGTTTATGTGAGGTGAGTGCATAAAACTCGTGTTCTTGTGCTACTGAATGAGATGTTAGAGAGAGATGATTTATATACGTGAGAGAAGGATAAAACGTACTAGTATGAACTTGATTGTCTGGAGTTTGCAAGGGAGCGTTTCGTCACCCAAAGTTTTTCCTTTTGGTATGTTATAGAGAAATGGTGTTCCTTAAGTCATGAAATTGCTTATGTACGGGTCTTTAATTTAACTGCATATTGTTTTTATTTTTTTCTATTTATGAATAAGATAAAAAATTAAGAACTCTAAGAAGATATTAATTAGTAATGTGTATACATTGATGAATCTTCTGGAATAGCTCACTTTCGAGAAATTTGTCGGATCACGTCTTGATTTCGCAGTAACAATAATTCTTAGTAAGAACACTAAGGTTCATTATTACAAATAATTCGTGACAATGTATGTGATGATAAAAATTGACACTTTTAGGGTTGTCGCGTTTAATTTTAATATCCTAATACAATGTATTAATAAAAAGTTTGTTAAAGATTATGTAAACTTAAAAAAAACAAGGACCAGAAGCTTTATGTTCGTAAATAATGAACCAATAAACATAAAAAAATCATAGAATCTGATTCTCCTGGTTATTCCAAGGTTAATATTTTTTTTTTGACTGGAAAAATTAAATGCAATTATTACAATTTCCTTAAAGAAAATTAATTACAAGGAAGCAAATATTGATTTTACTATTTGTCATACTCGTTAGACCACGATGATTTTATTTTAAAATCATGATACTACTTATTACACAGACAACCCTATTGCTTTACTACAATGTAAAAGAAACATTCGCGATTGTTTTTACGACATTGTTTATTATTAATACTACCTAACTATGTATCTTAAATTTAGAGTTGGTTAAAACAAACCTTTCTTTATTGGGTATTTGAAGAACTCGTCTTTATCATATACAAGCTAATAGTTTTTATCATAATATTTATCGAGAGGCATCTCTAAGAAAGTCCTATTACCGATATACTTTGCCTGCGTTTTCTGGGATACTAAGTACCATACCTAATGTTATTCCAAATATTGCTCTAACTTTGAGCTGAATTTCATGAAAATTACAGTAGTTTTTGCATGAAGGAGTAACAAAGGACTATATGTACAATTAAACACCAAATAGGAAACTTTGAACAAGAACATTTAAAATTTTATGAACAATTAATAAACCAATGAAATCTAGATACTTTAGTTTGCCATAATTTTCTTAAAAGCTGAGGTCACAGTAGCATTTCTATAAGTAGAATATCATCCTAACATAACGGATTTTGTTCATAGTGTTATAGAAAATGGCCGTTTTATTGGACGACACGACCATGGGCTTTGTGAACTTGGCACCCGACTTTGTAAAATTTAAATTTTTTTTCTTGATTCTTATAGGTTTTAGTTTGTAGTTGATTGTAGTAACTTTTTTTTCATTTGTAGTAGCTCTAAAAAAAATTACAGAATTTTGAAAAAAAACTTGGCACCCGGCTTTTGAAAAATTGAAATTTAATACTTGATTTATAAAAAGAATCGTTTGTAGTTGATTGTAGTGAAAAAATTTTTGTTTGTAGTAAAAAAAATAAAGAATTTTTTTTGTATTTTAAGTTTTTGTGACTTAATATAAAAATTGTTTTTTGTGTTTCTTGTATATTTTAGTATGTAGTTGATAGTAGTATTTTTCTTTTTTTTTTAAACAGCTCCAAAAAATTTTAAGCGATTTTTTTGTTGTTTTTATTTGTAGTAGCCATTTTTTCGTTTGTAGTAACTCTTTTTCGTTTGTAGTTTGTAGTTTTCGTTTGTAGTATCAATTTTATCGTTTGTAGTAACTTCTTTTCGTTTGTAGTTAGAATTTTTCGTTTGTAGTAGTAATTTTTTTAATTGTAGTTCGATTGTAGTTAGTAGTTTTCGTTTGTAGTAGCGATTTCTTCGTTTGTAGTAACTTACTTTCGGTTGTAGTTAGTAGTTTTCATTTGTAGTAGCATTTTTTTTTCAATTTTTCGTTTGTAGTAAGTAGTTTTCGTTTGTAGTAGTATTTTTTTTGTTTGTAGTAACTTCTTTTCATTTGCAGTTAGTGGTTTTCGTTTGTAGTAGCGATTTTTTTCAATTTTTTCGTTTGTAGTAACTTTATTTCGTTTGTAGTAAGTAGTTTTCGTTTGTAGTAGTATTTTTTTTTGTTTGTAGTAACGTCTTTTCATTTGTAGTTAGTGGTTTTCGTTTGTAGTAGCGATTTTTTTCAAAGTTTTCCTTTGTAGTAACTTTATTTCGTTTGTAGTAACTTCTTTTCGTTTGTAGTGACTTCTTTTCGTTTCTAGTGACTTCTTATCGTTTAAAGTAAGTAGCTTTCGTTTGTAGTAGTATTATTTTTGTTTGTAGTAACTTTATTTCGCTTGTAGTAAGTAGTTTACGTTTGTAGTAGTATTTTTTTTGGTTGTTGTAAGTTCTTTTCGTTTGTAGTTAGTGGTTTTCATTTGTAGTAGCGATTTTTTCCAACTTTTTCGTTTGTAGTAACTTTATTTCGTTTGTAGTATCAATTTTTTCGTTTGTAGTAACTTCTATTCGTTTGTAGTGACTTCTTATCGTTTAAAGTAAGAAGCTTTCGTTTGTAGTAGTATTATTTTTGTTTGTAGTAACTTTATTTCGCTTGTAGTAAGTAGTTTTCGTTTGTAGTAGTATTTTTTTTGGTTGTTGTAAGTTCTTTTCGTTTATTGTTAGTGGTTTTCATTTGTAGTAGCGATTTTTTCCAATTTTTTCGTTTGTAGTAACTTTGTTTCGTTTGTAGTATCAATTTTTTCGTTTGTAGTAACTTCTATTCGTTTGTAGTGACTTATTTTCGTTTGTAGTGACTTCTTATCGTTTAAAGTAAGAAGCTTTCGTTTGCAGTAGAATTATTTTTGTTTGTAGTAACTTTATTTCGCTTGTAGTAAGTAGTTTTCGTTTGTAGTAGTATTTTTTTTGTTTGTAGTAACTTCTTTTTGTTTGTAGTTAGTGGTTTTCGTTTGTAGTAGCGATTTTTTTCAATTTTTTCGTTTGTAGTAACTTTATTTCGTTTGGAGTATCAATTTTTTCGTTTGTAGTAACTTCTTTTCGTTTGTAGTGACTTCTTTTCGTTTGTAGTGACTTCTTATCGTTTAAAGTAAGTAGCTTTCGTTTGTAGTAGTATTATTTTTGTTTGTAGTAACTTTATTTCGCTTGTAGTAAGTAGTTTTCGTTTGTAGTAGTATTTTTTTTGGTTGTTGTAAGTTCTTTTCGTTTGAAGTTAGTGGTTTTCATTTGTAGTAGCGATTTTTTCCAATTTTTTCGTTTGTAGTAACTTTATTTCGTTTGTAGTAACTTCTATTCGTTTGTAGTGACTTATTTTCGTTTGGAGTGACTTCTTATCGTTTAAAGTAAGAAGCTTTCGTTTGTAGTAGTATTATTTTTGTTTGTAGTAACTTTATTTCGCTTGTAGTAAGTAGTTTTCGTTTGTAGTACTATTTTTTTTGGTTGTTGTAAGTTCTTTTCGTTTATAGTTAGTGGTTTTCATTTGTAGTAGCGATTTTTTCCAAATTTTTCGTTTGTAGTAACTTTATTTCGTTTGTAGTATCAATTTTTTCGTTTGTAGTAACTTCTATTCGTTTTTAGTGACTTATTTTCGTTTGTAGTGACTTCTTATCGTTTAAAATAAGAAGCTTTCGTTTGAAGTAGTATTATTTTTGTTTATAGTAACTTTATTTCGCTTGTAGTAAGTAGTTTTCGTTTGTAGTAGTATTTTTTTTGGTTGTTGTAAGTTCCTTTCGTTTGAAGTTAGTGGTTTTCATTTGTAGTAGCGATTTTTTCAAATTTTTTCGTTTGTAGTAACTTTGTTTCGTTTGTAGTATCAATTTTTTCGTTTGTAGTAACTTCTATTCGTTTGTAGTGACTTATTTTCGTTTGTAGTGACTGGACATAACTGCTGGACATAGGCCTTTGCTAATTAACGCCACACCAACCGGTCCTGGGTCTTCTAAATCTAGCGGCTTCCCGCTGTCTTCTTTAGGTCATCTGGTCGACGTTTAGGTCGTCTGGACGACCAGTGATTTACCGAGACGTGGCTACAAATTGAGGATTTTGTGACCCCATCGGTTATCTGTCCTTCGAACGATGTGGCCTGCCAATTGCCACTTCAGTCGGCTAACACTGTGAGCTACGTCGGTACGGAAACTTTTGTTTGCCTACGGACTTCATCGTTACGAATCTTATCTCGTACTGAAATACCTAACGTAGCTCGTTTCATAGCGGGCTGCGTGACTTAGAGCCTTTGAATGAGACCAACGCCAAAGACCACGTCTTGGGTCCATAAGTTTACACTGGCAACATACATTGCTCAAACACTTTCGACTTCAGGCACTGAGGAATTTTGGATGAAAATATATGTCGTAATTTCCCGAACGCTGCCTAGCCGAGTTGGATACTTCGAGTTAGTCGTTCGTTCGAGTTGTTCGAATTCGATGTTGTACTTACCCATCTGGATCATTTGTCCCAGGTAAATGTACTCGTCGACAACTACGTGAGCAGTGCCGTCAACAACTATCGGTACGGGTGTGACATGGACATTAGACATGATTTTTGTCTTGTCCATGTTCATTTTAAGACTCACCCGTTGTGAGGTACTGTGAGGTCCCCTAGCATAGTCCTAACATAGGATTACTGTATCGTCAGCAAATCGAAGATGTGTGAGATGTCCACCATTGATGTTAATGCGGAGCCCTTTACACTCCATTAGCATGAAAATGTCTTCCAAAGCAGCGGTGAACAGTTTCCGGGAAATAACGTCCCCTTGCCTGACACCCCTCTGCAATTGGATGGGATTCGTGATTCTATTGTGTAATCGGACTGACATGGTGGCTGATTTGTATAAATATACATTTCAACACCTCGATATATTGATGTCTGGCACCGCTGAAGAGACTCCAGCACCGCCCAGGTCTCGATAGAATCGAAGGCTTTTTCGTAATCTACATAAGCTACACAGAGCGGCAGGTTATACTCTTCGGTCTTCTGTATCACCTGCCTGAGTGAATGTATGTGGTCCATGGTGCTATAGCTTTTTCGGAATCCGGATTGTTCGGGAGGCTGGAAGTCGTTAAGTCTGCGTGCTATGCGATTAGAGAGTACCCTTGAAAACTGCTTGTAAACGTGGCTCAGAAGTGCAATGGGCCTATAGTTCTTCAAAACTACTGATAACGGAATCAAACAACTTCTGAAGCACTAGTAAGAGAGACTTTCCTCCAGCTTTTAACAGCTCAGTTATGATTCCGTCATCGCCCGGTGGCTTGTTGTTCTTAAGCTGCTTCAGGGCCCTTCCAATTTCATACAGACTGACGTCCGGGGTATCTTCGGTATAGTGTCGGGTCAACTTAGCTCGCTTGTCGTTAGCCTATCCTGCGATCCTGCGAGATCTGCTTACTGAAGCACCTGTACTCTGCCATAGAGGCTGGAGACTGCACACACAGTTCTCGTCTATCCCTCATAAGACCGAGTGTATGTTCTGAGAGAATCCGAGAACTACCACGGAGGCGGGTTTTATAGAACTTTAACCCTGCCTCGTGGACTGTTGCTACCATCCTGTTATTGTACTAGTCAACTGTATCACAATAATATAAGCACGCGAATCGATTCTGCAACTCCAACTGAAAGTTCTCGGAGCCTTGGATTTGGACAGATGTTGGGCGGAGAGTTCATTTCATTAGGTGAGACCGCTTGAGCTTGACGTTGATATTTAATGTGCCTCGTACCATTTGGTGATCTCTCCCGGTTTTAAACCTACTAATCACTGAGACATCATTAAATATGTGCCGTTTGTCGGCTGACAAAGATAGTTTTCATTCTGGCTAGAATGAAATCTATTTCACTCTTTGTGGAACCGCCAGGGCTAATCCAAGTCCACTTGCGCTGAGGCTTCTTCTTGAAGAAGGAGTTCATCATATAGAGGTTTTCTTTTTCCAGAAAGTTAGCCAGCAAGTGGCCTCGTTGGTTCCGACATCCAATGCCAAAAGGCCTCACCTTTTTTCGTCGCCATTTCGCATGCCTATTCGAGCGTTGAAGTCCTCCATCACAACTGTGAAATGAGATTTAGAGGTATTCATGGCTCTACTATAATAATATCCTCACTTAACCTCCACCTCAGCGTCAGAATGTGTCGAAGTCGGATCGTAGTACGACCTTCAATGAATACCGTTTGGATATTGTGAGTGTAATACGCTACCCTGGTCGACACGCTCCGAACTTGTATTACGTTGTTGATGAGGGACTTGTGGATAAGAAACCCGACACCACCTTGGGACAGTTGTTCGCCCTCCCGGTGATAGAAAGGTTGCCGGATTTGAGTATTATCATGTCCTCCCCCTGTCTTCGGACTTCGGATAATACCAATATGCTCCAGTTCAACCTGTTCATCTTAGCTTCCAGCTCGTAGGTATATCTTATCATCGGTCTTCATTGTCCTGGTATTGAATGTTGCCAAGTGCAGAGGTCGTTGTTGCTTGTGGTGGTAACCCAATCTCTTCTGGCGAATCTTCGCATCCCCTGCCCCACCGTTACCGTGACCGCTACCGTAGTCAGGAATAGTGGGACTGCCGGGGACTGGGGGCCGTGGTTTTTCCGTGTATGCCATAGGTGATGACCGCAGGTAATATGACCGGTATTTGTTCATCTATTGGATTTTAATCCTATTAGTCGCCTTTTACAACATCCAAGGAAAAACGGGAGTGGTGCTATTCTACAAAGTGAACCCGGACACCACTTGGGTCATTAGTAACAAATATGTATACCACTAACCTTACATGAATCAGTATATCAGATAGAAAACGCTTAAATACCCGTACAAAATAGAAGAAATTGAACTTGCTATCTATCTAGTATTCAAAATAAGGTAACTATGCTTTAACTTATGGCTTCATATCAACTTATGGCTTCATTTTAACAAACTCTACATTTGAATACAATCAGGTTTACTGAAAGAACTAGATATAAACAACGTTGAACGTGGGATACCGTACTGCCTGGTAGCAGCTGAAATTAAGGCCCCTTTTTCGACTGCCTCCATGGCCTTTAATATGGCCTTCTGCTTCTCAGTAATGATTGGCTGAAATTTAAAAATTAAACATCTCTTGCAAGTTATGCCACATGCCTTAATATCCATCTTAATCTTCTAGCAATAATATAGAATTACTACAAAAAAACGAAAAAGCAACCAAAATAAACTTGGTTGGTACATATTATTAATTCCAAGGAATGTGAGACTTTAACTCAAGGCAATAAGGACCATGACAGGTTTAGGGGCAAGTGTTAATGCACGTACCAGTATCCGGCAGAAAAGTGTACAGTTTCAAGCTAAAATGAGACTTATGTGAAGGCAATAAGGTTCAATAACGATACTTTAACGGGTTATGGTACAAGTTTGATGCGCGAACCAATATCCGACAGAAAATGCCGGGTACTAGGTCCAGTAGGGATTTATGAGTACCAATAGATGTGAAACGTTAAAATATTAACATTCCAATTAAATGCATTTAAAGTTGCAGGTTATATCGCTAGATAATTTATTCAAATATTTAAATAATGTAATCCTCCTATCGTATTGTTATTCGCAGCAGCATGGAAAGCTCAACAGTATGACGCGGTGACGTCCTAGTTCAGTGACAGAACTTAGCACTTTTGTAATAAATCCCTTTATGCCACTTTTAATGTTAAACAGTTTCGAGACCATTGCACTTTTTAGTCATTGTTGCATTAGCATTTGTGCAAAATATTACCAAGAATATGTTGCCAATAACAAACTTTAAGGTAATATTGGTAGAATGGTGTAATGATAGAAAAACTGACTAGTTACCGGATACTCGGACCTTACCGGGAATACGTACTTCTACCCTACCTGATGCGAGCGAGTAGGTATTTCAATGCTGTTTCTATGCAGTTTGATGTTGACCTATTCCATACATCACCCATGCAACTCAAAAACATACTTGCTAACAGCTTTTTTAAAAAAGATTAGCTTAAATTTTTATGATTAGGTTTTACTTTGAATATTGTAACAACCCTTAAAACTGCTTGTCAGACTAAATTTGTAAAGCGTAGCAAATTATTATCTAATACAGGTAATTGTATTAAGTCAAGAGTAGCGCACCAACTTTATATATGTCATCTACCTATAAGTGGAAACTTATAATTGGCCATTGATGTTTATCCTGTGACTACATTATACTTTTATTAGCTGTAAGTTTTCCCAAAATTGTAAAAATAAAATAAAATAAAAATAAAATTTTCTCGTGTATTATTGTTGTGTGCTTGACACGATTGTCTTCTTCACACGGAACTGTGTTATTTCATTTTATTATTGCCGGTATAATGGTGAAATATGCGTAGGTGTCATGAGATCTTTTCAATACACTTTTAAAACTTAAATCATCGTGTACTACACAATTTACACAGACGATATCTCATGTTTCCGTTGATATAGATAGTGCAGTATATTTTATTGTGACCTACGTTTATTATTTTTCGTACTTGTGAATTTCTGTACCTTACGACTGATATTTGTAGTTTTATTTTTATCTTCAACATTTCTGTTACTTATCGGTATCAGAGTATGCTTACCTAGAGGGTAATAAATAACAACTTACAATGTACAAACAGCAAAAGAATTAACCTATAGTAATGTGTAATATTACATATTGTTTATGCTATTAACAAAGTATACCTTACGTACAAAAGTATCATTTAATATTGATAATAACACAAACTTTCTATAATATCAATAATTAAAGTAGGTTTTAGAATCACGCCCTGCATACCTAATTCTTCTGCCGACAGTACATTCTACAAAATTATCTTAACAACAGTGGTAACCTTTCCATTAATAAATATGACATATTTTCTATCTTGAATGTAATTTAAAAATTTTGGACTAAAATATTTAATTTCTTATTAGAACCAAGCAGTACAGTGTAAAGTAATTGGTAAAGATAAGCTACTTGATAGTTAGGTATTAATAAAAATTCTTCATAGTTTTCCATCTATAGTTGACGCAATTTATTAAATTTATGTAAACCTGTTTCATGTATGTTACAGTTGGATGTTTATTAATATGTTAATTTGTTATTAGTACCAAGCCGTGTTTGTCTAATTGAACTAAGATCTACAATGTTCCCTTGACATGAACTAAATCAACTAAATCATCTCATGTTTCCGCTGTGATGCTACATTTTCCCATTAGGTAGGTAAATGGGTAAACAATAGCTACTTGTTATTGACATCCGATTCAAATTTTCAATCAATAGGTATTTGTTACGCTTCCGTTAATTGATTTTGTAAAGGTTACCGGCATTGTCCAACCCACGGATATTATTCTTTAATAAATAGACTAAATGAAACTAATTTGCTGACAAAAACTTGTAGCTCAATCACAAACAATGCCCCATTGTTGTAAATGGATTGCTTCGTTACATGGTCCCAAAACTGCATCTTCATTGTTGTTCATTCCTCCTACATATTTTAATTTTACTACTAAGTAAAGCTTATTAATATTCAATTAGCCTCCTTCTTTCTATTGGACTCGCGCAAAATTATATTCTAAAGTTTCTAACTCGATTCTTGTTTATACTGTGTTACAAGTTACAAATGATTTGACATCAAATAAGTCGTTAAAATTGGTCATGTTGTGTTTCACAGCCACTAAATGTTTCTGTGTACTCATTATATTTTCCTGAAACTAAATCATGTCTTGTGTCCACTCCAATATTTCATTCTGCAATGGCTATCGTAAAGTTGTTGACAGCCATCAACAACCGGTAACATCACTGTAATTTAACTGATTGATGTTTTACTATTTACCTTTGATAGGATCAAATAAATTTCAACAGCATCCGCTTTCATCAAGTTTGAACGACCACCAATTCGACCACAGCACTTTAACTAAACTGATGTTTGGATTCTTGACTGTTAAATGCGTTCACAGCACTGTTAATCCATGGCAAGTTGGAGTTTTTAGGGCGCACTATCTCGGAACAAACATCCCTATAAACCGATGCACCGCTTACGATGTTACGCGCGGGAGATGCGACGGACAGCGAAACACCTCCTACGACGGTTGGAAAGCGACTGGCTGAAAATTATTTAGCGGGATAGCGGACTCAAAGGCTAGTGCATCCGAATACAAACGAATATGACCGAATGTAATTTTAAGGAGAGAGTGAGAAGAGAGATTGGCTGTAGGAAGTGGAGAGGGATGGTTGCGCAGGTAGGGTGGGAGACAGCTGCACCGAGCATGGAGGGTTTTGTCTATGCAGGTTTAAGATTGAGAGAGTGCATTCGACTGTGAGATACCATCTGATAGGTATATTGGATAGGACTGCTAATTTCTTAAAACTAACCCAGAATTCGAAAATTCAAATAAAATTGAATAGTTTATCCCCAATTGTCAACGACTCTACCTTTACTAACGCTTTCACACTCATAGCCCCACACTAGGATTACCTGTGTCGTGGGTGCTATGGACAACACACAAGACAAGGACAGTCACACCCAGACCGAGAACAGAAATTTAAACTCATCATTCCAATTTCTGCCTCTTTGGGAATCGAACTCAGGACCCTAGGTGCGGCGATCCGGCATTGTAACCATTGCGGCACACGGGTCGTCTCTTACGACACCCATCCGGCGTGGGATTGAGGTTAGTAGTCTAAGCCACCCCAATACGGGTATTTACTTACTATGTAACAAGTACGATAAAAATGTTGGTTCCCTTTACGTCGAGTCCCTTTACACCAAGCCGAGAATCTTGTCTCGCTTCTATCTATTACCCTTACTATACGTCGAGTCTAAGTTCTGTCCCATTTCTAACCCCTTAACGTCGAGTTTCTTTACCCGGTTATGTGATGGATTATAAAAATACGGTATAGTCTGTTACATAGCTTAACAAAGCATCCAAATTACTAGAGCTAACAAATATTTTATATTTAAGTTTCTTCTCTTTGAATTGGACTTAAAGTGTGTAACTCGTAAGTATCCAGCTGTCTCAGACTTGGCCCTAATCGCTTATTTCTCGGTCAATATAAGAAAACTTTAATTTTGCAAGTAGACATTTTATATTTTTGATGAACAAGTTAATTTTGAACTACGTGACTTATCGCTGAGATTGTTAGAATTAGGGCGGATTTTGCTAAAGTATACTCACAAGTTGTTTAACCTAGAAATAATGATCTTAAAAATATTATCTCAGGTCAATTTAAGTTACTATGTGTGCTTAAAGCTTTGTTTTTAACAATTGACTAATTCAATGAAGGAATGAATGAATGAATTAATTCATTCAATCCGGTATAATAATATATTATACAATAGCTATAATATTTTATGATATACTAAAAACGTCCATCAAAAATAAGTAAACACATTTATCATACATATCATAATCATAATTTAATAACTAAAATCGCATCAAATTAAATAAGCGAAGTGTTTAGAAGCGTTTTCAGTTCAACTATTCCATTGAATTCGGTTCGATTATTTCACGTAACCACGTGATAAAACATAATATTCATTTGAAAACGATATTTAGATGTACATGCTTTCATTTTCATTGTTTATCTTTTATTGCGCAAGTACGCCTACCGTACCATCGCACTGCTTTGGCTTGTAGAGAATGCCAATAGGCATTAAATTCGCTCTTTGTGCCTCCAAAAAGGAGGATGCAAAACAGAATAAGTAAAGAAATAAAATCTAATACATATATAAAATCTCATAACACGGTGTTTGTCGTTTCGGAAACGGCTCGAAGATTTTTATGATTTTTTTGTGTATTTAGGTCGTAAAGTAAATTTCATACTGCTAGGTGATTAGGGTGTTCCTATCCAGAAATTTTTTGGCAGAACAACGTTTGCCAGTTCAATTAGTAATTAATAATAATATCGATATAAAATACTGGCTCTACGATACACGGTTTCGGTTTGGCTTAGGATCGATATACACACGTATTCCCATATAAGTATATCAAGTAACAGAATAACAATCAAACACAATATTATCTTCTATTGATATCGCGATAAAGTCTGACCACACTCTATCGACAGAAAACAGCATGAATTAGATTAGTTCTGCTCTTCCAGTAAACGCGAAGCTATCTGTAGACATAATTTGTCTCAAAACATACCTAACTATTTTAAAACTTGACAGTTTTATTTACTCTAAACATAGCTAAGATCCATCTCAATCACGTTAGTTTTTAAACAAAGAACAGTCTGACACAGACACGCGAATACGTCAAACTCCTTTTTTTTAATCGGAGGTAAAAAATCAAAATGATTGTCGGGACAATTATGTAATAAATGTTTTTTTTAATGGAAATAACCGGCAAACGAGCTGACGATCCACCTGAATATGTTAAGTGGCTATCGTCGACCATGAACATCTGCAACACCAAAGACATCACTTATGCGTTGCCGGCCAAGAAAGAGAGAAGAAAAAGAAAGAAAGAACTGACTCTTAACCCCGTATCCGGAACACGACGAGTCGTTTGGCGGCTGACTCATGTTCAAGGGTGGCAGCTATACAAGCGAACCCCATGGATAAATAATAATAGTACTAAAGGTATTAATTAACAATTAAAATAAATATTACCAATATAATCCCTCGAGAGGCCCTACCACCAGTGGGCCGGATTTAGTCACCTTTTACGATACACATCTGGCGTGGGATTAAGGTTCGTATTCTAAGCCGCCTCAATACGGCTAACTATGAATGTTTCTTGAGTCATTGGACAATGTGATGCCGTACTTTCGTATTTCATGATCGTGACACATGGTATTTTAAAGCGAGTGTATATGTTTCTGTGCACACTGTGTAACACTGCTCAGACAATCAATAACTATATTATATTTTTATTCTTCCGTACTTCTTAGTTTATGGGTGTCAGAAAAGTCTTATTAGATTCATGAAAATTGCTATTGTCTTAAAACGACTAGACATCGTCAGACATTGAAAGTATTCAAAACGTTTCCCCACTAAATTTTATTCTTCTAACCTGTAAACTGAAATATTTATTTCTAGTATTTATTTAATATTAAATGTTTTCTGAATATTGCACGTTATAACAATAATACATAACGTTCCCCAAGTTCATTTCTAAAATAGACGATCTCTTCGTTGATAGCTCCTCTCACACTGTGCTCGGGCACAACGATCACCCACGCGAACATTTGGCGTTTATACCGTGTTCGCACGAATGAAACACGGACGTCTGTGGGCGAAATCCCCATTTTATTGCTTTCGGCTTTACATACCAGCTAATATTACCAATGAAAGTGTCCGTTTGCTTGTTCGCATGTCGCTTACAATGCCAGTTTGAGATTAGTGGTATTATTAGAGCTGTTTTGGAATTAATTGTAAAGTTATTGAATGGTAGATATTATTATTTTATTTGTCAATGTAACAGGTACCTACTAAAGATTTTATAGCAATATTTCGACTGATACTTAGCACGGTTTTGGTTTACATCGGAAGAAAACATATCTGATCTGTGAATTCTTCATAATGTTCTCAATGGTGTGAAGTGCCCTATTGATACGGCTTCAGATACTAACCAATACCATCCCTGTATGTCCTATATTTTTACATTAATGAGGATTTTCAAGATCAATCACCAGACAGTTATGGGTCGCCATGGTAATGCAATGATCGTTACAAACAATTTAATTCGGCACTTAAAATAATAGACTCAAACTGACCAATTTAACCATTCACTCGAACCATTCGTCCACGATCATCCCGAGTGTATCAAATAATTCATCCTTACGACCAAACGGGGATTTTTATTAACCGCCAAACAAAGCACTCGAGATATTTATACGAGGTATTGTATGCGAGTGTAATGACTACCTGGCGTCATAACTCGTCGATTTGTCGTCGTAAATAGACAAAGTCGACGATTTAAAGCGTAACGAGGATGGACGAAAACACGGTTAAATGCTAAGGTACTATGTGTTCTGTGGCTAAGGTAGAAACTTCTGTCTGAGTCAGCTAGGTTGTGTGGTAAAACTTTTTAAACAGCTGGAAGGTTTCATGAAAGTCAGTTTAGATTGGTGTAGGGAAAAACTTCTCAGACTGTCAAACCCAAAACTCTTATACATGGTGAATGAAATAGAATTAGGAAATTATATAATGACCGCTTTACACGTATTAAGTAGTTACGTAGGTAAATAACTAAAGGAGATCCCCAATTTTCGGCCCCGAACCATATGTAATCTGTGTTAGAACATCGGACTAGACAAGAGTAAACTATATACCAAAAAATTCGTCTTATTTATAAGATAAACATATTTAAATCTTAGCTTCAGCTGCTCTTGCCAAATGAACAAAATAATGCAAAAAAGTTTTCACAGTATTTACCTCATTACATACGATTTTATAATCGATTGAATCGATTGATAATTATCGATTGATGGAACATAATAATATATTTTATGTATTATTTAGTGATTATAATTATAATATTAATTTATTTTTTACATATTTTCGTATTCCATATAAATCAAAACTATGTAATATATTATAATTACCATTCAATCGTTACGGTAATTTTATTAAATTACATTTCGAATATTTTGACATCGATTAATCGATTGACAACAAAGATGATGTAATCCCTAATAATGTCATTTTGGTAACCATAGTATTTATAAATAACACCACTGTATTGTCATATTTGTCATCGATCTTTCATCTTTCTACGCGTGTTCTTGTATATTTTTACTATCAAATATTTTCAGCGTATTTGGAGTCCTATTTACTATTGAAACTCATCGACACGTACACAGTGATTTTAATTTTCTATTGTATTCGCTTTCGTACTTGTGTTTTGGTGAATGTGTTTCGCAGTTTCGCTACAATTTCTTGCAAACCAATACTATATGAATATGGACTCCTTAATCGCCTGTTTTGTGACTGACAAAGGTTCAGAATAAGTCCTGAACACTGGATAACGTACCCTATACATCTTTAGAAGATCAGGAAGTTGCTGTGGCCATACTTACAATGAGTATATTATGGTATCTTGATTGGGCAAGGTACTAACGAAATATAACGCCTCCTGCACAACTACACGAAATATTAATATAACTATAATGATAACTAATAAAATCTCTTGAAATATGCAATAGCTTTTATTATACAACCTTTTTATGACATTCGTTTTGGGTGAAAACCATTGAAGTAGTAGATATTATAATAGACACCCGCCAACGTAAGTGTAACATACATATTAAATAGCACTGTGACACGAGCATAATCATAACCTATAATTAAGGTGATTCATTCTAGGATTTCCTTAGTTGGCCATTGCTGGCAGCCGTGAAAATTGGAGAAATTGAACTTTTTGCAATAATCTAATTAACAGCCAATTTCCAGTCTTGTCTACTTAGGCCTGAGTTTCTATGGAAACTGGGGTTCTCCTTTTAAGTGATTAAATACGTGTAATAAATATTTAAGTAACAACTAGCACGTCAAAATTTAGTATGTGATAAGTGGAAAAGTAGAATTTTTTTTATGCTTTGAGCAGGCAAATGAGCAGACGGGTAACCTGATGGTAAGTGATCACCGCCGCCCATCGACATTAGCAACACCAGGGGCGTCACCAACGCGTTGCCGGCCAAGAAGATGACGATAGACCCGCTTCTTGAAGGACCCCATGTCATAGCTTAGAGGTAACACCGAATGTTACTATTTTCCTGTTAAGTTTGGGCAGGCATCACTTAACACGTTTTAGTCCATTGAAATGTTACATTTTTTAGGCCTTACCTTGCGTTTTTTAGAGGACGCAATTTTATTTTTTTGATGTGTAGGGGGGGTCAGTGTAAAGCTAAAACCAAGTTTGTGGGGTCGCCACCCTTGTCCCACGGCCGCCATCTTGAAAATAGGGGTTGGAATGGTTTTTACGGTATATCTCTTAAACTATTTATTTGAGAAAAAAAAATTGTTAACATTTTTGTTTCAAATTAAATTTTCTACAACTTTGGTCCAGTAACTTTTTATCGTAGAACTATAAATAAAAAAGTTATAAGTGAAAATCTTCAGAAACTAAAAACTAAAAGATATAGGTTAAGCGACAATTTCAACACAATGTTTTGAGAGCTATTCTTACAATAACAGAGGTTAGGAATAATAATAACAATAGCAGGCAGCTGTTCTTTTATTCCCTCATGCTCACTTGGGTATTTTCTACCTGAACAGTATTCTCGGTAACGGCTATCAGATTTAAAATTATTTTAAAAATCAATAATTGTTAAATTCTGTTATGGAGTGAAAAAGAGTCAATAATTAATTATTAATAATATTGCAAAATTTGTAATTAAAAAAGTTATAATAACAAAATTAAAAAAAATAACTGATGACATATTATTAGTACACACGTATAATATAGTTAAGAGTACTAAAAAATAGTACTCACTTCGGAGCGCTGTAAAACCTTAGCTATTGACTTAATGAAAAAATGATGCAAATAAAAGTTGTTCCTCAAAAAACGATCTACAAAAGTGGTCAGATATCATTTTTTCGTAAAATGATAAAAAAAAAGTTACATCGAAAAATATAAATTTTTTTCTCGAATTTCTGAAGATTTTCGCTTATAACTTTTTTATTTATAGTTCTACGATAAAAAGTTACTGGACCAAAGTTGTAGAGAATTTAATTTGCAACAAAAAATGTTGACAATTTTTTTTTCTCAAATAAATAGTTTAAGAGATATACCGTAAAAACCATTCCAACCCCTATTTTCAAGATGGCGGCCGTGGGACAAGGGTGGCGACCCCACAAACTTGGTTTTAGCTTTACACTGACCCCCCCTACACATCAAAAAAATAAAATTGCGTCCTCTAAAAAACGCAACCCCAAATGTAACTTTTCAATGGACTATTTGAATATTGACGTTTTAGTTAAAATTAAGTAGGTAAATGCATAAGTTGTGAAGAATTTACGACTTCCCTGCGGGTTTGTTGATTACTATTCTTGAATGAACTAGAGTTAAGTTCTTTAAATTTACTGGCTTATAATTTAGTTGGCTCCAGTTCAAAGCCACGACCTCCCCAGATAATCAGATGACGCAATGGTGTTACCTGACTTTTTCACCAACGTCAAAAAATAAACCGGCCAAGTGCGTATCACCATTTTATCGGCCACGTGCAATATATCCCACATTATTTATTTATTTATTTATTTAGTAATGAAGACTTACATAAATACAGATTTAAATTCTACCAATCTGTAAGCCAGTTTGTCGGTAGTTTACATTACAGTTCTCATGGTCCTCATAAAGGTGATATAAAACAAAATAACAATCACCATATCTATCACTAATTTTAGTTCCTGTTTTGACCAGTTGGTACCTAAACAATTCTGGCAACTTTTTATTGAAATATTTATTTTAATACTCAGTTGCCAATAAACAGAAGACAGATGATTCACATCGGTAGTTCATCGACTATCACTCATTAGCCACTTAAGTTAGCTACCCTAGCCATGATTATATACTGATAAATGGGTTGTGGTATTTTGTGATGTCTAATTTGCCTGTTTGTCTACCACCCATAATACAACTGTGGTAATACGGTGTGAGTTTGAAAACATTTATTCACTATTCTATGTAACAAAGTAAACAAGCCTAGTTTAGTGTCGACTTTAGTGTAGTATTGTAGTCTTTACACTAGTATTATGAACTTTTAGGAATTCTATAGAATTTATGAATTACTAGCTGTTACCCGCAGCTTCGCACGCGCAAATTATGCTTATCATATTTAATCCTCTGTTTCACCCTCTTGGGGCTTAAATTTTGAAAAATTCTTCCTTAGTATTTCTATGTCCTAAGAGAAATACGTGTGCGTTAAGTTTCTAGCCCTAAGGGTTTGGCCTGTGCGTTGATACATAAATTAATCACTTTTGCCTTTTACATAGGTATACAGATTTATCCAACCTGTTCCTTAGCGGATAATGTGTTCTTAATAAATCAATTATTTTTATATTTAATACAAACATGATTTATTACATAGTATACAAGCGCTGTTACCTAGGTCTTCGTTAGTGCTTGACTGAATAAAATAACTTCAAGTTCGATATTTGGATAAGTAATCGTTAACTCCGTTAAAATTTATCCATCTGGATGTAATTGAAAATAATTTCTGAAGTTCTAAGATGATTAGCTACGAGTATTTTAAAGGGCTAAAAATTTCATAACAAAAAATGCACAGTGTTTATATAAATATTATGAAAATAATTAATCATGGCATCAGCTTCAACTAAATTCATTATGATCACGGAAAACCCGCATTTGATTGAAGCTACGTCAGTCCCTTGGGCAGCTCTATCTATTATGTAGGCCGGTTCATCAGGGGACGGGAAATAATTGATACCTGGTAACTAATTATGGGCTTTCATTAGCTTTTGTGAGGGAAAATTGGCGTTGAGTCTTACCCTGGACTTTGGGGATCAGCAATTATCGCTGAGGTCGTCTTTAGATGGCCTGATTAGAAAACATTGTGAGCAAATACTAGTTAGTATTCTATGTTGCACAGATTTATTAAATTACGTTTTGCATAACAAAACCGGGCAAGTGCGTGTTAGGCCACGAGCAATGACCCTACATTCCGAAGTAGTAACTTTATCGACTATTACTCACTAACTACTTGTAATAATATAGCCGTGATATAATTTTCTTTGTAAATTCTTCGTATAACCTATTTTTGAGAATTTTTTCACGTGTCCAACTCCAACCATTTACCCAGCAGGAGGGGACACTTGAATCTAATCAAAATTAACACTTTAAAGGAAAATATTTCACAAACTGACCCCTAATCTTAAAAATGGTCTTAGAAGATCCATAATATTTTTACACCTTTTTAATGATATCTCACATTATAGGGTACACGACGAATAAAAAAATCATCCTCACGTTACCTATACAGATGGACAGACAGATGGACGGACATGACGAAACTATATATAAGGGTTTCGATTTTATTTCGGAACCCTAAAAACGAAAGAAATGAATTGGTTTAGTATAGTGTTTATTTTTTTTTGCGAATTCTGTTCCTAGATTTATGATCTAGTATCTTGTAAATGAGCCGTTTAATTCAGTTTTATTTACATTAATACATTTGAAATTCTCTTCAATTACACTTAAAAAGTTAAAGTTGATGCTTTTGAATCAGGATGACTGGCTCAGCTACTTTTTCCTTATGATTTGATATTTTTGAGTGAGTTGAAAAACATCACATAATAATATAGTTACCCAGAAAAATAATAAAAAGATGGCCCTATAAAATATCCAAATCTCGTAATTTAACGAATCGCGCCCATCATGTATAAGCTACAGTGTTGAGTCACGCATTGTCTTCAGGACATAAAATTGTGCGCAAAATTATTTAGAGCCCATTAACTGTTCATTCTCTTTTTAGTTCCTTGGGAATGACTTTCTTGTCTTTACTGAAGGAGGTAATTGATGACATCAGTATGAGTAATAAAGACATAGTTCTCCAAACAACAAGATGTAAACCCTTTGAGTAAAACCGCCAACTTTCTTAAAGTTCAAGCCAAATATAGTCCGATATTAGCAACAGGCAAGATCCTTCTATTCTTTTTTTTTTAACATAAAATAAGTTAATGCTTGACCATAATCCCACCTGATGGTAAGTGAAGATATGGTCCAGGATGGTGAGCGCACTAACTTAATAAAAGCCTATTCACTCTTTTCTTGAAGGGTCTTTACGGATTTTATTCCTAAGAAAATGCGAGGCGGTAGGATTCTGTACGTAAAATGTTTCAAGTTTCAGCGGCAATATTGGAGACCTGGTAAGAAACAAATGTCCTGCTTCTTTTTTGGTCAAAAACGTGTATCTGATGCCTTTTGAATTACTCATGTGTAGTGACCACTTACAATCAAATGACTCGTGGTCTCACACAAAAACACATCAAAAACAAAACACACAATAGCAATACAATGTGATTTCAAGAAATATTCATGCCACCATGATTTACGCTCCAACTGCAATGACCGCTCTAATTGTGGACTGCATTTTGCACGCATCGAGACAATGGCGCTATTTTTTGTACTAACCAGTTTATGTGAGGTGAGTGCATAAAACTCGTGTTCTTGTGCTACTGAATGAGATGTTAGAGAGAGATGATTTATATACGTGAGAGAAGGATAAAACTTACGAGTATGAACTTGATTGTCTGGAGTTTGCAAGGGAGCGTTTCGTCACCCAAAGTTTTTCCTTTTGGTATTGTATAATAAAACATGCGAGAAACTTTAGAACTATATTTATTTGCACTGGTTCACAATATAAGAGCGCGAACATGAAACGGCGGCAACGGTCGGCCATAGGCCGGTAGAGAGAGAAAAAAACCATAGAGCATAGAAACAATCATGATATTGTAGATCATAGATATTGTAGATAAAATATAACACAGACTATATGTTCAACCATAAAGATTGAACATAATTGGGCCGGGCATATAATACCTTATCAGCTACACTAAACTTACACAAATAAATTTATATTATAATTTTAACTTATTTTTAATTTCAAGAGAAGAAAAGAAACATACAATTATATTACTTTAAGTTTATGAGAAAACTTAAATTTTTTCAAACTGTTACAAGTAGTGAAAGGCAAAGAGAAAAATTAATTAATAGGCAAAGGACATAATTTTCTATAGGATCTGGTAAATATTTTATTTCCTATTTTTATTTCTGACACCCTCACCTTGCCGTCAGGGCCAGGGAAATTTTTTACAATTCGAGCCATAGGCCACTGGAATGGAGCAGTGTTATCTGACCGCACAATCACTAGATCTCCTACCTTTAAATTAGGATGCTCATCAATCCATTTAGGCCTGCTCTGGAGCTGGGTGAGGTAATCCCGTGACCAAGCTCTCCAGAAATCTTGTTTAATTTTAGACAAAATGTTCCAAAACTTTAGACTATTAATATTTTTATTAGAAAGATCAATTTCTGGATAACCTGTCATAGCAGTACCTATAATAAAATGCCCTGGTGTGAGATAATTGGTGTCAGACACGTTAGAGGACATCGGAAGCAGGGGTCTAGAGTTAAGAATGGCCTCAATTTCGGTGACCACTGTGTAAAGGCCTTCAAAGGTAAGACAAATATTGCCAACCACTCTCTTCAAATGGAACTTTAAACTTTTTACCCCGGCTTCCCACAATCCGCCAAATTCCGGGGAATAGCTTGGTATAAATTTAAATGTTATACATTTCTCAGAACAAAACTGTATTACATCATCTTTATGAATTTTTGAATCAAAAAGATCATACAATTCTCTTAAGGTATTAGATGCACCTTTGAAAGTTTTTGCATTATCACAATAAATTTGTGTGGGTAACCCACGTCTTGCTATGAAGCGCCTGAGTGATGCCAAGAAAGCCTCAGTGGTTAGGTCAGATACCACTTCTGCATGAATTGCCTTTGTGACGAAGCAAACAAACAATGCAACATAAGCCTTGGCTACTAAAGGCCTACGTATTCTGGCAACTTTTATGTTGAAAGGACCGCAAAAGTCAATACCTATTGTTTCAAAAGGTCTCTGCGCTGTAAGTCTTTCTTTTGGTAGAGAACCCATGAGTTGCTTTGCAACTGCAGCCTTGACACGATGACATTTAATGCATCTGTGCACTACCTTTTTAACCTCCCTCATGCCACTTATCAGATAAAATTTTTGTGAAAGAGAGCTAAGTACCAACTTAGGACCCGCATGGAGCAGTCTGGTGTGTTCCCTATCAACTAGCATGGAGGCTATATGAGACGATTTAGGTATAATTGCAGGATGTTTCTTTTCATAAGACATATTTTTGGCGTTCTGAAGACGACCTCCTACTCTTAAAATGTTGTTTGCATCCAAAAAGGGATGTAAATTTGCTAAGTTTGATTTTATTTTCTTTCCCTTGGACAGTGACTCTATCTCAGTAGAGAAATGCTTTCTTTGAAATGCACGTATAATTATAATCAAAGCTCTATTTAATTCAACGGGAAACAATGGACCATGGACTTTTTCATTTTTATTTTGACAGTTATGTTTGAATCTCAATAACAAAGCTACTACTCGCTGTAATTTTATAAGTTTTGAATATTTTTCAAACATTGAAAAATCTATATTTCCTGTGACACATACATTGGCTGTACACATATCTTCATGAGCGGATTCATCCTCAAGAGGAATGGGTAAATCAAAATTAGCAGGTGAGTGAGTAAACTCTACATCAGATAAGTGTGGTGGCCCATACCACCACAAGTCACATGACTTGAGCTTCTGAGGGTCATAGCCTCTAGATAAGAGATCTGCTGGGTTACTACCAGATCTAATATAAGCCCACTCTACATTATTACTCAGTTTTCGAATTTCGTTGACTCTCCTAGAAACATAGATATCACGGATTGCTTTGGAAGATTTCAACCAAGCTAGAACAATCTGTGAATCACTGTATAGGTACACTGTTATTGGAAATCTACTTTTTAAATTATTATATACTTTCTCTGCTAGTTGTGCTAGAAGGAGAGCACTGTTAAGCTCTAGTTTGGGAATGGTTAGAGTTTTTCTTTTAGGTGCAACTCGTGATTTTGAGCAGAGCAAATTAACAACTACAGACCCTGTTTCATCGAAGACTCTTAGGTAGAGACAGCAACCAAGAGCCTTGAGAGAAGAATCTGCATAGCCAACCAATTCTACGGACTGATAATTTTTACAAAATATTCCTCTTGGGACTTCTATAGTGTCCATCAACCTTAAACTATTCATGAAGTTATTCCAATATTCCAGATGTGTTGGAGGCAATTTAGTATCCCAATCAATTTTGCTTGACCATAATTCCTGCATAAATAACTTTGCAACAACTATAATTGGCCCTATTAAACCTAAAGGGTCAAACATTTTGCCAATATAGCTTAAAATTGATCTCTTTGTTTCCATACGTTGATTATCCTGTGCTGGACATGTGAAGCTAAATTTATCTGGTATCATATTATACTTTAAACCTAGAGTTTTGATGATGTTATCTTTACTGACATCTATTTCTTCAAAATGTCTGAGATCTATAGGTATATCATTTAAAACATCTGGCATATTGGAGCACCACTTGTGCAGTTTAAAGCTACCTTTATTTAAAAGCTCTATTAACTGATTTTTGAGTTCATTAAGCTGAGTAATATTGTCAGCTCCACTGAGTATGTCATCTATGTATGTATTTAAGTACAAGGCTTGAGCTGCAAGTGGATAGGTATCTTTATTTATCTGAGCTAGCTCTATTAGACACCTAGTGGCCAAGAATGTAGATGGTTTGAGGCCATATGTGACAGTCTGCAGCTGCAAACAAGTAATGGGTTTTGATGGGTCATCCCTCCACAAAATGTTCTGAAGTGATGTTTGTTGTTCATTAACACGGACGCATCGAAACATCTTTGTGATGTCACATATCAAAACATAAATGTAAGTTCTAAATAGGACAAGAATGTCAAATAATTCACTCTGAACAATAGGCCCATTCAACATAACATCATTGAGGGAAATTTTATTTTTCGATTTCATACTCCCGTCGAACACAACACGGAGCTTAGTTGTCTTGCTACTAGGATTAAAAACTGCATGATGGCCCAGAAAGTAAACGGGACCATTGTGTATATCATAGCAACCAATGTCGACTTCCTTGGCATGTCCCAGAGCAACATATTCATCTATAAATTTTTTATACAACTGGCGATACATAGGATCTTTTTTAAATTTATTTTCTAGTGCAAAGAACCTCTGCAAGGCGACTGAAAAGGAATCCCCAAGTTGGATCTGCTTCAAATCAGTGACTAAGGGCATATCTACGAAGAACTTGTTATCTTTAAGTTTGACAGATTCTTTAAACATATTTTCAGCTCTTTGGAATTCTGATGAAGTTTTATTAACAATCTCAGGAACCTTTTCACTCAACCAAAATTGCTCCATTACATTTTCTAATTTTTCAGGATCACAAATAGCCAGGTTTGAAGTTAAATTCACGCTTAAATTTTGTGGGATTGACAAAGCTCCCCCAACAACATAGCCAAATGAAGTATTTTGTAACAGAAGACCATTGACCAATTTGATCTGACCATCTCGCAATATGCTAAAGTATGCCTCGGCTCCTAATAGAAGAGCTATATTATCTGGCACATTAAATTTATCGTCTGCTAAATGAATTCCATTTGGCAAATCAAAGTTGGATATGTCAAAATGTTGTTGAGGTAACCTTGTTGTGATTGAATCCACTATATGACATTTCACATTTAATTGGATATTTTCCACTGCAGACTGCACAACAATAGTAACACATTTATTGATGGTGTTATTTTTATTAGTTATACCAATTATATTGGTTTTTTGAGTAATAGGACTCAAATGCAACTTTTTCACTAAGGAGTCAGTGATAAATGAGGCCTGGCTGCCACTATCGAGTAATGCCCTAACAAATAATTCATGTCCCCTAATATCAAACACTTTTAGTTTTACCGTAGGTAATAATACTTGTGTACAGGGATTATTTGCATGAAGAGCAACCGGTTGCTCTGGAGCTGGCATGACTCTTGGGTGCAGCAGAGAATTGTGTCCCATTTTACAGATTTTGCATTTAAAATGAAATCTACACCGTCCCTTGTGCGCGTTGAGACAAGTTGTGCACAACTTGTGATCGTCAACGAACTTAATTCTATCCATTTCTGTGGCCATTTTGAACTTAGGGCACAGGTGTAATGAATGACCTGCACCATTACAAAATTTGCATGAGGCTATTACCTTTGTGGCAACATTGGATAGTTTAAAGGACTTTTTTGGGGTGCTCTCATGAGCTACTTTATCCCCACTTTCTTCAAGCGCTGTTGCTCTTTTTTCTAAAAAGCTTATAAATTCAGTCAGTGTAGGTAAAGCATCTGCGTTCCTCTCGAGCTGAAACGCCCTATTGGTATACTGATCTAATTTTTTCGTTAGAATACAAATAAGCAACATATCCCATTGATCGATGGGTTGACTTAAATTTTTAAGTGCATAAATTTGTTGTTGCACTTCAGATATGAAATCTCTAATGTTAGCCGCAGTACCTCGCTGCATCGATGGCAATTGCAAAATATTGTTAATGTGATTGCTTATTAATCGGGCCTTATTATCATACCTTTTATTTAGTAAATTTATAGCCTCTTTATATGATTCATTGACCAATGGCAGGTTTATGATAATGGCCAGTGCCTCATCAGCTAAATATTTTCGTAAATAGAACAATTTTTGAACATCTGATAAGGTACTATTGTTATGAAAAACTGCAGTGAATAAGTCCATGAATGGAGTATATTTCGTAAAATCGCGCCCAGTAAACACTGGTATATCTATATTGGGCAATTTAGAGCTTCCTACATTTGGACAATTTGAGACATTTGATTCAGACAGGGTTTTTATGGTAGCATCTAATTTAGATACAATGGAATAGTACTTTTCTTCTACAACCTCCACAGCCTCATCATCATCAGAGTCCAGCGACAAAACATCGAGCTGCACCTGTTCATATTCTCTTAAAGTGCTGAGTAACTTGTCCTTACGCGCTTGTAACATCTCTAACGATGCTGAGGCCAGGTTAATGGGGTCATTAATATAATTTTCTATTCTAGTCACAGTACCTTTAAGAAGGCCGCGGTGAGCCTTAAGCTTTTTTAAATCCATAATTAGCACTTACACCGTACACCGAACACACACTAATTACGCACACTTCACTAAATTTGCACTTTGCCGCACTGTTTTTGTACCGAAGAACGAAGTTTCAAAACGAACCGTTGATTGATGTTTGTTTACAAGCAAATGTCAAACAGAAAACTCCGCCGGTAGAGGTCACTCGCAACACAAGTGACAGTGACAGCCCCGCGTCTAGTGAAGTTGAAGTGAAGGAAGAATGGATGACGTACTACTCTGCCCGTATCTATGGTGAGTTGTCACCACTGGCTGTCAATGTTGTCACTTGTCAACTTGTTAGCAATGACTTGTCAGTGACGTCGGTGTCTGTCACTCAAATGTCAATGACAGAACTCGTTCGCTCGGATGCCGCGTTTTTCTTGTGGTAGGTACCTACCTACCTATAGATGCTTGGTTACCTGTGCTACTCGTTGTTCGAAGATATGCACTTTGTTGTTATGCAAATTGTAAGATTTCACCTCGTCGACGAACCGCAATATTATTGATATTGCTGCAAAATTGCCTTTCCAAGTCCAATCCGCTGCCAGGCGACGAGTATAGCAGTCTCCGTTGATCCGCCGCGCCGTAAATTGAATGATTTTGCGTTATAATGGCCCCCAATATAGCTTGAGAGCTGTAAATTATCCCCAATATAGCTTGGGGATGCTTCCGCCAAACCCGTAGAACAATAGGAGGATGGCAAGTATGGCCGAGCCACCCACGCCACGCAGTCCGCGGACGATGATTTACGCGTAATACTTATAATCGCGCACTGAATCGTACACACTACTTCGAAGGACCACTACGCATGTATAATAAAACATGCGAGAAACTTTAGAACTATATTTATTTGCACTGGTTCACAATATAAGAGCGCGAACATGAAACGGCGGCAACGGTCGGCCATAGGCCGGTAGAGAGAGAAAAAAACCATAGAGCATAGAAACAATCATGATATTGTAGATCATAGATATTGTAGATAAAATATAACACAGACTATATGTTCAACCATAAAGATTGAACAGGTATGTTATAGAGAAATGGTGTTCCTTAGTCATGAAATTGCTTATGTACGGGTCTTTAATTAAATTGCATATTATTTTTATTTTTTCTATTTATGAATAAGATAAAAAATTAAGAACTCTAAGAAGATATTAATTAGTAATGTGTAATTGTGTATACATTGATAAATCTTCTGGAATAGCTCACTTTCGAGAAATTTGTCGGATCACGTCTTGATTTCGCAGTAACAATAATTCTT
>OZ010699.1:12812929-12882114 GCA_963932265.1 Thymelicus lineola
CGAGAATCTTGTCTCGCTTCTATCTATTACCCTTACGTCGAGTCTAAGTTCTGTCCCATTTCTAACCCCTTTTAACGTCGAGTTTCTTTACCCGGTTATGTGATGGATTATAGTCTGTTACATAGCTTAACAAAGCATCAAAATTACTAGAGCTTACAAATATTTTATATTTAAGTTTCTTCTCTTTGAGTTGGACTTAAAGTGTGTAATTCGTAAGTATCCAGCTGTCTCAGACTTGGCCCTAATCGCTTATTTCTCGGTCAATATAAGAAAACTTTAATTTTGCAAGTAGACATTTTATATTTTTGATGAATAAGTTAATTTTGAACTACGTGACTTATCGCTGAGATTGTTTAGAATTAGGGCGGATTTTGCTAAAGTATACTTACGAGTTGTTTAACCTAGAAATAATGATCTTAAAAATATTATCTCAGGTCAATTTAAGTTACTATGTGTGCTTAAAGCTTTGTTTTTAACAATTGAATAATTCAATGAAGAAATGAATATATTAATTCATTCAATCCAGTATAATAATATATTATACAATAGCTATAATATTTTATGATGTACTAAAAACGTCTATCAAAAATAAGTAAACGCATTTATCATACATATCATAATCATAATTTAATAACTAAAATCACATCAGATTAAATAAGCGAAGTGTTTAGAAGCGTTTTCAGTTCAACTATTCCATTGAATTCGGTTCGATTATTTCACGTAACCACGTGATAAAACATAATAATAATATTCATTTGAAAATGATATTTAGATGTACATGTTTTCATTTTCATTGTTTATCTTTGATTGCGCAAGTACGTTTACCGTACCATCGCACTGCTTTGGCTTGTAGAGAATACCAATAGGCATTAAATTCGCCCTTTGTGACTCCAAATTTAAGGAGGATGCAAAACAGAATAAATAAAGAAATAAAATCTAATGTATAAAAATTTCATATCATGGTGTTTGTGGGTCGCACTCCTCCGAAACGGCTCGAATATTTTTATGATTTTTTTTTGTGTATGTCGTAAAGAATATTTCATACTTCTAGGTGATTAGGGTGTTCCTGTCCAGAAAATTTTCGGCCGAACAACGTTTGCCAGTTCAATTGGTAATTAATAATAATCTAATATATAAAATTCTCGTGTCACAGTTTTTTGTTGCCATACTCTTCCGAAACGGCTTGACCGATTTTGATGAAATTTTTTTGTGCTTATCCGGTATCTATGAGAATCGGCCAACATCTATTTTTCATCCCCCTAAATGTTAGGGGTAGTCCACCTCTAAATTTTTTTTTTATTTTTTAGACAAAATTTTTAATTTCTATTTTTTTATGATACAACATAGAAAAATACATACAATCCTCAATTTTCACCCTTCTACGATCAACCCTTATTTTTTAATAGCCATTTTAGTAATTTAATCATTTTTCCTCTCCGGTCGAAAATTGATCAATTGTTAGGCGATACGAAGTTTGCCGGGTCAGCTAGTATCGATATAAAATACTGGCTCTACGATACACGGTTTCGGTTTGGCTTAGGATCGATATACACACGTATTCCCATATAGGTATATCAAGTAACAGAATAACAATCAAACACAATAATATTATCTTCTATTGATATCGCGATAAAGTCTGACCACACTCTATCGACAGAAAACAGCATGAATTAGTTTAGTTCTGCTCTTCCAGTAAACGCGAAGCTATCTGTAGACATAATTTGTCTCAAAACATACCTATTTTAAAAACTGACAGTTTTATTTACTCTAAACATAGCTAAGATCCATCTCAAGCACGTTAGTTTTTAAACAAAGAACAGCTGTCTGACACAGACACGCGAATACGTCAAACTCCTCTTTTTTAATCGGAGGTAAAAAGTCAAAATGATTGTCGGGACAATTATATAATAAATGTTTTTTTTATGGAAATAGCCGGCAAACGAGCTGACGATCCACCTTAATATGTTAAGTGGCTATCGTCGACCATGAACATCAGCAACACCAAAGGCATCACTTATGCGTTGCCGGCCAAGAAAGAGAGAAGAAAAAGAAAGAAAGAACTGGCTCTTAAGCCCGTAGCCGGAACACGACGAGTCGTTTATACTAAAGAGTCGGGTATACATTAATGATTTACCACATTATGTAAAGAACCAAGCGGATATTGTACTATTTGCTGATGATACATCACTAATATTTAAGTGTGAAAGGAATAAAGTAAATTTCGACGACGTAAATAGTGCTCTTTCGAATGTGTCGCGCTGGTTCACTATCAATAACTTACTATTAAATGCAAAAAAAAACGAAATGTATCGAGTTTGTGCTACCTAATGTTAAAAAAGTCAGCAAATCTCTTAAACTAAATAACGAAACATTGCATATGGAGGAATCGACGGTCTTTTTAGGGGTGACCTTAGATAGTAAACTTCAATGGGGCCCACATATAACAAATCTCGCGACAAAACTCGGTAGGGCGGTTTTTTCTGTTAGGAAAATAAGGCAGTATACAGACGTCGAAACTGCTAGGATAGTCTATTTTGCTTATTTCCACAGTGTTATGTCTTATGCCATCTTGCTGTGGGGTAAAGCAGCCAATATAAAACAAATTTTCATACTCCAGAAACGGGCAGTTAGGGCTATTTATAAACTTAGGTCTCGAGAATCTTTGCGTGAAAAGTTCAAGGAAATAGGTATACTTATAGTAGCTTCCCAAATCCCAGTATATAAACGCGTATATACGGTATATATACGGAAGAATATAAACGCGTATAAACAAAATTTTGATATTAATAATCGCCATACGAAAAGAATGCATCAATTAGTTACGCCTTCGTTCCGCCTAAGTAAAGTGCAGCGATCTTTCATAGGGCTTGGTATACATTTCTATAATAAAATCCCAAAATTAATACGTGACTTGCCAATAGAAACTTTCAAAAAACGTGTAAAGACACAATTGTTAGGCAAGGGATATTATAGTGTAGACGAGTATTTAAATGACAAAGATGGTATCGCGACACATGGTATTTTAAAGCGAGTGTATATGTTTCTGTGCACACTGTGTAACACTGCTCAGACAATCAATAACTATGTCACAAATATTTTTATTCTTCCGTACTTCTTAGTTTATGGGTGTCAGAAAAGTTTTATTAGATTCATGAAAATCGCTATTATCTTAAAACGACTAGACATCGTCTACTTTCAAAACGTTTCCCCACTAAATTTTATTCTTCCAACCTGTAAATTGAAATATTTATTTCTAGTATTTATTTAATATTAACTGTTTTCTGAATATTGCACGTTATAACAATAAGTTTATTTCTAAAATAGACGATCTCTACGTAAGTGTGAGCGTCTATGTATTTCGTTGATAGCTCCTCTCACTCTGTGCTCGGGCACAACGATCACCCACGCGAACATTTGGCGCTTATACCGTGTTCGCACGAATGAAACACGGACGTCTGTGGGCGAAATCCCCATTTTATTGCTTTCGGCTTTACATACCAGCTAATATTACCAATGAAAGTGTCCGTTTGCTTGTTCGCATGTCGCTTACAATGCCAGTTTGAGATTAGTGGTATTATCAGAGCTGTTTTGGAATTAATTATAAAGTTATTGAATGGTAGATATTATTATTTTATTTGTCATTGTAACAGGTACCTACTAAAGATTTTTTAGCAATATTTCGACTACTGATACTTAGCACGGTTTTGGTTTACATCGGAAGAAAACATATCTGATCTGTGAATTCTTCATAATGTTCTCAATGGTGTGAAGTGCCCTATTGATACGGCTTCAGATACTAACCAATACCATCCCTGTATGTCCTATATTTTTATATGTATATACCTCTTACATTAATGAGGATTTTCAAGATCAATCATCAGACAGTTGTGGGTCGCCATGGTAATGCAATGATCGTTACAAACAATTTAATTCGGCACTTAAAATAATAGACTCAAACTGACCAATTTAACCATTCACCCGAACCATTCGTCCACGATCATCCCGAGTGTATCAAATAATTCATCCTTACGACCAAACGGGGATTTTTATTAACCGCCAAACAAAGCACTCGAGATATTTATACGAGGTATTGTATGCGAGTGTAATGACTACCTGGCGTCATAACTCGTCGATTTGTCGTCGTAAATAGACAAAGTCGACGATTTAAAGCGTAACGAGGATGGACGAAAACACAGTTAAATGCTAAGGTACTATGTATTCTGTGGCTAAGGTAGAAACTTCTGTCTGAGTCAGCTAGGTTGTGTGGTAAAACTTTTTAAACAGCTGGAAGGTTTCAGAAAGTCAGTTTAGATTGGTGTAGGGAAAAACTTCTCAGACTGTCAAACCCAAAACTCTTATACAAGGTGAATGAAATAGAATTAGGAAATTATATAATGACCGGTTTACACGTATTTAAGTAGTTACGTAGGTAAATAACTAAATTTTAAGTGATTCAATACGTGTAAGTAGATATTTAAGTAACAACTAGCACGTCAAAATTTAGTATGTGATAAGTGGAAAAGTAGAATTTTTTTTTCTGTTTTCCTGTTAGTTTGGGCGGGTATCACTTAACACTTTCTTTCTTTTTCTTCTTACTTTCTTTCTTGGCCTGCAACGCATCAGTGATGCTTTTGGTGTTGCCGATGTCCATGGGCGACGATAGCCACTTACCATCAGATGGATCGTCAGCTCGTTTGCCAGCTATTTCCATAAAAAAAACACGTTTGGATATTCACGTTTTAGTTAAAATTAAGTAAATGCATAAGTTGTGAAGACTTTACGACTTCCCTGCGGGTTTGTTGATTATTATTCTTGAATGAACTAGAGTTAAGTTCTTTAAATTTACTGGCTTAAAATTTAGTTGGCTCCAGTTCAAAGCCACGAACGACCTCCCCAGATTAGATATCAGATGACGCAATGGTGTTACCTGACTTTTTCACCAACATCAAAAAATAAACCGGCCAAGTGCGTATCACCATTTTATCGGCCACGGGCAATATATCCCACATTATTTATTTATTTATTGATTTACTAATGAAGACTTATATAAATACAGATTTAAATTCTGCCAATCTGTAAGCCAGTTTGTCGGTAGTTTACATTACAGTTCTCACGGTCCTCATACAAGTGATATAAAACAAAATAACAATCACCATATCTATCACTAATTTTAGTTCCTGTAAATTTGACCAGTTGGTACCTAAACGATCCTGGCAACTTTTTATTGAAATATTTATTTTAATACTCAATTGCCAATAAACAGAAGGCAGAAGATTCATATCGGTAGTTCATCGACTATCACTCATTAGCCACTTAATATAGCTTCTCTAGCCATGATTATACACTGTTAAATGGGTTGTGGTATTTTGTGATGTCTAATTTGTCTTTTTGTCTACCACCCATAATACAATTGTGGCAATACGGTGTGAGTTTGAAAACATTTATTCATTATTCTATGTAGCAAAGTAAACAAACCTAGTTTAGTGTCGACTTTAGTGTAGTATTGTAGTCTCTACACTAGTTTATTGAACTTTGAGTAATTCTATAGAATTTATTAATTACTAGCTGTTACCCGCAGCTTTGCACGCGGAAATTATGCTTATCATATTTAACTCCTATTTCACCCCTTGGGGGTTGAATTTTGAAAAAAAATTCCTTAGTGGATGCCTATGTCCTAAGAGAAATATGTGTGTGTTAAGTTTCTAGCCTGGTTTGGCCTGTGCGTTGATACATAAGTTAATCACTTTTGCCTTTTACACAGATATACAGATTTATCCAACCTGTTCCTTAGCGGATAATGTGTTCTTAATAAATCAATTATTTTTATTTTTAATACAAACATGATTTATTACATAGTATACAAGCGCTGTTACCTAGGTCTTCGTTAGTGCTTGACTGAATAAAATAACTTCAAGTTCGATATTTGGATAAGTAATCGTTAACTCCGTTAAAATTTATCTATCTGGATGTGATTGAAAATAATTTCTGAAGTTCTAAGATGATTACCTACGAGTATTTTAAGGGGCTACAAATTGTATAGTAAAAAATGCACAGTGTTTATATAAATATTATAAAAATAATTAATCATAGCATCAGCTTCAACTAAATTCATTATGTTCACGGAAAACCCCCTTTTGATTGGAGCTACGTCAGTCCCTTGGGCAGCTCTATCTATTATGTAGGCCGGTTCATCAGGGGACGGGAAATAATTGATACCTGGTAACTAATTATGGGCTTTCATTAGCTTTTGTGAGGGAAAATTGGCGTTGAGTTTTACCCTGGACTTTGGGGATCAGCAATTATCGCTGAGGTCGTCTTTAGATGGTCTGATTAGAAAACATTGTGAGCAATACTAGTTAGTTAGTATTCTATGTTGCACGGATTTATTAAATTACGTTATGCATAACAAAACCGGGCAAGTGCGTGTCAGGCCACGAGCAATGATCCTACATTCCGAAGTAGTAACTTTATCGACTATTACTCACTAACTACTTGTGATAATATAGCCGTGATATAATTTTCCTTGTAAATTCTTCGTATAACCTATTTTTGAGAATTTTTTCACGTGTCCAACTCCAACCGTTTACCCAGCAGGGGGGACACTTGAATCTAATCAAAATTAACACTTTAAAGGAAAATATTTCACAAACTGACCTAGAAGACTGACTTAGAAGATCCATAATATTTTTACACCTTTTTAATGATATCTCACAATATAGGGTACACGACGAATAAAAAAATCATCCTCACGTTACCTATACAGATTGACAGACAGATGGACGGACATGACGAAACTATATATAAGGGTTCCGATTTTATTTCGGAACCCTAAAAACGAAAGAAATGAATTGGTTTAGTATAGTGTTTATTTTTTTTTGCGAATTCTGTTCCTAGATTTATGATCTAGTATCTTGTAAATGATGTAATTCAGTTTTATTTGCATTAATACATTTGAAATTCTCTTCAATTACACTTAAAAAGTTAAAGTTGATGCTTTTGAATCAGGATGACTGGCTCAGTTACTTTTTCCTTATGATTTGATATTTTTGAGTGAGTTGAAAAACATCACATAATAATATAGTTACCCAGAAAAATAATAAAAAGATGGCCCTATAAAATATCCAAATCTCGTAATTTAACGAATCGCGCCCATCATTGTATAAGCTATAGTGTTGAGTCACGCATTGTCTTCAGGACATAAAATTGTGCGCAAAATTATTTAGAGCCCATTAACTGTTCATTCTCTTTTTAGTTCCTTGGGAATGACTTTCTTGTCTTTACTGAAGGAGGTAATTGATGACATCAGTACGAGTAATAAAGATATAGTTCTCCAAATAACAAGATGTAAACCCTTTGAGTAAAACCGCCAACTTTCTTAAGGTCCAAGCCAAATCGTTTGCTTATGGTGTTCTCTTACAGCTTAGCTTAGCAACGGACAAGATCCTTCTATTCTTCTATGGTCTTTATGAATTTTATTCCTAAGAAAATGCGAGGCGGTAGGATTCTGTACGTAAAATGTTTCAAGTTTCAGCTGCAGTACTGGAGACCCGGTAATAAACAAATGTCCTGCTTCTTTATTGGTCAAAAACGTGTATCTGATGCCTTTTGTATGTATGTATGTATATTACTCATGTGTAGTGACCACTTACAATCAAATGACTCGTGGTCTCACACAAAAACACATCAAAAACAAAACACACAATAGCAATCCAATGTGATTTCAAGAAATATTCATGCCACCATGATTTACGCTCCAACTGCAATGACCGCTCTAATTGTGGACTGCATTTTGCACGCATCGAGACAATGGCGCTATTTTTTGTACTAACCAGTTTATGTGAGGTGAGTGCATAAAACTCGTGTTCTTGTGCTACTGAATGAGATGTTAGAGAGAGATGATTTATATACGTGAGAGGAGGATAAAACGTACTAGTATGAACTTGATTGTCTGGAGTTTGCAAGGGAGCGTTTCGTCACCCAAAGTTTTTCCTTTTGGTATGTTATAGAGAAATGGTGTTCCTTAGTCATGAAATTGCTTATGTACGGGTCTTTAATTTACCTGCATATTATTTTTATTTTTTCTATTTATGAATAAGATAAAAAATTAAGAACTCTAAGAAGATATTAATTAGTAATGTGTAATTGTGTATACATTGATAAATCTTCTGGAATAGCTCACTTTCGAGAAATTTGTCGGATCACGTCTTGATTTCGCAGTAACAATAATTCTTAGTAAGAATACTAAGGTTCATTATTACAAATAATTCGTGACAATGTATGTGATGATAAAAATTGTCACTTTTAGGGTTGTCGCGTTTAATTTTAATATCCTAATACAATGTATTAATAAAAAGTTTGTTAAAGATTATGTAAACTTAAAAAAAAACAAGAACCAGAAGCTTTATGTTTGTAAATAACGATCCAATAAACATAAAAAAATCATAGAATCTGATTCTCCTTGTCATTCCAAGGTTAATATAATATTTTTTTTTCGACTGGAAAAATGAAATTCAATTATTATAATTTCCTTAAAGAAAATTAATTACAAGGAAGCAAATATTGATTTTACTATTTGTCTCGTTAGTTAGTTTGTCTCGTTAGTCCACGATGATTTTATTTTAAAATCATGATACTACTTATTACACAGACAACCCTATTGCTTTACTATAATGTAAAAGAAACATTCGCGATTGTTTATACGACATTGTTTATTATTAATACTACCTATGTATCTTAAATTTAGAGTTGGTTAAAACAAACCTTTCTTTATTGGGTATTTGAAGAACTCGTCTTTATCATATACAAGCTAATAGTTTTGATCATAATATTTATCGAGACGCATCTCTAAGAAAGTCCTATTACCGATATACTTTGCCTGCGTTTTCTGGGATACTAAGTACCATATACCTAATGTTATTCCAAATATTGCTCTAACTTTGAGCTGAATTTCATGAAAATTACAGTAGTTTTTGCATGAAGGAGTAACAAAGGACTATATGTATAATTAAACACCAAATAAGAAACTTTGAAGAAGAACATTTAAAATTTTATGAACAATTAATAAACCAATGAAATCTAGATACTTTAGTTTGCCATAATTTTCTCAAAAGCTGAGGTCACAGTAGCATTTCTATAAGTATAACATAATTCCAACATAACGGATTCTGTTGATATTGTTATAGGAAATGGCCGTTATATTGGACGACACAACCATGGATAAGAATATCCCATGACATCTTATATCTGGACATGAGAATCATTAGGTCGGATGTGCACATACGACGAAAATGACTTTTTAGTATACCGATATTAAGTTTTTGTTTCTCTTTCCAACGATCTGACCGTGGTATCTCTATCTCTTACCGTTGTAAAGATACACTCATGCATAATGTCGGTTATACAGACTTTTTCAAATACCCGAGAGCCATAAGCATTTATATTTACTTAAATCTTTATGCACCAAATTATTAATAGTTTTATGATCCGTATTTCAACTTAAGCTATTATGAATCAAAAATGTTTGGCCTAATACGCTGGTAGCATCAGCAGATATGCATTTATGCCTGTAAAGTTTACTTCAAATTGTAGTACGTATCTTCAAATATAGTATTATGCTTAAAAAAATGTTGCTTATTAAAGTCTGTTCTTAATATAGGATTTTATTGTTGTAATAATAATGTTTTGTATGAATATATTTCAGGCATAAAGTCTGATGTACAAAAATTTTATAGATTAAAAATTGTATTACCTGATGACATAAAAGATATATTATCTGACAAATTATTTAAAAATAGGCTGAAATTTTTTTTGCTAGACTTTAATTTTTATGAAATTGAAGAATTCCTAAATAGTCGTGTAATATAATTAAATTTTGTAAATATGATAATAAGTTAATAAATAAAAATAAATATAAATCTGACATTAGGCAACTATGAAAATGATAAATAATCTAATAAATAAATGTAAATTCCACATTATGTAATTTTGATAATAACAATTTAATAAATAAATGTAAATTTGACATTGCATGCTGCATCCAGCCAAATATGCTGACCTATGATATTATGTTATTGTTACCACCACATTATTATGTACCATGTTTGACGCAATAAAGAATTATGAATTATGAATTATGAATTATGAATTAAACTCATTTTAACAGTTAGGGTGATACTTGTAATAAAAATTAAAAGGTACTATTGCCTACAAAATATTAAAAAAAGAATACTGACTGAAATACTTATAGTTCAATAATGCTGAAGAAAAAATGTTTGTCAATTTTGTTTTTGCTCTCCTGAAAAGTTAGCATTTTACACATCCGACCTAATGCTTCTCATGTCCAGATATATGTATTGTGTACTCGTATATACGCAAAATTTCATGTACCCTTGCGAGTGACGTCGAGTTATTATGTTCTACCATACCATTAGACAAATACTATTGTGTTAAGTAATGTTTTAAAACTTAATGAAACCTCGTGAGGTAATGTTTACCATATACCTGACCAACGAAAGGTCTTTTTGCATCCCTTTTGGTTTAGATTTCTTGTGGGTCAGGAATTTGAATGATGAGTTTTCATTTTTGTTCTACGTGTTTTTATCTTTGTGTTGTCCATGGCACATTATCTATTTATTATGTGATGCTACTAACGACACAGGGAATCCAAGTATGGGTTTGTTAATATTTATTATTAGTGTTTGTTTATTGTTCATTATCATTTTTATAGCTAAATAGGCAACACCGTTATAAAGCTGAGTCGTTGGCCGTATCGTTGTCGTATCCTTATCGTGTCGTTTTCAGTGGTTCACGTTCACGCCCCCACAGTGAATTGCTGGAACGCGAGTGGTTTGGTAACTCAATTCATCATCATTAGTCATTCTACATATCCCATAACTGTCCTTCTGTTAAGATCCGATCTCTAGGCCCTAACTGCAAATCACAACACAACAACAACACCAGACATAATAATGCTCTTATATTGTTATGATTTTAAGCTTATAATTATCGTGGATACTAATTTCAAATGCAATGGGGACTCATGATTCGGATTTTATAATACCGATAATTCGACCTAGTTAAATGGATCGTGCTCATGGTGATACTCTTATTTTCTTCTCTTATTCCCAAAATTTGAGAGAAATCTTGACAAGAATAAAATTAAAATGTGCACAAGGATATGGAAAATAATTATTTTTATTTGAATTATTTTATTTCCTCAATAAAACTATAAGCCGGTCCATCAGGGGCCTCACAATGAACACACAATAGGGTATTTACGTTACAAGTGGCATCTTCCGGATAAGGTTCTTTGAGGTCTTCTTAAGGCGGTATAATGTGGAAATCTTTTGTTGCGCTCTCAAGGTGCGAACGCAGAGCAATAATGACTAGGTGAGCCTTTGTATTTTTTCATTATAGTTCATGCTTAATACCAATTTCATCTAATGGAAAGTGATGAAGGCCAAGAGTATGAGATGATATTATGACTACTAAAAAAATTCAAGAAATTTGACTATGAACTATATATAAACTATATATATAAACTATATATTTATTTAATACTCCAATATTTCGATCCAGTTGCATGGAGCGTGGTCACAGATGAACTGCGATGGCGCGGAGAAACTGTCAAAAGTTTTCACGATCCATGAAGCTGGTATATTTCAGTGTACAAAATAAATATAGTGAGTTATACGGCTAGTATTATAGTAAAGTGTGTTCGATCCACGATGTGTTAAGTTTAAAAAATTTGAGAAAATCTTAATTGTATGTTATCTTTAATTTTCTTCTACTGTTACTTAATGCAATGCAGAAAAAACAATACGTTTGATAATTTTCCCGTTCATTACTATATTTTTTAAAATTTCTGTAATTTTTATAAGTATAGTATAAGTACATTAGCGTGCATAAAACATCTTTCATCTAGCCTTAGGTTAATTTGATTGATTTCGTTCATTCTACTTTATTTTAGTTTTTACAACAGTCACAACAAGCCTTAACGATGAAATCGCTTCTAGCACCTCTCATATATCTTCAACCTTCCTTTGTCACCCTTACCTCTTTGTTGGCGAAACCACAATGCGAGTGTTAAACTGTGGACTGACGGGCCCCAAGAGCCCTCTCTTGAGTATATTAAAAGATTTGCTTTGTTTTTGGGGTCTGTGGTCAGCGCTGACCACTCAGGTGCGAGGTGTAATTTTAATACTTGACGTCTCTTTTGTGTTATTGTGTTGGTGTGAAGTTTGTGTGGGCGAGTGCTCTTCATTTAAATAGACATTGCTTAAGGATGTGGGCATGGCTGTCATAATTTAGGATTCTGAATTGCGTTTCATGGAAATGTTCTTAGCCTGTTTTATTGGTTTTCAAAATGGAAGTTGCTATCTTATTTAAAACGGTTTTTCGATCTGAATAGATAATATTTGTTTCATATATTAGGTAAGTACACACTAACATAATGCCGTACGGCCATCTTCTTAGGTTGAAGTACCTATGCACACATTGTCAAATAAAATAGGTTTCTGATCTACATCTACCATGTAAATACCTACTAACCTAGACTAGATTCATTTAAAACGTCATTTGTTCATAAAATTAGCATGGGCATGTAACAGGTAATTAAACTTTCAAATTAATTATATTTTTTCAAAAAAGACAAAACCATTATTGCCAAAGAGGATAAAATATAGTTTTAGAAAAATAGGCAACTCATTACGCGTTTCTGATTAGCACTTTGCGACCTTTATCACACTTTATTGGGTCGGAGCAAAAGTCGCTATTTATTTAAATGATTTTGCGAAGTGAGTCTTCTGTACAATTATGTACTGTTATGTCTATTATGTACTGTGGTAACTGTTTTAATGTTAGTTTTGCTGCTGAAGTATAGTTGAATACTTAACTTTTGAGTAGTCATTTTAATTAACTTTAGGTAATTAATGAAGATGTTTAAGTGAAATTAATTGCAGCTAAGTAAAGTCACAGACATGGTAAGAGTTGCCAAATAAACTTCGAATAGGTGTTAGAGTTTAATTTATGGAAAGACCAGTTAAAAAGTTTAAAGTTTACTGCAGACTGTTATGCGTTCGCGTGAAACTTATCTTTACCCGTAAGCTTGTTTTTTGTGCTTCATGGATTCAGAAATCGCTTGTAAGCGATAATGCCGCCCTTTATATTGTGCATAGTAGTAAAAGTTCTGTGTGTTTTTTTAAATGATAGTTATGCTGTATAGCAATCAATAAACAGTTCATAATAATTATTATTTCATAACATACACAGACTCTTTTAAAATGTTTTATAGAAATTCCCCAATGAAATTTTAAATAAAATAGGTATAACAATTATTTTATTTGGAATTTTTCTGATGATAAAGTTACTGTATATGTACATAATATATTGTATTTTTATTTTTAAATAAAATCTTTTAAGTTAAGTTATTATTATCGTAAATGATATCCAGAATATGGTGAACGAAGTGATCATTATTGTATACGAGTATGACGAATAAATAATTACGTATTTCAAGCCGACCTCTCCTCAACAGTAAAAGGGTCACGGAATGGAACATAATTGGATCTTTTTGTCCTAATGTTCCGCTAAATGGGACACGAGCTTTTTAGCAAAGATATAATTGTACCGAGTAAAATGTACACTGATTTAGTAGGGTGTATTTACACTTATAGAAATGTATTAATACTACTTAATTTCCGTAAGGGACATAACGTAGAAGACTTAAAACATCTGAAATATGTTATTATATTTTTTGTAAAATTTCGTATTTAAAGCCGGCTGGGCGGGAAGTCTCCGCGTAAGGATTATCTTACAAATATATTTTTTCATATCTTTAAAATAATTACTGGCTTTATAATACCTAGCCTAGCGGTTATTACAACGTTGCTCTCTCGAACGCAGGGCCCGAGTTTAAATCCTGGCACGCACCTTTAATTTTCAAATATTATGTGTGTATTAGAAGTTAATTATCACTTGCTTCGGTGAAGAAAAACATCGTTAGGAAACCTTCACACCAGAGAGTTCTCCATGGCTATGGACCCCTATGTACTATGTACCCCTCACATTGTGAGAGGAGACCACGAGCCCAGCAGTGGGACAATTATGAGTTGTTGCTTTGCTTTTGGCTTTGCTGGCATTATTATCTTTTCCTGAAGCCTGTCTGGCTCGCTACCCTCTTGCTTGAGTCAGCTGCCAAGCAGTTCGTCATTTTCTGGCTAGAAGTTTGAGAACCAGTTGTATGTTTCTTTTTACAATTTTTTTTATTTGCCAACCACGCATTATTGATGCCTAAAATGTTACCAATAATGTGGTTCGTCTGCTCTTTATCGATTACTATTTATATAAAAAGGAATATAATGTTGTGAATATTCAGTGCCTATCTACCGAAGGATACGACTGCAAAAGCATCCACTAAACGAAAAAAATATTCATTTTCGATTTCAATACAGTTAATTTTATTTTTTGTTAAGAAATATTTATTGTTTTTTATATTTCTTACGTATCCGTGCACACACAAGTCACACAAAATTTAGGTGTAAGGTAAGTCTCCAATGTTATTTAACGTATAACTTAGTGTATTATAAAAATATTTTACATGGAGTACACGCGGCTACGAAGGCGCACGAGTTCTACAGCGCGTTAGAAATAACGTTTATTTTGAAATGTTGTCGGACAGGAGCTAGCGAGTTATTTACAGGTTGTTTCGTTTTGCTGCACTTTATTTCTGTTATTAAGGTATATTTCTACTTCCCGTGTCCCTAAGGTCCCATAAACCTAATCTACCTATTCAACTTTTTTAAAGTCTAAAATCCTTCGTAATTGCATTACGTCGTCGCCTATAATGTGAAGTATCGTTGAAATGGTCTTTCAAAAATATTTTGGGTCCATTAGACCATTTTTGGAATAAGGGGTTTTTTTGCGAAATATTTGGCTTAAAATGCTGATTTTGGTGCTGCTTAACGCTGCTGGCTAAATGGTTGGAGTTGGACAAGTGAAAAAATTCTCAAAAAATATAATATTTATAATATTATGATGAATTTACAAAGAAAAATACCACGGCTATGTTAGCATAAGTATACTAGTTAATGAGTAATACTCGATAAAATTACTACTTCGGAGCCCTACATTGCACGTGGCCTGATACACACTTGTCCGGTTTTATTTCTATTGATATTGAGTAATGTCTTAATTAATTATTGTAATTTTAGTAACGTGACATTTATAATATTTTGCAACGCCCATAAGTGGTATATGTAAAATCGTTTAGCATACTATCTTTACCACCTTTAACTACTATAATACCAGATTTCAATAAATTGATTTGATTTATAAAAAAAAAATTTTTCAATTTCACATACGTTATTTTAACTTTTAGAGCTGTATTCAGAAATAAGGTCAATGCATAAGCCCCGCTAGAGAATTTATTTTAACGCACAAACCGCCATAACCGCCATTTTGTGAGACTCGGATCATGAAAAGGATTATTCTTACGATGTACCATTACCACCGGTTTTATGAATTCTGTGATGTAACATGCTTCTATTGTGATAGTTTGATATTTGCGAGGATCATGCCCTAGTTTAAGGCCGTTGTAGGCCGCATAATTGTAAATTATTTATTATTAGAGTCTTAGTAGGAGGATAGTTTTATTTCGAACCAATGAATAATATTAATGTTTATTTTAAGGCTTGTAAATCCTCCTACTTAATGTTTGTGAGGATGTTTAGATATTTGTATGTTTGATTGTTTTTCTTTTCATTTGGAGCTAACAGTAGTATGGATTTAGATAAAACTTGGCTTGGCACACAGACAGACTGAAATCTACGTAGTTATCTACGTAGGTATCTAATAAGTACAGGCAATTTGTTTTATTACAAAGTATTTGATATTAATGTTAATGATGTTATTTTTATTGTATTTATTATTATTATTTTGTATCTCTTAAATTTCTCGGGTCTGGGACCCGGTATTTTGGAAGGCTTGCGTGGGGACACAGGTCCAACACGCACAAGCCCCTTTGAGAACATTAATAAAGTGCTTGTGTGGGACACAAGGTGGTTACTACCCTCGATTGCACAATCTGATACACCTGGAGATAGTCCCCACCGTGTGCACAACAACTATTTAGAATCTACAAAAACAAAAAAAATCTATACTAAAACTGGGCTATTGGGATGAAATTCCGAGGGTCTGGTTTCTGGGTTATGGGAAACTATGGACACCTGCCGTTCAGACTGTATAACAACTGAAAAAATAGCAGGTGGTGGCTCGCCACTCACTAGATGGGCCCCCGTAAAGCGGCGCATGCCTGGGGGCAACATTGGCGTGAGCAACTAGAGGGGTGTAGAGAGGTGCGGCACCGATTTCACCATCTAGGGGGGATTGAACCCCCATGAGCGGGTTTCCTCGTTATTACGCCATTAGACACTTCCACCCCCGAGCATATAGCTCTAGCGACTCCACTCTGGCCGGCCGGTTAAGGCAAGCACAGAGGTGGGGGCCTGTTCCTTGATCCTCACTTGAAGATAAGAAAATGTCGAACCCCCGGGAGCACTCGGGTCCATGGTGTCGCTACTCACCAACAGCTCGCCACAAGCTGCCCTGTGGGCTTATTATTATTATTATTATTATTTTATTACTTAAACAAATAAAATATTATACAATAACAGTTTATTTCACGTACTTAAATCTCATTTTAATACTTTGTTGTCTAGAAAATACTGAGTTAATAATAAAGCCAACAGAGTACCTAAATCTTGTGTAAATTTTCATTTATGTTACTTTGTGACTGAAAATTAATTTATTAATAAAATTTAAAACAATCAGATCAAACATCATACTGTATACGAACTAGGCGTATAATACCAAGGAGCAAGCGATGCGATGGTGCGATAGCGAGATGTGAGCGATTTTATTCAACGGGCCTTGATTTATATCTTTATTGTGAGAGGCCGGTTGGTCCTATCGATAATAATATAGCTTCAGTTCTTGCGTTCTAAGTCTATAGCAAGGGATTTTAGTACTTATTCATTTACTACTTTATTTAATCGTAATTTCATCTAAGCGATATTAAGCCGTGTATAAGCAGTCATGTATAAAGATTCTCCTGCCTACTTTGTAGCTGGCAATCAAATCAATGTTGTCAATGAAAGATGGTTCCTACTTGCCATTTGGTGGGTTGTCTGACATTTTGTCGGATATTATCCAAGATACTAATTCGTTGATCATTATTGGAGTTTTACTCAGATACTTGGTTTGGCCACTGTTTACTTCAGATTAATTGACCAGACGAATTCTAAAATTGTACATTACATTATATTTTAAAATTATGAACAGATTATACTTTTTAGGTTCCTTTAAAAATATCACTTTTTCATATCACTTGACATATTTCAACAGCTCAAACTGACTCTTGAGATCACAGAGATCTTTAGATTGGTTAATAATACGGGTCTAAGAAACAAATGCACAAATGTGCACAGGTATTGTTTGAGATAATTCCCCCATCCCCGTTTCTCCAACGAACGACACGACGCACGACAAGTATCCTTAGGTATCCGTAGGGACGAAGCGGTTTGCCTCGTCATTCGTTATGTGCACCACGAAGGATTGGAACAGCTTGCCTGCGTTCCCACCTGCCTATGACGTAGATATCTTCAAGAAAAGAGTGAATAGGCTTTTACTAAGTTAATGCGCTCACCATCCTGAACCATATCTACACTTACCGTCAGGTGGAATTGTGGTCAAGCATTAACTTATTGTAGGTAAGTAAAAAACTGTGCAAATCCTTCAACAACAAGAAGCAAGCTTATTTGATACCTTCATTGAATAACGTCTTAACCACACGCACATGGCCAGTACGACCGCCTGTACTTTATTACATTACCGAACCCAGAAGTTTGTAACACGACTTTGATTGAAAAATTGTTTCGTGAATTGTTCCGAAGGCCTTTGCTGTTCAACCGTTGACGATTGACGAAGTTCGGTGTAGTGTGTCGAGTATACCTACCTACACGTAACAATGTTGGCGAAGTAATTTGTATTTTATTAAGAGAACACTAAACTTTATATCGCTTACTTGGAGAATTCTGGGTAATAATAAAAAATAAAATATTATTACCAACGTAAAATTTTTAAGGCTGCTTACCTCGTGATTAGCCAAGTTAAGACATTTCGGGTATGGAAGAATCGAAGTTAAATTCATTTTTAAGCAATATTTTACTCCAGCTGCACGATAAGCTGTGATAGTTAAGACTGGATCTGAATTCCCGGAACTTGGGTTGACCATTTGGGTTAAGAAAGTCCGTCCACTCTCAATACCGCGGCCTCGTGGTGCAACTGTCCCTAAGAACCAAATGAAAATTTGAAAAATCCGGACATAAAGCTAAAAGTCCAAACATGTGCGGACAAAATCGGGCAGTAAGATATTCGGATTAGAGATGGCTGGGCTCTGCATAACCCAGTATAATCACAACAGTTGCGTGGTGGTATGGTACTTTATCCGCTTGAGTAGCTATCACCCTCCTTAAAACTTCGAACATGATAAACTTTTTACATGTTTCGGACGCAGTGTCGTGACCAGTTACATATTTTTGGCAACGCATCGGTAATGATGTGAATAAGTGATGATGACCACGAGGTATCAAGTTCAAGATAATGATTTGCTATGAAGCTAATTTCATTCCAAACAGTTAGAAGCCAGTTCTACTTCGGTTTCTAGCCGACTTTTGTATCTTTTTATATTGTATCTCTTTTATTTCTCCTAATGGCTTAGATCTTGTTGTGAAGCCAAAACATTATTTAAATCTGACTTTAATAATTTTTAAAGTGTCTTACTCCATGCAAAGAATTGCAAGTTTCCGGTTACGTTGTTCGTATATCCAACTACCCTCAACAATCAACATTGCAGGCTACTTCGTTTGCGAGCAGTCTATTACTTTCCTCGCGGTCTGTAGCGCTGATCTGGCGCATATTCATTTGCTCGTGCCCTCACTACTCAACTAGGTGAGTTTGTTCCACTTAGAACTTACGAGTAAGCCAAAGTAGAGAAAATATTGCAGAAAATTAAAATTTACTTTAAAATACTAGAAGAGTTCGGACTAAAATAGTATCGTAAGTTTGACGTATGTCTCGGTTTTGTAATTTAAAGGATAAAACGTACCTATTTTATGGACATTAATATTTAAACGAAACGATAGTGGAAAATTAGTCCAGTATATTATTTTGATACGCATAATTAAGATGAAATTATTACATTAGTTTACACAATCTCATATCACATCTATTACATTCATAAAATTGCATTTAGCTTAAATTGAAGATACAATTTTTTTTCGCCCTTTTTCCACACAAATACATGGACATGGACGGCTTAACTAACCTTAAGTAGGTTATATAAATCTGCTGCAAACATTCGAAAATTCAGTATACAGGCTGTATTATTCCAAGAACAGTATAGAAAGTTTCAATTGCCGTCCTCACTATCATCCGATCTCGGCTGATCAATAGCGGCGGCTATCGCGATTGCGATTCACTAATTAATTGGACGGCATTTAGCTTAAACCGGGTAGCGATCCAATGTCTTCATTAAAGGATTTTGTTTAATAGGAGCTGTAAATAAGGAACAAAAAATATATTAAAAAAATGGAGAAAAGTTTTTCGAAGATGAAATTAAGATAGTGGTGAATGAAGAGTAGGAGACTTTTAGGGCCCAATAACCACTTTGTTTTGAAGGTGATTAGATAATTCTAAAGAGTCATTGCACTCGAAGCTTCAATCTCTCAAAAATGACAACTATTTAGCTAAATTTTAAAAACATGAAAAATATAGATAAATATACAGAACCGTAAAATGCTATCAATCTTGTAAACATTTTTGTAAATACAATTTTAAGTTAATTTTGTAAGTTCCAAATCAGGATATAAAGTATTATAGAAACTTTGCCACTAACGTAATTTTTAAAATAATATTTATGAATTTTACTCTAAAATCTTTGTTAGCATATTTTAATTAAAAAAAAGGAAACTTAATTAAAAGATAATCTGAATAAGTTATTCTGACGACACCTACACTAACCTCAAAAGAAAGACATTTTATATTGTAGGTCGATCCGGTTTTCCCAAAACCGCATTTCGAATGAAGACGTAAACATCTAAACAGTTGCTAATGAGCCTCTCTCGGACTTTTTAATTTTTGCTTAAAGAATTTAGGCTGCTACACGCAAGCTACTCTGCTCCTTGTATATTGAAATAATAATGTACAAACTATATTAGTATTTAACGAAATAATTTTAGTGTTTTAAGCTATCTTTACACTGCTACTCTGCTACTCACTACTGTATGTCAGTTTCAGGGCTTTCAGGTAATTTATGTAAGATTGCTTTAGATTCATTATTTGTATTATCTTGTGGATGTTCAAAATTTTTCATATATGTTGTAAATTATCTTGTCACATAATGGTCTCATACTAGGAATTATTATTTCTTGGGTTTGAATCTTTACACCATTTTAATTGCATCATCGTAGAATACAAACAATTTTGATCTATGATATCATCAATTGAATCTAACATAAAAATTTGAAATGACACTGATGCACGAAATTCCAAATTCATCATGACAGTTTTACAATTGCGCTGGTTAACAGCAATTTTTAATTGCTGTGACCGCTCTGTCAGTTCGTGTGGAGCCTAAATCCTTGCGTGGGAGCTTAATTTACCTCTCGATAACGATCCAGCAGAATATTATTATGTATTCGTTTTGCGGTTGACTTTATTGAAGTAGTTATTTCCTTTACAATAGGTTTTGATAACTGGTTCTGGATGTGACGACTTGTGGAATGTTTATAACATAAGGTATGTTTAGTCTCAATTTAAGCCGGCAATGTCACGTTTGCGTATTGCCTATGTTTCATTATCCTCTCATGCGTGATAATAATTAATAATTAATAATTGCAATGATTTTGGCTGGAATTTAATAAATTCGGAGATACAAGTCATAGGTATCCCGTATTGGTTAAGAAGGATAATTTATACCCATTAAAGTTTTTAATTAAGCCGTCCTGTTTCTCGTGATTAAGTGCCGTTTTGTTTGTTTTGTCACACAATACGAGTAATTATCCCTTAATCAGTCTGCTTTGTGATGGGTTCTTACCTCTATTACAATCGTTACAAGGTTCAAATTGATTATAAGGCTATAAAATAAATTGTAAAATGATTCCTTCACATGGCTCTGGATTCAAGGAAAATAAGAAACGTGTCGCAATGTAACTAACTGCAACTTATTAGCTACGTAGGTGAAGTTTATATTGAAGAGAGAAACTTTTGCAATATTTCTGCTGAAGTTAGTGAACTCTAGAGTACAAAATAGTACTAGCAGATAATAATTTGAAAGAAGTTTTATAACAAAATTTTAGAAAATATTCCTATAGTTATATCGGTTACACCTAATCTCGTTAGGTTAGGCGACGAATAAATAATTATTAAAATATTACCTCACTTTATTTACATTACGAATTATGTCCTTAATCTTGAATCTTATCGAGTTAATACATTTAATGCTTTCTAAGACCCTCCACCGTAACGATCAGACGTTTTCTTTTAAGTTGTTTCGTATTTACAAACTTGTTTGTAACATTTCATTTGGTTACTTCTGTGGCATAGAAGTCCCTAAGATAATACGAACTTAAGTATATTTGAAGTAAAACTTCTTTACGCACGCTTGACTTGGGAAGAGTTACGAAAAATGTGATCGGGCGAGGCTAAAGGTAGTTGAGAGGGAGATATAAGTTAGTAAAGATAGAATGAGAGAGAGTTACGTTTCGTATATTACTGCAGGGGCAAGATAGAAAGGTGCGAGAGCACATTTTCTTTCTCTATTCCTCTCTAAGCCAGTGCATGAAATATATATATATGTATATCTCAGTCAGTTCATTTGCGAGTTTGCTAGTGTTACGCGAACGGTGAATTCTTGATGATTTCGTAATTTTATTTCGATATTGAACAATTTTATAAATTAATATTGCGTTCAATACATTAAATATTCTACGTTTAAAGTGAATAATTAAACAATGAAATCTATTTAAAAATATTATAATAATTTATCAATAAAAACCCATAATAAAGAAGTTTTACTTTTACATACTCTTTTTTATGTAAAATGTTTGAACAAGAGCCACCTGATGGTCAATAGTCACCATCATCCATGATATTAACACTAATAGCATCGCCGATGTTGTCCAACAAAGAAGAGAAATAAATAAAGAAAAAAGAAAATAAAAAAATTAATAATAAAATCTCAAAAAAAAACACCAAATCAAAATCAAATCAAATCCCAAATCAAATCATCATCAATCATCTCTTGTATCTAAATTACAATTGAAAGTTTTCAAACTCAGGCCTTAGTATGAGGGAGGTCAAACCTAGGATATCTACAGCGCTAGTCTAGTACACTAACACCAACCTTGCAGTTCAATATCTTATTACTAAGATCAGTGTTAAGCGAGAATACGAAATAAACTACGGAGGCTTTGGAACTCCATTATCGATTCTATTCGATACCGATGCAGCGATAACGGTAATCGAATCGCGAAATTTATTCGCCATCGCTCGCGGCTTCCGACGATTGTTGCGACGATTTATCGATGCGGGGTTATTACGTGATAGGGATGCTGGATAGGATGTGTGGATGAATGATGGGCCTATTATAATGTTGCTTTAGACAATTGGTGTGAATTTCATTAGCAATCGAATACTGGTTGAAAATAGAAATTTGCGTGTGGGCATTTTGTCACGCTTTATTTGCGGGAAAGAATAACAAACTAATGTATCCTTACTAACACACTTTCGCATTTATAATATTAGAAGGATTACACGGTTGATTCTAAAAGAAGTATGGTAGTTAGCCATGTGGGTCAAATAAAATAATCACCATCATGCTAAATTGATAAATTTCCCATAATAACATTCAAAATTCAAAATAATTTATTTTTAAAATTATCACTGACACATTTATTAACGTATTTTTTTAATCTACCAGCTTTCCGGAAAGATGCTTTGTCATGGAGGAGAACAAAGGCCGTAAAGAAACTCCACAGCATATCTTATTTTTTTATCTTAAAAATAAAAATACATATTTTGTATATTTATTACAAAAAAATATCACTAACTTAAATGTTTGCAGAGCTGGTCATTTCCATGGTCATGGCTATGAGTCTTTGTCATTTAAGTTCTCATCAAGTTTAAGTTATCTACAGTATAGTAACCTTTGTCTAAAAGTTGAGATGTTACATGTTTCTTAAATAATTCCAGCGGCAAGTCTCGTTTTAACTTCGGGATTTTATTATAGAATTGTACACCAAGCCTCATAAAAGATCGCTGCACTTTACAAAGACGGTAAGATGACGTTACTAATTGCTGCATTCTTCTTGTTTGGCGATTATGAATATCACAATTTTGTTTATACGCGCTTATAAATACCGAATTAAAACTACATTAATATAAATAGAAAAGGAATAGGAGCACTTATTTTAAATTCTACAAAGACTACTGTAGTGACAATTTAATATTGGGTGCACTAAAAACTTCATACCAGTTTTGCTACTTGCTTTTATACTCTTGCTATAGGTTTAATTAAAGATAACCTTAGAATATAATAATCTTCTGCTAAGTCCTTTACAAAATTAAATGCATAAAATTGCAGCCACTCATGCAGCTAATCCTTTGATATAATAATATTACAAAATGTACTTAATTTTCAAGCAATTCATAATAACTTAGATTCTGAAACGATAGCTCGGATTATGGAGTAGGGTTGTGAAGTAATCGATGTCTGTATCCGAATCCAATTTTTAACTAAAAAGTATATTGCTTGATTAAAACTATTTTTTAAACATATTTTCAGTAAATCCATAAACCTGTCTGCTAACTTATATTTTCTCTTACCAAATACCAATTTTTCCAACCATTGTATAAAGTAACAAAGGATATTGATTTTGAAATTGATCCAAAAATTACTTCTTGATTGTGATTCGGTGATCTTGCCACAAACAGTTCAGTGATTTAAACACATCACCTTTGAAATCCAAACGCTTCTTAAGAAAAGTAAAATTAATTTTCTTGCCTCACTTAAAGAAAGAAACTTTTTTAAAAAATATTTAAAATTTTTATAATATTAGCTATACCCCTTTTGTAACACTACTACCCAAAATTATTTGAGCATGAATATCTTTATTCGTATACTTCCCATCCCTAACAACGCTATAAGAGACGATGAAGTAAACGGGACTACCGTAGTTACTGCATTCCCGTACAGATGACCAAGATTATTGTCATGATACTTTGCATCTTAGAGAAGTAGTAAACAAGGATTATGAAGGATCATAATATCTTAACAATATTTTTGTAGGAGCTTTGTTACTGCGCTCTTATTTTATACGGACTTTTTATGCCATCGTTTCGCTTCAGAAACCTGTGCCTTAGGAACCAGACTCGAAAAAATATATCAAGGGATTTTTGAAATTTAAATACATTTTTTTATTTGTCAACCAATTTTAGCTTATTCCACACTTATTATAATACATCTATGAAAACTGCATCCAAATCGGTTAAGCTGATTTTGAATTAGGTTGCAACAAACCCAATGACGAACAATTAAAATCACTCCGGTACAAAATAGTTTTTCTTAAATATTTTCCTAACAGTTTTTTTTATATGTGTGTGTACATGCTATCTAACATACCATCTTATGCGTGGGCAAAGTATATAAATATACGTTCTTTCAATATTAATATGAAAGTACACCTCATAAAACACACGCCCAAACGCAAATAAAATATCCGAAACGCAATTATAACTTCTCTCGCTTACATTAATTCTGATTCGTGATTACAGTGCCAGGCGCCGATTTGAGGCGTAACTAAAAATCATTTTTGTTACGCTGATAAACATGTTATTTATTACGGCCGAGCATTTTCATTTCATTTTGTTTCTTTTGCGAATGGGCGGTCTGATTCGAGCTTAAACCGCGTGATTACGTTTTGTGACCATTCAACAACTTTAGGCGCGGGAGTGGGTGAATCTTCCATTATTTCTTGAGATTTTGAGCTAGCAAGTTAGTTCAGGATATTTTGTTTGGACTTGCACTCTGTGACTCGTCTTTGTCTGTGTTTTTTATTTCAGATCATGGTCTACCTCTGTGCCAAATTTCATGAAAATCCGTTCAGTAGTATTTGCGTGAAAGAGTAATAAATATATGAATATTTTTTTCTCATTCTCACAATTTTTTTTGACACAAATAAGTTAATAATTTATTAACTTAACTTTCATATTCATAATATTAGTAGGATCGCCTTTAGCTTATTAAGGAACTACTATTGAGCATGGGTAGCTGAGATACGGGAACCTTTATAGAGGAGGGCAGAAATATACTCCAACGCTACCTACTCCAGTGAGGATAAATACTGGTAAATGTTCAAGAAATGCAAATGACAATGAAATGAAAGGAAATAAAAATCTTGAAAGGTTCCTTTGTACTTTTGACCAACACTAAATCATAGGAAGTCGGAACTCGGAATGAAGTCCATTCTTCAAGTACTGAACGATTGTCATGAATCAAGGTGTAGTTAGATGTCTATTTCTTCTCTCTTTTTTACCGGCAGCGCATCAATGATGCCTTTGGCACAGTCCTTTGGTGTCGCTGATGTCCAAAGGCTACGATAGTGACATAACATCAGATGGATCGTCAGCTCGTTTGTCGGCTATAATCATAGAACAAAGATCGCAGTCGTTATTAAGATACGTCGGAGGAGTCATAAAAACTTCATGTTAGCCACAAACTTCTGCATTATTCCATACAGCGTGGTAAAGAATCCTCTAGGCTTGCTCCATTTCTAGGAGATACCTTTACCTTGTGCTCAACCGCTAATGGAAACTAATTTTAACGGTATGCCTTCACCCTTAAATCTCTTAAGTGTAAAATTGTACTAACTCAAAATCGGACTACAGGCGTTTGACAAACGAAATGTCAGCATTCACATGACAATTGTTTTGAACTTAAACACTTTATAATAAGGTTTAAAATGGGGTTTGAAAGGCTCTACGGTGTGGGAGACTGTAATTTCGCCTTTTTATACTCGGAGCATGTGTTATTGCGTCCGCATTGAAAACGCATTGGTGGGCTGAAACCGGTCCGTATTATACCCACCGCGTGTCTGGTACGGATAGCAAAAAAATTAAGTTTTTCTTCTTTTGAATACTTTTGAATAACTTTAAATCTCCGTGGGCTGAATATTGTTACAATATGAAAATAGAATGAGGGAGTGAGGTATTGAGATAGCTTGACAGGTATAAAGAAGATATGGGAGAGTAAGAGTTGGAGTCAGAGTTGCAAAATTTTTGTTGGATGAATCGTGATTTTTAAGCCTACGGAAGTAAAAAATCAGACACACGCAAAGTCCTTCTTATGCCCTGGAAAAGAGCTCGTTTTACTTCTTATGGAAGAGAAAAAAATTGTTAATTAACATGAGAGCGCTCTCACACTTCTGAAATAGACTATCTGTATGTCAAGTCTTATTGGAACGAAGTTCCTTATCGCGCGTTGCGAAAGGGGGCTAGATGCACTCTGTCTGTATATATATATTATATCGAAAGGAACTTCTTTCCATCCGGGTATCCCTTGACACCTCTCAAGTTTTTTTTAATTCGTAAAAAGGTAAACGCGTTATAAAAAGACAAACATACAACTATAATAAACATTTCAATGTTATTTGTAGAGGTATTTATGAATAACTGTCAAAAATGCAAGGTGAATTTATATTGAATTAAATTTTATTGAGATTAAATAAATGTAAAGTGCGTTGCCACCCAAGAAGTGACGTGATGACCGATGGCTATATACTAGACTTAGGTACAACACTGAGGGTTAAACTCTAAGTATAAGTAGACTATAAAGTAAACTTAGACGTGGTCTTTGCACAGACGAGTGACGACAGTTAAATGTATCTATGTACATAACTGACACTTTGGTAATGTGAAAACATTTTTTCGATCGGATATTTTTATATAGGAACAAATTTAAAATTGATATAAAATGCCTCAAGTTCAATTTGGGACCATTATTTTTGTTCGGAAAATTTTGAGTCTGACTAAGCCTAAGAGTGTTTTATAGATCTCACCCTTGCATTTTTTCACTTTATAGCTTAGTGCTTGACAATTCCACTTAATGGTAAGTGGAGATGAAGTCTAAGCGGGTAAAGCGCGCGCTTTATAAAAGCCTATTCACGACTTTCAAGACGCCCACATTATAATCGGAAACACCGACGCAGGCAAGGAATTCCAGTCCTTTGCTTGAATACAAAAGTCAAATGCCATACATATTAAAGTATCTTTGTTTATATGTAGATAAATAAAGTTGTTTTTATTTTTTGTTAAACATTATTATGCTGACGGTACCGAAACACAGATATCATGCGGCATATCCGATAAAACAAAACCGCCTTCAAGGTCGCCGACCCGAACACCGAAATCGCCAAACTCAATTTTATTAATCGCTTCGTTTATCACATCTTCATTTATCTGCATTTGGAAAGGAATTTCGTCGTTCGCTTTCATTGCTTAGCTGAAAATAGGGGGTACGATTCAGCACGGCAAAGGGTGATGAATATAGCAGTCATTGTTGACTTTGTAATTGGACATGGATAAAACTATAATAGAAGAATCGCAAATACGACTCTGAAGGAGAACTCTTCTTACTAAATATATTTGATGAACATTCATGTTCCAGGAATACGTAAAAGAAGAAATGGATAATTATGTTTTCTTCAATGGTTGTCATGTGAAAATATTCAACTTCTTCAACCCGTTAGCTCTCACAATTGATTCTATTCGGTTCTGCCCGTTATCAATTCACGGAGTGAACTATTTTTTTTTACACAAATAAGTTAATGCTTGACCACAATCCCACCTGATGGTAAGTGGAGATGTGGTCTAAGGTTGTGAGCAAATTAACTTAGTAAAAGCCTATTCACTCTTTTCTTGAAGACATCCACATCATAGGCAGGCGGGAACGCCGACGCAGGCAAGTTATTCCAGTCGTTGGCAGTCCTTACGGTACCTTGCGGGATATTCACAAGAAAAGGATGGATACCCGCCGTGCGTCGTGTCGTTAGATGGAGAAATGGAGATGGGGGAATTAAATCAAACAATTCCTGTGCACACTCCGAAATGTGCCCCAAAAGCATCAGGAACTCTAGAACTCTTGTGCATGCGAAGAGAACTCACATTTATTTTTGATCTGCTGGGAAATTATCTGCTAAGTTCACTACCATTTCACTCCGAGTATTAGCGCACAAGGCCTAGTGCATCAAGTTAATCTAGCAGATGGGAGATGCTTTTCTATATATGGGTAAGATTGGATTATAATCCACTGCCCTGTCGCTCAATACTTTGAAGAAGACTTAAAGGATTTCGTCATTCATCTGACGATGCTGTAACTCACTTGGTTCAGTTAGTCAGTGGCCGGGGAAAATATTTGTGACATAAATATTTGTTGTTCAAATGATATTTAATTTTTGTTCTCATATCATCCACGACATAAATCACAGAGCGGGGGTTTGAGCATGTAAACATTTTATTGTATTTATTATTATTATTCTACTACCACATGGAACACAAAAAGTGTAAAAGTGCTGTTATACATGCTAGAAAAAACTTGCATGCTAGTTTTGCACACATGTATAAATATTTGAATACATACACAAACACACATTCTCAGAGATTGCCCCTCTTCAACCCTCTCAATTAATGATTGGCATTTGGCTTGCGCTGTCTACGTATAGTGTGCTATACACTAGCATTTGTGTTTATAAGTAGTATACGAGTATATTGGATTTAATAAACTTGGCAACTAAAATATACACGGTTACGATTGTCTCCCGTATAAGGCCACTTACAAACACGCTACCGACGCCTAACAGCGGAGGTGTACAGAAATTAAATGAAAAGTTATTCCATTGTACACAAATCCTCACGTCTGTAGTTGTCATTTCATCACTCAGCGCGATGATAATTGTGTTAGGACTGTGTTACATTGGGGTGATGTGTTTTTATGTTTTAGCTTTGATGAATTTCTGTTTTGATTTAAAGACTGAAAAAAAAAGAAATAACCATACAAAAGATTAAGAAAGATCGCTTCTTGCAGAACTAGTTAGCTCCAGATAGTTTGATCTCATCTAATAGTATGTGGTTACTCAAGTAGTGACACAAGTAAAAATTGTAGTAGTTGTTTGTAGTAAAGCATTAACTTATAAGATATAAAAAAGTTGTAGTATATAGATCTGTGTTAATCTCATAACCCTCTATCCCTTGGACTTTTATATTTTCTTCTTTCATGCTTTCCTTCGTTCTCCTTTTCTTTGTTTATTATTTCTATATATTTTACGTATATGTTAATTTACCATTTTATAGTACTTTTTGGCTGGAAGTAAATTTTAATGTTTATATATTCTTTAGATTATGTACATATTGAATAGTTTTGGTCACTATTACAAGTTCTATGATGGGACTATGCATTTGTAAAAATGTATCTGATTATTAGACTTTTGTAACTTCAAGTATTACCTTTTGTAATGTCAGTTGTAATCCTCGTATAGTTTTCTGTTTAGTTTATAACGATATTTCCTGTTTAGTTTATAGTTTGATTTGATATGACCAAGGAACATAATATAATGAAATCTATTTGTCATTGTAACTATGGCATAATTTATTATTCTAATTTAGTTTTTGTATAAACGAGATTATCTATAAAGAAAACAAGTTCAATACAAATAGATGACAATTCGTGCAAATGCATGCCGTACTACAATTTGGGGAACGATCTCTTTGAGAGCAGTTAGTAAATGCGGGCGGAAATCTTACAACCAACCGTGGTTCCTATAATACGGTCAGCACTCTGCAAAGAAATAAAACAGATAAATGAAATTTAAAAATATATCCTTTAAAATAAAATGAATAGTAGAATCATCAAATCTAGCTAAATAGTGCGTAGTTAGTCGATCGATTGGCGTTCTTACATTATTGGCTAAGATTCAGTATCCATTGAATACCGTTTGAGACATATTCAACAACATAACTATTTTCTTAATGCTGTTTCAGTGATGATGAAAAACATACGGAGAGAAATAAAAAATTAGAAAGAGAGATTTTATAAGCCAATGATGATCACCCTTGCTTATAAACACCAAAATACTAGATGCGTAATTTTTTTATTTAATATTTTTACTGTTGCTTATTGATATGAATATTTGAAACACCAGATGTGTTGGCGTCGCCGAAGCATTGGTGTACTTCGTCAGACTTGAAAAAAGCACCTTTTACCTACATTTTTCTTTAAACCCAACATAGGTTATACTCCTCAACATAGTATTCCTGGAAAACCTCGAAAGAAATCTCATTCTCATTGACAATTTCGCAACAGAAACGAAAAGATACGAGGAGATAAAGATAGGAGATAAACTAAACCTAAAAAAGATACTGAATACTATCAAAATTCAAATTTTACTTCCCAAATTTCAATTTACATAGAGAGTACCCAAAAAATGCAACATGAGAACAAAACTTCACATGCCTGCGCGGTCTGTAAGGTGCTTTAAACTTGATATTTTAACGAGCTGCGTTTTAAATTTATAATGTAACTTTTGTATTCAACACTATGTGCTCGCCAAATTTGTGGGCCCTGCTGCATAAGAAGGCCTGGGAGGGCAATAAAAAGAAGTAATACACACGGTGCAGGGTCGTTGGAACTTTATACACGTAAGATCATTAGTAAGGTGGTAGAAGATATGATTCCCCCGTCGGTACAACCACCTAACCTATTTCTATAGTTTAATACTTATCTGAAACAATTGTGTTACAGTTAGAAGGGTGTTGGAACCAACGTCACATGACATGACCCGACTGGGAATAGAACACGGATACTACTGAGCGTTAAGTGTGTCTAATATGCCACAGAAACGTAAGCTTCAGCAATCAGCCACTGATCCCGCTTGATCAGTTACGCCCCTCCCACGCCAAATCAACACCTCGTACATCCGACGCAAGAGAAACAAAAGGACCTTAATATCCCATAAACACAATCCCAGAACATTTGCGCCTACGAGTAGTGTGAACAAGCTGTGGGAGTTTAACGGACAGTCATTAATATCGACAGTGTCATTATTGTATTCAAAAATTCAATCATGGGGACACTAATATTTTTAATTGTTAATGTGCATTATTTTTTTATATTGTATTTGTTTGTATTTTACATCTTTGATCAATCAAGCCAAACTCAAGTGTGTAAACTTAGTTTGTTACAGTTAAAATATGTGATATAATAAGGTTATTTTAACTATTTTATAAAACAAAGTCGTTTTTGTTGTTACATATGTGTCATTAAGCCATGTCGAATACATAAGTTGAATACGTAAGGCATAAAAACTCTTGACACTTGGATTGGTTATTAAAAACTCCAATCAATTTGCTCCAGTAGCAGCGTGGTGAAGTTAGCTCTAGGCCTCCTCAAGACTTGTGCTCATATTTTCTCTGCTAGATTATTTACCTTCAATTTAACTCAACCAAGAAACAATTGAAAATTGTACTAAAAATAATGTCAATCTGATGTATTTATATCCCGTTTCATTAAAAGTGTGGCCACCTCTAACAATACGCATAAACTTCCATACGCGATCATTACTGCAGTAAACAAATCACGGTATTATTTCAGACTAGCGTTTGCCCACGGCTGCGCCCACATGCTCTAGTAAGTGCTTTGTTTCCTATTCAGTGCCCTTAATAGATAACTATAATTATTATTTGTTGATATTATTATAAAGGATTATTCCGCTGATAATGTTCAATACTTCCTTCTTCGTTCTTCGTTGACAATATATAGTGAGCCTACATACACACGCAAGCAAGATTTTTATATCCACTTTCGAAATTTTTGCTTGTCACATCATTTCACGGATCGACACATACCACTCGGCTATGAGCTCTCGGTTCAAACAGGGTTTTTATTTAATTCGAGGAGCTACTTTCATACGGACACGTTTATCAGATGACAGGTATTTTTCCTGACATATCCAGAATGTTAGTTGTCAGGAATGTCAGGGAAAAAGGTAAAATGTTTACCCTGGTGGAAATCAAACTCAGCTCTACGTGTGACGACTAAGTTCACTCATCTGGTTTATTAGAATCTTAACGAATTGTAAGGAATAAAGACTTATTCAACGTTGACCAAAAAATTTATATGACAAATATGAAAAAAGAATGACTTCCCAAAATAATAAAATCATCGTACTATTTCATGAAAACTCGAGACAGACATATGATTTAAATCAGAGTTTGAAGTTGCCAAGCAAAAAGTTTATATTTTTATCACAACGCACAATCATTATAATATATTCAAAAACTTTCAAGTAGGTAATGGATAAATACAATAAAATACAATAATTTCTGATTTACTTACATTAAATAATTATCACAACGGAATCCTAAATGTATAAACGTCCCAATCTCCCCAGAAGAACATACAACCAGGAAAATATCGACCCTACTTTATTCTCCTGGACATAGACTTATCTGCTTGCTAAGTTTCAATTTAATCCATACAATGAATAGCGCGTGATGAAAAGAAAAACAAACATCGTTTGGTAATGGATCTATCCCCTGTGCGTTTTATACACTATACACAACACACTCATAGCCCCGCACTAGAATTCCGTGTGTCGTGGTCACCATGGAAAATATACAAAGACAAAAAGTGAGGATTCACTCAGACTGAGTCAAACTCAAACTTATTATTCAAAATTCCACCTTGCTGGAAATCGAACCTAGGACTTTAGGTACGGCAGCGGTCCGGCATAGTTACTATTACACCATACGGGTTCAAAATAGAAAAGAGGTAGGTTATTATGTAATGAAGATAAAAAGTGTAATACTTAATTACCAAGTCTGCAACAAAATAGTGTCAGCTCATCATGGGACAACATTATGGAACAAGCGAGATAGACCAAGAAAACTATACAACGAATGGAGGTTTGTGTCTCCAAACGAAAAGTCTATACTAGTAAATACTAGTTATATAGTAGTATTACAAATTAATTGTTACTTGTTTCAAGGTTGGAAAACAGAGGAATCCTACTGGAATAGTCATAAATTGTATGATGTCTGCCAATCCGTACTTGGTCCGATCCCAGCATTGAAATAATCATAGGTTGCGATAATGATGATAATCCTATTAATAAGATATTACAAATGTGAAAGTTTGATGAAGATGTTTGGATGTTTGTTCCTCAATCACAGCAAAACTACTCCACTGAGTTGGGTAAAGGCTACTTTTTATCTCAGAAAAGTTCATGGTTCCCGCGGGATTTGTAAAAAATCGACATCCAAGCGCACGAAGCCACGGGAATATCAATCTAAGTCAATTAACTAAAAATTTCGTTTCGAAACCACTGTATCGCGGGAGAAGCTGCAGGAAAAACCTAATAGTATATAATACCGCGGGTTTGCCCGCGTTTTCCGGGACATTAAGTACCCTATATCCAAATCTTGGGCTATCTGTGTACTCAACATGTAGATTCGTTCAGTAGTTTTTGCGTAAAGAGAAGCTTTTATATTAGGTATAACTAGCTGACCCGGCAGACGTTGTTCTGCAATATATAAACTTTTATCCCCTATTTCACCCCCTTGGGGATAGAATTTTAAAAAATTCTTCCTTAGTGTATGCCTACGTCATAAAAGGAATACGTGTGCGAAATTTTAAGTTTCTAGCCCTAAGGGTTTAGCCTGAGATTTGATACATCAGTCAATCTTTTTTGCCTTTTATATATGTATATAGACAGATATTAGTAGGAAGTAGGATCTAAGAGCTAAAAAATTTTATGTTGAAATTACAGTACAAAATAATACTCCTTTCCTAGTTATATCCTATGCTTGTTCTCTAAAAACAGCACACGAAATCCACACGACGCAAAATATTCCAAAATCAGAAACAACCTATTCCAATTTCGCCGGCGCGGCGGTTCCAGCAAATAAGCCAAAAAGCTTCGCTTATCGGCGGTCGCGGCGCGGTTTTATTTTTTGACAACTGCCATCGATAGCCACCGCCATTGTTCCGACGCCATCATTGCTCGTGTCGCAGAGACCAGTTCTGACGCTTATCTGATGCTTTTATTAAATCCATTTAGAAAGAATTTTTAGCGAGGAGGTCTGCGTGGATATAGATTTTTTAGTTACAGTGACATATTTAGGATTCTGTCTTACTAATAGCTGAAGTCTTATAGCACTGTCTGTATAAAACATGTTATGAATATTACTGTGTGTGGTAATAACATTTTTACGTTCGTTCGTTAAAAAAGTTAAATCGTAGAAGTTCATTATTTATTATTATATTATAATTACAGAACAGGACAATACCAGTATAAAAGTAGCCAAAAACCAGTACACAAGGCAGTGTTATCGCTACACAGCGATCTCTTCCAGACTCCTCTGAGTTGTGGAGCAAGTGAAGAGCAAAATACATAAGTAACAAGAGGTAACGTGCACACTCAGATTAAATTTAATCGGAGTGTGCACGATTATTAAATAATACTTAATACTGTCAAACATATTATGTATACGTCAAATTTATTTTGACTTAAATAAAATAACAAATGACAACGAAAAAAGCTTCACCATTCATCATTGACGACATATTCTATGACGAAACTTGCTTCAAATGTTTGCTATTCGACATCGGTGATTACAATTTACTTTAGACAATCCTGAGCCAATAAACAATCAACAATTTGGATCTGGAAACAAAGAAAATAAAAATTAGAATTCAATGAAAGATTGTGTGAGGCACGATTATAAAAATAAGGCTACAAGTCTAGTTAATGCTTAAAACAGAAGCAATGAAGTAGATGTAGGGGCGGATACCGACAACAATGGATCGTTGGAATTTAAAATTACGCGTGAACATCAGGGCTGTGTATCGTTGCGATTTTATTAGCAATAGTAAATTTACCTAATAGACTAGAATGCTGAACTATTTTAAATTTTTGTAATGAAGAATTTTACGCACTGCTGAAAAAAGATGAAAAGAAAAAGACCAAAAATAGAATGGAATGTTCTTTAAAGCACACTTTGTACCGTTTAATAGTTTCCTAATTAATACTATTATTATTTGTACGTGGGGATGCATAGCTCCGTCTTGCATGAGTCAGCCGCCAAACGACTCGTAGTGTTCCAGCTGGGGGCTTGAGAGCCAGTCCTATCTCCCTTTTTCCTCTCTCTTTCTTGGCTGGCAATACATGGGTGATGCCTTTGGTGTTACTGATGTCTATGAGCGACGATAGCCACTTATCATCAGGTGGATCGTAAGTTCGTTTGTCGGCTTTTACCATAATAAAAAGAAATCTGTTGTAAAAATAATAAAATTAAAAAAGGTGTGTGTTTACTTTGTACGCACGAAAGAAGTTATACGTATTTGGCGTAACAGAACTAAAATAGATAAAGATTTCATCCCGTATGCCACAACTCTTTGTTTGTTAAAGGAATCAGTTATCAGCCTTCATCATGTAAAAATTTAAGTCTCAATTTTTTTTCAAAACGCGCCTAAAGAAGTATCTGTAACTTCAGCAAAGAATTACTGTATGATTTCCTTAAAATGTCAAAGCACTTAATGTAGTTGGATGTAATGGGGGTATTAATGATGATCCAGTTACAACAAATAAACCTCCAAGCATGATACGTAGCTACACCATCATTCTTGTCTTTGATCTAGTAATTACTGAAATGGATGCTTTTTGAGTTCACGATATAGTGCCATTAATCACACAGAATCAGTGACGTGAAATCAATGACGTGAAACTGAAGACGCGATTGTATTGGATAATGTATTAGTTTTTGCTGTTAATTATGTATTGATGAGTAAAAAACATGGAATTGCAGATGTTTTATAAAATTGTGTTTTTTCTTTTCGTCTTGTAAAAGTGTTTCGTCTTTGTATGAAAGACGATTTAATAATAATTGGAAGATGACTGATGTGGTGAGCTATGATTTCTGAGATTTCATTATGTGTGAATGTTTTTAAATGTTTATTCATTACCACACGAGATATAGTCAAACATTTATAAGCAGTAAATCCAATCACAAACTACTTCCTAAATTCAAAAATCATAAACGAATACTGTTAAATATAAATTTTTATGAAGTATGATCCCATGATCCTTTCTATTAAATTGTGCTAATCGTAAAAAACAAAAAAAAATATTGTTATATTATTTAAAATGCCAACGATACAATAATTAAATACTTAATTATGCATACTTTATTCAGAGATATTCATCCTTTAAAAATTTCAAACCTATTGTTTTAAACTTCTCCTCACCATTTAAATACTTTACCTCCACATGATCGATAGTTGCACTTTGTACACGTACAGTTGCCTCTGAATCGATATATCGAGCGTTATCGTCGGGCTTGGAAATATCGACTTTATCCTGTACAGCTTATGGGCTTAGTTAATTAATGATATCTGAACCACCGTCCATGCCAGTGACATCTCTATGGATCGAGTCGCCGCGATAATAGTCTTAAATACCTCGCAACGTATTTTCTTTTACAGCCAGTTATTGACAATTCATTAGTCATGATTGTAATCAACAGGATTACAATAAAAATAAGCTTGACAAATGGTTGGAGGCTGAAATTTTGCTCGAGAAATAACTTTGCAATAGCCTTGGTTAATGGTGGTCTCGGTCAGGTAGCAATTATTATTTATAATGGTAACACTCTCAAACCACACTTGCTTTGATTTATCTGCGATAATTTTAGTTGGAACTAGTTCTAACTTACTATAACTTTCAAAGAATTGAACTCCGTTGTGTCATTTTTTTAAGTGTTATTTAGTTGAATTGAGAATAGTATCTTGTAACCCGAATATATGAAAATTAAGCAGAAAGCCTGTTTAATGTACAATCCGAGCAAATATTTATATTTTTAGTCTTTTTTAAAATGTTCACACAGTCTCAAAGCCTTGTTAGAATCCGACAAGAGACATCAGATAATAATACTTAAGATGAAAAGAAACATTTATGTGATACATATGAAACAAACCTGGAATCAAACCCCGACACTTCAGTAGATACAGTCAGTCCATCAGAGTTCTATCCAGATCGCAGTCTACCTGTGGGCTAAATTTCATAAAATTCTGGTCATTAAGTAACAAACATCCATAAATCCTTACAAACAGACTTTCACATTTATAATATTAGTAAGTTAATATCCGTTTCCGTGCTTCGGAGGGCACGTAAAGTCGTTGGTCCCGGTTGTTATTATAAGATAACAGTCGTTAAGCCATGTCGGAGGCACTCGAGTGGTTTAAGAACTTCTGACACTCGGGTTGGCCACTAACCCCTCCACCAATCTGCACTAGAGCAGCGTGGTGGAGTATGCTATAGGCCTCCTCAAGAGGAGAGACCCGTGCCCAGTAGTAAAAGTTGAAGCCAATATTAATACAATAGTAGTTAATATAATTGACACAACCCTAAACCCGTCTCCCTTATGCATGTACATACAATTGGTTCTGGTTTAGATATGTCGCTTGTTACGAAATGTCGCCACGCATAATGCGTGTGTCTGTCGGCGTGGAACTTCCGAACACTGGTTTGAAGAAACTTTGTGATGTGAACTTCAAATTGTTACTTTTGAAGATATAGGTTTTATACAGTTTTCACCTCTCGAAAGAGCTCGCTCGCCGAAAGAGCTTCACTTCATTTCTCCAATACCGAGTTTTTGTTTTGAAACAGTTAAAGCGATTATTTTGATAGAACCAGAGTGGTCTAAAAGTGATCCCATGATTATTCATTAGATGTTAAGCCTGGATCCATCCACTTGATGGTAAATAGTTACTTTCGTCCATGGATATCAGCAATACCAAAAGCATCACTGATTAAAAGTAACAAATGTTAACTGTTTTAAATAAGAAAACAAATCGTAAATAACGTAACTACGTTATTCTAGCTCTCATGGCCTGAATTATAGTAGCCTATGCCTAGGACCTACACTTTATACAATTTTTAGTCCGATTTTTCCATTTTTATTTGTGAACGTATTAAAAAAACATTGTATGTCAACTCAAGTTATACATCAATTAAAACCGCATCCAAATTGGTTAAGGTTTTGTGTAAAACTGTATCCAAAGAAAGCGTATCGACGTTATAAAAAATATATTAAAAATAGTGAAGCAATTACTAATAATAATTAGTGCATAAACCGCAAAAAAGTTAATGAAATTAGATCCCCAAAGAAAGGGTTGTGCACATTTTCGACGAACCTAATTGTCTCTTGAATTTCATGCGGGCTTTAAAACTAATATTAAAACTCTGAGACATCTTTTGTGCATTCAATACTATACTTCGGTTACAGCTTTGAGACATCGTTTATATGATGTTATATTGATTATTATATTTATGAATATGACGGGACTCACTCTATATATTTACCTCTATCATCAGTCCTGTTGTGTTCCATCTTTACCATGGACGGATGCTGAGATTGCAAATGAAAAATAGCTTCACACATTCACGTCATATGATTCAGCTTCTTGTTCTCTTGATTTTTCAAGAATCATCTACCAGTTTCTATAAATAATAATAATAACCCCTAAATAGCAGATCAAACAGTTACGAGCGTATAATCTATATGCACTCGCTTATAAAGTATGCCCATTTTAAATATAGAGTAGCTATGATATAGAGGTAGATGAGTATCTCATCTTATGTAGGGTAGATACAAAATGTATAAAAGTAAGTATTTTATGATGTCTGAAGTGTTCTATGACGCAAAAGTTTATTTTTATCATTAAAAATAACTAGGAGATCTTACTTATCAATGATGAATCAGTACTACTTATAAACTGTTTATTTACTTGGGTTGAAAATCTCAGATTATGTTTGTTGTTAATATATCATGCCATTTCTCTGTAGTTCCGTTTGTCCTGGTTCCTTATCAGAAAAGGAAAATCCAAAACCTTATAGTAGGATCACTTCATTGTCCATCTATCCGTCTACTGATCCATCTGAATGACCAGGCCCTTTTTCTCAGGAGATGTAAGTTAATCTACGTTAACTAATGTATACAATACGACAAAAGTCAATGTATCGAACAGAACTCTCTATTTTGAATCTACTCTACATGGGAACGTCACTTAAGCCGAGGTGAAACTCAAATAGAGCCGCTAATGTGTTTACTACTTTCAGCTTTAAAATACAGCACTTTGAGTAAACAAATAATCTAATGCATAAACAAATCTGAAGGTTTAATATCTCAAATGAGTTTATTTTTGGTGTAATCGTGTTCTTATACTCAAATATAAATTGAGAATTTTACTCGATTTAGAATTTACTTGATAGTCAATTTTTTTTATATTTATCAACATTTCATGATTGAATGTTGGCTTCATATTAAACAAAGAAGTCTTTTTACCCCAAGTTGCTTAAAATCAAAACTGTAAGTGAATTAAATTACTTAGCGATTATAAAAAGGCACATAATAAACTCTCATCGAATTCCATAATCCACCTAGGTATACCGTAATCTCTTCAAATAGCTTAGAAGTCGATTCCCGGGCGGGAAACCGATTCGACTCCAATATATAGTTCTTGGAGCTTCTTAACCGTATAGCGTTTTATTTTCAAGGATTACTGGACCAGAAAATCTAGAACCGTTTCGAATTTTCCATCTCTAGAGTATTGAACAGTACAAAAATTACATATAATTATTATATGAACAAACGGATAGGCAGATTACTTATAGGTTTATGGCCAAATTTCCCATAATGAAGAAAGAAGCGGGAACACGGACAGCATCTTCACATAAAATTATGCAAGTAAATTATTTTAACCTAGCCGGGATAATTAAATATGACATTAGGAAAAGTTATAGAGTAAATTATAAACCATATAATTGTCTTTCTTACATTTGGATATAAAGCTAAAACTAAGCTAAGTAACAACCCATAATTGTCCCACTGCTGGGCTCGGGGTCTCCTCTCACAATGTGAGGGTATAGGCCATAGTCTACCATGCTGGCCAAGTGCGGATTGGTAGACTTCAAACACCTTTGAGAACATTATGGAGAACTCTCCGGTGTGCAGGTTTTCTCACGATGTTTTCCTTCACCGAAGCAAGTGATAATTAACTTGTAATACGCACATAATATTTGAAAATTAGAGGTGCGTGCCAGGATTTGAACTCGGGCCCCCGCGTTCGAGAGACCAACGTTCTAGCCACTAGGCTATCACTGCTGTACATTTGGATATACATATAATAAAATTTGCATCACCACGCCTAACCGACATGCAAAAGCTAAGATCTTGCTTTGTACGAATTACAAAAGATTTAGCAAACAGGCGATAATTACAAATTGACCACAATAATTCCAGATTTAGGAAGTAACTGTCTGCCAGCACTTTCAGTTTCATTTTGACGCTTTGAAGTTTTGGGCGTACACTTTCAAAATGCTCTAAGGAATAGAAGCATTAATGGTACGTATTAATACCTCCATTCCTTAAATCATCGTACACAACACCTAATATATTCGGGACTAAATACACCCACATAAAAAGCTCCATAAATCTAACGCGAAAAGACCATTGAGCCTCAAAAAACACTTCCGGTCGAATAGGCACTATGGGCAGTTCGAAATGTGAACTGTATAGCAAATGTTCGAGCAATATTAGCATATGAATGATACACGCTAAAGCCCCCAGGTGGCGCACCCGTGCCGGAAATAGGCTCTAGCGTGGCTACAGCTTCCTTTGCGGCGTAGAACGTAACTTGGTGGGGTTTTTAATGTGAAAAATATGATGTGATGGATGATTTTGTAGAAGCTGTCTACTAAGCAAGTGCTAGGTTTCAATCTCGGGGCTTACTGTGAATCTTTCACATCACTCACATGTTATCGGATTGTAGAATTATAAGTCTATTTGTCTCAAATATACTAGGAGCGTGAAAGCTTTCAGTTAAAAAAAGATATTAATGTCATCATAATGTTTTAAGAATACTCAAACAAAAACTCAAAAAAACGAAAAAAGAACTTTTTGATTACAGGACAATACGACCAATCAACAGTTCTAGGAGTTGTCGTAAAATACCGCCAATTTGAATAAATTTATTTTCAAATTACCTATAACGTTTTCGTTCATTCCTAAAATATACCTAATTATAACATATTTTTTTCATGAACTCAATAAAATCTATATAGTCTAAATAAAACACAAAAAATGCTTGTGCGAATGTCCTTTATGGACTTTGAAACAATTCAATTGATGTTGTCCAAACTGGTTTCATTTGTAAGGCAAAAATGCGATGATGTTTTACAACCACTATAATAATGCATTAGGCACATTTTATATAGATTTTTTTCTTTTCCCATACATTTTTTTTAGTATAGTACCACTCGCCGGGTATCCAATAGTAGAAATTAAATACCATTAGTTAGAAATCTTAAAAACTATAATATAAATAATGCTACGCTTAGATACCATGATAAATATAATACTTTCGTAGATCTAAAGATAATCAAATATAAAATCAGCTACAAGGGCAATAGTCAACTAATATTTAATTATATTATCGAAATCTGATAAGGAACAGGTTGCTTTACGTTCTACGATCCAATCAGAGGGGTAAGTAAGGAGGAAAGAGCGATTCAAGTTTGTTCAAACATTTTTTTATTTGTAGTGTTTCGTACTTTAGGTAACCATTAAAGGATCCTTCGCTGTCCATTTTTCTGTCTGTCAACCCCTTTTTTCAAGAACCCGTGGTATTAAGATGAAATTAATATCTAATACTCAGGTCTGCTATCCCTTGGCACTTGTTAAGCAATCGCAAGGGAATTAAAATTAAAAGATTTTGTACTAAAAGCATGAAATTTGGAAAGAAGCAATATCTTATAGCGCACGTAAAGGAAATTTATGGTTACAATATTAGAAAAAAAAAACTTTTTCTTTGCACTTTACCATCGGAAAAGTTTGCTTGTTACACTTCAGTACATTTAAAAAGAAATAATGTTCAGTTAAAAGTCACTTTTATTGCTATTATTCTTTTCTATTACTATTTAGGAATATGCTCTAGGCTTTGTCAAGAGAAGAGATCCGTGCTTATTGTACTCGTAGTAATGGTGGTAGTGGGCTATTAATGAGTTGAAACCAGCCGTTACTATTTATATAAAAGCACGCTACGTCTTATAACTTAACGCCCAATATTCCAAAGAAAGCACATGCGGGGCACGTCTTCCGGAAGGCACGATTGTGCTGATTTCAGTCTTTTTTACTTTCAATGATAGATATATTCGATTCTTTTATTAAAAGGTGGCGCTGCTTTAACGGATTCCTTTATTGTCACGGATAGTGCTGGGTTTGTGAAGCTATTGTTATCACGTTAGAACTAGTAGCACAATATGTGCTATGTTTTAGTATTCAATAATTTTTCTTGGATTTCTATAATAAATCAGTGTCCATAGTATTGGTGGAGTACTTTGTTTCATAACGAAGACAGTGAGGACAAACATCTCTGTTATACCCAATTAGGTTTACTTGAATTGCGGATTGCATCACAACAATTTACAGGTTCACAAAAGTAATATAAAAGAACGATGATCAGAGAAACAAATGATTATCTATCGCATCGAACTCAGGTTCTTCTCACATACAAAGTTTTAACAACCTGTTGTTCAAAGATGTCTAAAATATATAATAATGATAACAGGAAAAATAAGGTTCTATTCAAATTTACACTTGTAGCTCTAGGTTGCGACTTTCGTGCTTAGTAGTGGACCATTTGAAACTTGAAACCAAACGAAGTCAAAACACCAGCAAATTTTATCCTCGAAACCTGTGCTTCATAACTCAATCACTTTATCTAAGTAATTGGTCTCATTCGCATTGCAAAGGTCCCAAATCAAAGGCTAACTACAGAAAATGCTGTACCAACGTAAAACCAACCGTAAATTTAAGATGGTAGGAAATGAAATCAACTGGGAACGAGATTATTACTTGAAGATGACGGAACAACCTCAGGCAAGATATTGGGTCTACTGCCTAATTGAATGGTGACCCAATATGACCTAGATATGATGTCAGCTTACCTATTTATTAACCGAGTCAGATGTTATGTGACCGGAAAAGACGATTGATTGCCAGACCAAATTCGGAACAGGCAGAATCAAATTGGAGTAGGGATTTTTTTGTATAATAGATTATTATTAAACGATTTAAAGTTATTACCCCACTTTTAATAAGGTGGAATTTTTCATACATGTAATATAATTGTCTAGATGTATGCTCACTGATTTCACGGCAAACTCTGGACCAATTTTCCGTATTTGTTTGAAATAAGTAACCTAATGGTAGTGACTGATAACAAAGTCGAGAGATAAACAGTGGAATTCCCTAATAGCAGAGTGATCAGTGAACTCCCTGAAGCGCTCATAGCACGCCACCGGGACTTGTGTCGATCCAAAAAATTCTCGAGGGCTTCTATGCTTCAGAGGGTACGTAAAACTGGCCCTGGTTGTTATAGATAACACTTGTTAAGCAATGTCAGAGGCCTTCGGGTGGCATGAAAACTTTGTTGAAAGAGTGAGTGGGACAAACTGCAGCAGCGTGGTGGAGAGTAGAAACCCATGTTTAATAGTGGGCCACCAATGGATTGAAGCAACTCTCTTATAGGTGGTGGTATAGTGGTATTCAAGAGTTTTTCTTCTGATTATTTTTGAAGGTATCGGAATACTGTGTAAATAAATTGATACCCAAAAACATTCACTGTATTTTCCGTGAAATATCTGATGAATGTTTTTTCAGTGTCACTATATCGCACCCTCAGTGGAAAAAAGGCATAAGTTGAAAGTTGCAATTTTATAGGAGAGCAAAAAAACTATTGAAATCTCAGCAAGTAGTAATAATAATAATAATAAGTAGCAAAAATTGGAAAAAAATGAGCATAAGAAACTTTTGTCCCTCTTTCCAATCATATTAATAACGAAAATTCAACGTAAGACGAAATATGCTTTTTTCCACAGAGAGTGCGATATTATATCAATAAGGATACACTAAATTCTTCGGATGTTCCATATAATTTCTTCAATACTTTAAATTATAGTTGATATACTGATATCAACCAAAATCAAACTACTCTTAAGTAATTACACAATAATCAACAATGAACTTGATAACAGTTTAATTGACATGTATTATCAGCAGATGGATACCTTCTAATTAAAGCTTGATAACTGGAATTAATTTCCTCCTATTACCATTAATTGTTAACCGATTCAGTTAAAACCAGGCAACATGAGCCGATAATTAACGATGATAAGTAACGATGTCATGACTGAGAAAGAGTGTAAGAGTCCACAAGGTTTCCTCAGGAATTGGTGGAGGAGTTGGTTAAATACACTGTTTATAACCAACTCTTCTCAAGTCATACTGAATCCAGCATTTCTGTGGGGTATGAGTGTGCAAGTTTTTGTTTGTTAATGTAGTTTTTAACAGCTAATTATTGTTTGAATTCATCAATTGATTACGTAACCGCCCGTAGAAAGACGATAACCAATGTAAGTTAATTCACGGGTACTTAAATATTTTCAAAGTAAGGTCAGTAAATAAATGGAAAACGGAGCGGACGTCAGCAACACAAATACAGAAGAGTTCTCTCGTATAAAATCTATTGTTCGTGAACCGCGCACCGCTCATTTTAAACAGAGTTGCGAAAGTTTTAGGTATTTTGGATGAGGTATTTTATGGAGAGACATCAGAAATAGGATAAGCAACTGATTTCTAGATCAGTAACTCATGTTAACGTAATTGAATGTAATGTCTGTATAATAAAATAAATTTAATGTGCTACTTATAATGTATGTTATAACTTCCATACTAAATTATAACCCTCATCCTAAAAGAGCAGATCCATCCCCAACCTTCGAAAGATTGATTATACTCGCATACTCGCTATTCTGTATTATGACATGAATGGTGTGATTTTATGATTAAATAGTGCCCTGTTTTAGCAATGTCAACGTTAACAAAAACAGATATTTTTAAAAACTTAAATATTCTCATCCGTTCCAGAGGTAACTCAAGAAAATTCTGTCACTAAGATAAGCCATCAGAGCCGGAATTGGTCAATGATAGACTGGATTTATAATGTAAACATTACCACCAGCAAAATATCTTAAAAAACGATTACGTTATTTCCATCCGTTCAGGAGTTACATACATCTTCGAGAACAACTCGAAGATACACCATCAGAACCTACTGCAAAACAATACTGATCATCTGATTATTAATTTTACCTTATGTTTCAGGCCCTTGAACGAATAATTAAAAAAAAAACTATGAGATGTGGCAAACTTTATATCCTAATAGTATTTAAACAAAAGTCCACTCAGATTCACAAAACCTAAATCCAATCTCCATAAAAATATCTTACGCATTTTCACAAAATCTGGGATTTAAACTACAATATTATGAAACATATCAGTCTTTTTATTCATTAAATAGTTAGTATATGTACAAAGTTTGAGCCAGCTTACCCACTTTACATCGGTACAAACGGTAGAGAACTACAGCGGGAGTATGAGTGTGTAAGCATTTTTATTTATTTATATAGCTGTTGCCCGCAGCTTGAACGCGGAAATTATGCTTATCATATTTACCCTATATTTCACCCCCTTGGGGGTTGAATTTTGAAAAATCCTTCCTTAGTGGATGCCTATGTCATAAGAGAAATACGTGTGCGAAATTTTAAGTTTCTAGCCCTAAGAGTTTGGTCTGTGCGTTGGTAGTCAATCACTTTTGCCTTTTTTATATACAGAAGACAGAAGATACGGCGCGTGTCCAAATTTTGTACCTCCTACAATGTCCCCGCTCTACTTCTGACGGTTGAACTATTGTGACGTCTCAGTGTAATGACTACTCTATTCAAATATTACGTGAATGTGAATATAATTGGGCAGGTTGCTGTAGTCCCTCGGACTTTCAAGAATAGTCGGTTGTCCACGTATCACGCATCTTTTGTGATTGAATCGTCAAGTCGGTGGATTGGATTGGAGTAATATTAGCTGGTCAAAACGTATTTATTGTTCTGGCACCGTTAAATGACTATACAGGAGATTCACGACACGTTAGGATGGGTTAGGATGGATGGGATATTTTTTGAATAATTAAATTGATTTTGTGAGCATTATTTTTTAATGCACAAGCGTTATATACGAATCGATCCGGATCTAACAAGATAATAACTACGTAGCAATAAGTTATTTTAAAAATTTTAATAAGGTGTGTCATTATTATAAAACTATTTGAATTAGCTAGCTTGCTGATTTATTAAAATGTTGACGAAACGCCGTCGTAGATGCCATGATATTTACCAACTAGCTGTTGCCCGCAGCTTTATACGGAAATTACGTTTTTACTTATTCAAACCTTTATCCTGTTTTCCCGGGAAACCTTTTAATTTTCCGGGTTGAAAAGTTGTCTAAAATATGACCCAGGGTATCAGTAACAACTTTACCCATTTTCATCGAAATCCGTTCAAGGGTTTTTATGTGATACCCGGACAGACATACAGACAGACAGACACTTTGAGTTTTATTATACGAGTAGTATAGATTTAGTGATGCTACAATACAAAGCTTAATTTAACTATTGCACTGTTTTAATGTTTTATCTTTATCGTTTTTCATACGAGTGAAAGAAACAGAACACTTTACATACCTCAATAAAGCTTGTTGTTATGAATATGGGGGTGCCTAATACTGTAGAGTGAACTTAAATCGTGACGCGCGACGCATGACGCGTACCGCATTAACAAGCCGCGCGGCTTGGCGACTCCGGCTCGGTCATTATAATTTACTTACGGCAAGTTAACGATGTTACATTAGTGATCGAAATCAGAATGAAGCATGGGAATTTTTGGGAATATCGAATTAGTGGTCATTTAGGGTTAAATTACAGTTATGGAGTAGCTACCGGGATCTTATTTATGGTTTATTAATAGTTAGATGGTTTTCTATTAAAATATCTATCATGTTGATTTTTTTATTTATAATAGGTTCATTTTAAAGGATGGAATCACAGGAAAAATGTAAGATATATTTGAGGTTTACGTAATATACATTTTTCTGGTTGAAATCCTTTATGAACTTTAGGAACCGGCAAACTACTCAGGAGTAGAATACTTACATTACTTACATTACTATACTTACAGTAGAATCCGTTTATTATGACTCCGCATATATTGACCAACCGCTTATTATGACGTAATTACACAACGAATTTGGTTTTCATATAAAAAATTTTTAACAAAGTCGGATATAATGACTTCGCTTACAGTGACATGTCGCTTATTATGACCCATTTTTAATAAATTTTGCCCGTTTATCGTGACCGACATGATTCTTTACACCTTCGGCAATGTTGATTCCCGACGACGCACAGTGGTTCGAATAGAACAAGCTAGCTAGACAAAATTATTTATTGGGTTTTTTTGCTTGGTATGGCTTTCTGATGATGTTTTATGACAGTTTAAGTGCAAAATATATACAGGGTGGTCCAAAAGTATGGAAACCCCTGAATAACTCCTCAGGAATGCATTTTGGAGGAAAATGTTTTATACAAAAGTTGTACTAATTGTACTCGACTAACAGATGATGACGTTGAATTTGACCTTGACTGTGGTTTTGAAGGTCAAATCAAGCTCAACTTAATTTTTTCAAATGGTAACCCCTATTTTTTATTCCAAATTCGGAAAGGGCAGAAAATTTTACGCAAAAACCGACCTTAACCATGACCTTGAATGCTTAATCAAGGTCATTTTTCGAATTGAAAAGCCAATGTTCGAAGAATAATGCCAAACTTCTTAATTAAATTCACATCTAAAGCTGTAATATCTGCAACTAGTTCAAGATTCTCAAAAAACCGACGTTCGCCACAGTAGTTCCAATAGAAAAAGCTAGCTAGACAAAATTATTTATTGGGTTTGATTGCTTGGTATGGCTTTCTTATGATGGTTTATGACAATTTAAGTGCAAGATATATAAAAAAATGGAAGGTAGGATCACGGGTTCCAAGAAAACAAAAATTAATAATAAATATTTTGTATAATTGAGATACTTAAAAAATAACAATAGAAAAAGATTAACAACAGTCATAAAATACTTAACTAATGACTATTGCCATTTTTGTACTAAAATTGTTGATATTTTTGAAATTTTCATTTTAATTTCCCTCGCAGATTCATTCGTAATATTTCCAAAATAATTTTTCAGTAATAGAAAATCATATAGTCTATTATTACGGTTCTCTTTCGGATGTTTCTGCCATTCATCAAAAAAGTCGATTTTCGAAACTGAGAATTCGTATTCTGAAAAACAGACGAAATAACAAAGTTGTACTCGACTGTGCAAGCTAAAATGGGCATCAATTGAAAGCTAACATATATGGCTATGACATATATAATTTCTAGCCCAGGTACATGAGGGTACAAGTACTTTCTGGTCCAATGAAAACAATAAACCGTCAAAAAACTACATATTTTTTTTAAATTGAGGTATTATAAAAAAACTGGGGTTAAGTATATTTATATATTAATTATAAATAAAAAGTACATACTTTTAACTTGAATATCCATCACTAATATTATTCAAAAAACTTAAAACTCACTGACATTAATGTGTTTCTGCCATTCATCAAAAAACTCGATTTTCGAAACTGAGAATTCGTATTCTGAAAAACAGACAAAATAACAAAGTTGTACTCGATTGTGCAAGCTAAAATGGGCGTCAATTGAAAGCTAACATATATGGCTATGACATATATAATTTCTAGCCCAGGTACATGAGGGTACAAGTACTTTCTGGTCCAATGAAAACAATAAACCGTCAAAAAACTACATATTTTTTTAAAATTGAGGTATTATAAAAAAACTGGGGTTAAGTATATTTATATATTAATTATAAATAAAAAGTACATACCTTTAACTTGAAGATCCATCACTAATATTATTCAAAAAACTTAAAACTCACTGACATTAATGTTACTTCGGTAATCGCAAAAATGCAACTGATTTGTAATTTTTTCACCCTTTCTTTTTATACTGCCCTAATTACCTAATTAGTGGTTGACATTAGTGCAAAATAATTCTCGGATTTGTGTTAGTTGGGGTATTGGTTAGGGGCTCAGGTATACAATTCCGGGAAATTCAAAATGACTTTTGTCCAGCTAGCTTGTTCCATTCGAATCACTGTGCGACGTTCGGCACGTGGCTTGTTAGTTGTTCTGAATCTCAAAAAATGAAAATACGTGCATTTATTACGTGCAATTTTAATTTTTATTTAATATGCTATGTTTATTATTAAAATAAGTATTTATTTACCTAAAAAAAATAAGGTTGGTTTTTTTTCACAAAAATGCTTTGTATGACGTCCGCTTAGTATGACGTGTTTGTCAATTCCCTTCGATGTCATTATAAACGGATTCCACTGTATATTTTGAGAAAGAGAGTAAGGATTCCTGATGTGGAATATAATACCTCATCCGAAGCAAGTAAATACTCGTAAATACCGCTTCACTAACCTAAGTGTGATAAGTGAAAATGACATAGGGAATCCTAGTGTGGGATACACTAGGATTACCTGTGTAGTGGGTACCATGGGTAACACAAAATCAAGTACACAACCACGAAGACCAAGAAGAGACGTTTAAAATTGACATTGAAATTCCTTCTCACTGGGAATCGAACCCTTCAAACGACGCCGCGACGATGCGACATGGTAACTATTGCGTCTCACGCGCTGTAAATAAAAGTAAAATTAATGTCAAAATTTGGCCTATTTTATTTAAAAAACAAGTCATCACGAAATTCTTACATTACCAGTGTCAACAGAAAAAACCGGCCAAGTTCGATTTGGACACGCACACCGAGGGTTCTAACATTTTTTGATATTATTTATTTTTGTGATAGAAGTACAAAAATGGTCTTCGGAATTTTCCTTTACCAATAAGGCTTCTTGGCAAATACTATGATTCCTTTACGAGTGTTAAAATATACGGGACAAATGAACCGATATTTTAATTGCGTTGACTTGGAAGCTTATTTTTTATAGCCCCAAGAGATTACAGACTTTGGTATTGAATAATATTACTCGGACATAATGCGAAATGCGTGAAAACGTGCAACATTTTCCCAAAAAAAAGTCTTGACACTCTTGACAGACAGACGGACAACGGAATGTTCTTTTAAGGGTTAATTTATTTCTTTTTTAAGTACGGAACCCTAGACACTAACAAGTGAAAGCTTAACTAAGTATGGGAACTTTGTCATTATGTTGAATTGTTTCATTGTTTTAGAATTGTTTGTTTTCGTTCTGGTCGCTTAAACAACTTCAATTAGAGTTGTCGTTAACGAATAACTATACCAGGTTCAGTTGGTAGTAGTAACCTTACTATCGAGTAAAGGGTCGTGGGTTCAATTCCTGCCAGGTACAATATTTATGAGACAGTGATTTGTACTTCTCCTTAAAAATTTGGATTTTTACATTAAAGCAATCTGAATAAATATCAACATTCTATTTTAAGTATTCCAAATTCAATCCCAGGACCAATCTACTGCGTCCGCGTCAGTGATTGATCCATTATTGATAAGAAACGCTCTCATTTCGAATGTTGAATGAATGATCGAATTGATCGACTTCAGAGATACAGTCGAATCGTTAATGTTATTTTTATTTTACACCTTTAGCTTTTACTAATACTTTGTTAACTATATTGTTTAAATGGTATGTTTATGTATACAGGGTGAATTTTTCAAGTCTGCGTGGATGGCCTAATCCGAAACTATGAGGAATAGCGAAAAATACTGAAAAGAGTCTCAGGGCCAATTTTGATGAAAACTAAACCTGCATCATAATGTTTTTGAAAAATCAATATTCCTGGCCAGGAATCGAACCCGTTGATTTTGAAAAAAGAACTCACCGTATTTACTTCAACAAATTGTGTTGCTAACAGAGATAAAATTCTGGGAAGTAATTGTATTCGGCAAACTTAAGGAAAATGTAGAATTTTAAGAAATACCTGCATTTTAGATGCTACTTCTATAGATAGAAACGTATTTATTAAAAAAGCTCTTTCCTTCAGTTTGCCTTATGTCATTAGGTACTTCCCCAAATTCGATCCTTGCTAGCGACATTATCGAATTGAGCCTTATCACATAAAAGTTGTGTTGAGGATACATTGTAACTTAAGCTTCACCATTGCCATTTTGTAACTTTAAGAAGAAGATAAATAAATAAATAAATAAATTAGATAATCAAAGAATATACGTATGAAAAAAATTTGTTTAGGTTTTTATCTTATTTTTTAAATGAACATTTATTTAAAAATGACTCGAAAATTTTAGTTGAAAAAATAGTCATTCAAAAGTGAGACAGCATAATTTTATTTTATATTTTAGGAGGATTTTAGTATTTTAGTTGAAAATATAGTAGGGTTGATTATCTATAATATTTATAGTATTTATTTTATTTTATTTGTTTTTGCCATTTTTTAAGACAATAGACTTCTTATAGGTTTTCCTTTAACATAAGTAAAGAACTATTTTGTTTATTTTTCAAAATTCTAGCCTTAGTTGTTTCGGTGATATGGGAGGATAAATCGTCTTTAATTTTCGTTATTTCTTGAATAATTTTAAAACTACTCACCGCAGAATTATATCAAAAGTATATTTGAGATCCTTACAATATGTTCTTTAATTTGACATGCCACAAGATACGGTTTGCAAAAGTATTTTTTAATTTCATTATTTTGTTTTAAATTCAGTTGTTTTTTATACCTTTGTCTTTAGATCACAAAAAAGTACATAAGTACCAAATTTTAACTTATTCGCTTCAGTAGTTTCGAAATAAGTTGGCTGTAAAAGGCGGTCAACCAACACACACGAGTGATTTTATAAGGATTTAGTTTTTTAGTTTTTTAGGCCGGAACCCTTAAGAAATCACCGTTATATTGCAGGCTAATAATACGACAACTTTTACGACTCTTATTGTGATTACTTATAAATAAGTACACGGAGCTACAAAGCCTAATTTGTACGAACTGAATGAGATTGAACAATGACGGCGTAAAAATCATAGCCACCATAGCCATCATTTTAATCCATGGGAGTATAAAGATAAATCAATACACAGGCAGACGGCTCGTGCGTTATTTGTATAGCAACAGTAAACGGTTGCTGTGGCTAGATTATAGATGTGACAGAAAATCCATTCACTACTAACTTGCTTTACAAGCGTAACTTGCTAAGATTTTTTATTTAACGACCCGTGTGGCGCAATGGTTACATGCCGGATCGCCGCGCCAAGGGTCCTGGGTTCGATTCCCAACGAGACGGAAATTTGAATGATGAGTTTGAATTTCTGTTCTCGGCCTGGGTGTGAATGTCCTTGTCTTGTATGTTGTCCATGGCACCCGCAACACAGAGAATCCTAGTGTGGGGCTATGAGTGTGAAGCGTTATTTATTTATTAATTGTATTTCAATAGGTATAACATTTTATAGGCATCGCATACTTTTGGATAAAACCAAGAGACCAAAGTTCAACTAGCGACACAGCCGTGAAGCAAGTTGCAAAGGAGACTGGGACGGTTTCTTACCCAAGATTGGGCTATAATATCGAAACAAGATGAAAGTATGCTAGTCCGTGAAAATTGGGCGAATTTTGACAATCTACGAGTAAAATAATAAGAGATTTTGTAAAAGTTAGATTATAGTCCAAAAGTCCCAGTCTCCTTTGCCGAGCTGCTTACATAAATAAATTTTTTCAAAAAGGACGTTTTTATTATACTTATTGAGGCGAAAATTTAGAAAAACCTACTGAAAATCCGTATCAGTCCGTATAAGTCCTTGTTCTAATAAAATGGCAATATTTGTGATCTTCTTTCATTACTTTATTCTATGGCGTTACCATTAATAACAATTATCGCCGAAACATCTTTGTTTTCTACCATGAGTTGCATATTTTTACCCCTTGTTTTTGCATGGGGTATCGCTTGTTTTTTGGATAGCGCGGAGCTCTTTGTTATTATCATTTTATTAATAGAGACATTGTTATTAAAGCTATTATAGATCGGTAATAGATTAAAAAATGTAAAAATATTTTAAAGGTCACTCTTAATGTATGTACGTATATTTTAATGTAGTTATGTGTATTTGAAACAATTGTTTGAAACAAAATAGCCGGCAAACAAGCTTACGATCCATCTGATGGTAAGTGGCTATCGTCCCCATGGACATCAGCAACACCAAAGGCATCACTGATGCATTGCCAGCCAAGAAAGAGAGAAGAAAAATAAAGAAAGAACGCCAGTTCAGCCATCTCAAGCCCTCAGCCGGACCGGAACACGACGAGTCGTTTGACTCATGCTCAAGGGTGGTAGCTATCCAGGCAAACCACATGGAGAAATATGATAACCTATACGCTGATATGACTGCAAATTCTGGAAGCGAACTGAACATGGACATGTCCAACAATATTAATGAAGATAAAATTATTGAATAATCAACTAATTCTTAATAATGTGCATACGTTCACGAATCCTCAAAAAACGAATTAAAAATATGAATATTATTAACTGTTACTATGTAGGTACATAAAAACAAGAATTTTGCTCGAAAATTTGTGTGAAATTTGTGTGAAAATATTTTGTGAAATAAAATATTTCCTCGTGCCAAAATGGTACTCATCTGAATAAAATAAATATCTTACTTAATTATCTTACTTCATAATTCTTATATCAATAAAATCCGTTTCATTTAAGTACCATTTAAATCAGCGTAATTCATTAGGCGTTACAACATCAAGCTTTTGTAATTATTTTCATGGCAATAAAAAAAACAATAAAACTAAATAACTCAAGACCAAGCCAGAGCGATTGGGAAACCAAATAAGTCTGTAGACAGAGTGGTAATAAAAATCTAATAAAATCATAAACATATTCATAATACTGTTAAATAATAAATAGTGAACAATACTACGGCCCTGTCCGACTCAAAGCACAAGCTATAAGCGTCCTTGTGTCACATGTGATAAATTTGCTTCTAGAATGTAACTTAAATTTTATAATACCTTTACGACAATTTCTACAAATTCAGTTGAACTAGTGTGCAGCTTGAAATTAATTACTTTCACCAAATCCATTATTGTAGAGTATTTGCGTGAAATGTGGAGGTAAAAATAACTACAGTCAGTATATTTCATTATTGTGTTGACTTTTGTTCCAGCTATATTCTCTTTCATTTGTATAATGCATACCAAACCTAACTGTAACTTGTTTTGTTAAAACTGTACTGTACTGTTTTACATCATCCTTTGCAAATATCGTAAAGTTGCGACGGGTTTTTTATAGACAGTGCTTTATTACGGTTGTATTTTAAAATAACCTTAATTTCATGTTGTGTTATTCTGAAGGTTTGAATTTGCTTACGCATATACTAAGAAGATACGTTTGTGATTGATCCGTAACGACTGTTCTCTATTGTTGGATTAAAATAGGTATTTTTATGTTCTCTTGGGAGACTAGACTCTTTCATTAACTTATATTGCAAAATTAATATCATCATTGATTCTCTCTGCCACGCATGTGCAAGCTGTGAAATCAGGATTCTTCTGAGTTATTCCGGGAGCACTAGGTCATGGGGTTCTTCAAAAGGGAGTAAAAAGAGTTCTCTTTCAGGACTGGTGTTGCTTAAGGAGGCCATACACATCAAGTGTACTTGATCAAGCGTCATGCCACATAGTGTGGGGTATCGTTGAAAAGGTTTTTCAAAAATATTATGGGTCTTTTAAGGCAATTTTTAGAATTAGGGGTCTGTTTGTAAAATGTTTGGCTTTAAAGGGCTAATTTTGGTTAGAGTTAAATACCACCCTGCCGGCTAAACGGTTAGAGTTGAACAAGTGATAAAATCTCAAAAATAATTTATATGGTGAATTTACAAGGAAAACTATCACAGCTATATTAGCATAAGTAGTTAATGAGTAATAGTCGAAAAACTTAGTACTTCGAAACCCTACATTGCACGTGGCCTGACACGCACTTGTCCGGTTTTTTGGTGATCGTGTCGGCGACTGTGACTAATTATCATTAGGTACCTCATTCGTCGAAGATTAACATGACAATGTATAACGCTATTCGCTTTTAAATTAAAGTAACTATCGTTGCCAGCCCGGGGCGTGTGGCTCAAAGAACGATCGCGATAACTCCAACACTAGTCGAGATTCCATGGACCGCTCCATGCAATAGTGAGGAAAATTGAAGTATTTTAATTTACGTCGCTTATAGAAGTGACTTTAAAAGTGTTTCATAAGTACGCGTTTCTTTTAAAACGCAGAAATTAGTGTAAAGAAAAAACTTTTTTTTTTCAGATGAGCGGATTTTGAATATTAAATATAATCACGTTTTACATTTAATATTTCATTGTCTTAAAAATGGGACTCTTTAAGCTCACCCAGCATAATTATACCATTGCTGTGACCATGGCGCTAATACCAAATGAAATACAATAGCTAAACCAATGTCCATAAGAATGTAAAAGTCTAAGCTCTTATTAATTTACTAAAAACCATTTTCTATTATTAGATATTGTTCACAAGCTGAATATTTTTTTATTCCTTAATACAGATAGTTTTATTAAATGTTATCAAAAATAAATACTTTAGTTATATTCTCGCTTCATCTTGCATAAACCAGGCTCTTGTCTGACCGCTCTTATAGCCTAATGGCCGAAGGCTAAATCTTCACATGGTGTTCTCCCTAGCTCCAGTCAATAGGATCTCTTCTAGTTTTAATCACAAGTAGACTCTTTTCACGTATAAATGGACATTTCGTAATGTGGCATTCCACAATCTGATAATAAAGATACCTTTAGTTAAAACAGATTTGGTTTTTAGGCAAACAAACGTTTTAGGGGATTATTTTGTGTATCTAGTGTTTTAGCAGAGGAAATTTTTTTTTATTGTATGAGCATGAGCCTTGTATAATTATAATTATTATTTTAAGACACGCAGCTACCACACAAGTAAGGACAATATTTATATCAGAATTGAATTGCGATAGCATTTATAATAAAATATAGTAATAAGTGCAAAGTTAAAGCATTTGATTACGCTTTATTTTTTACTAAATTATTATAAAAATTATTCATCATCCATTCTTCTTCCACCTCCAGGTCTTCTGCCAGATGACCTTCCTGAACCTGAGCTGGAACTCCTGGAAGGTGGCAATTCCATGTACCCAAATCTCCTGGCCTGGTGCAGAAGCTCCAAGACAGAATCCATGGTCTCCTGGTTGTTTGGCAGAATTTGCTCTTCAGGAAGCAAGAAACCATACTGCCCTCTATCGCGCAGTTCGTAGCAGTAGACTAGAGAAGTATTGAGGTGTCCTTTTATCCAATCGATGCTTCCTCCTGTGGCCTTATCTGGAACAGGTTGGTTTTGTATTAAAGCCGACAGATAGCATGTAAGTAAGGGAGCAAATTTATTTCTTTAAAATAATCTTCACAATAGCATTTTCAAGTCTGTTTTTAATATATTATACTAGTGGATACACGGCGTGTCTCACTACGCTAAAAATCTGATGAGAATTACAGATCAGTGTTTTTGTGTTGCCGTTGACGTCGATGCGCCATCTTTACATAATTATCTTCAAATTGTTGTATGGGAAAAGTGGAAAACCGACTTTATCAACGGACCGAATGTGACTAACGCATTGTTTTAGTAGTCTCAAACCACCTTCGGATTATTGCCTTTCAAATGTAAGCATTTTAAGGCATATCGGTTGGATGGTTTCAGAGTATAGGACATCCTTAGAAACATTTTTTGTGTTTTATTTTTAATATATTATATTGTTTAGAAAATTGTTATGACTGTGTGCAAATTTGATAGAAATATAGAGCACTGATACCCATAACACAGGTTGAATTTTATCATGAGTACCAGAGTTCAATAAAAAACTCCTCTATCAGTCATGGAGGAGTCATAAGTTACATTGTTTTTTTATAAGTACCTAGCTATGTATGTGAAGTTGTATAATTTTTATACAGAATAAATGTTTATTATTATTGTTATTATTATAAATATCTTACATATAGCTTCAGCTATGTTTCCTGTAACATACTGTGTGCCGTATCGGACTGACATAGCACCCATTGCACGTCTGCCAATGTTCATCTGCAAAGATAGTTAAGGTAATAAATAAATCTATGTCAAAAACTTCCATTTATATCAGTACTACTAGACAGACATACCTGGTCTAGTATAATTCATAGAAGTCTTTGATCTATACATACGAGTATAATATAAGAAGGATCTTTGTATCCTATCTAAGAATAATGCATGCACGTATAAGAATGATATTTTTGTATTGTTAAAGTTTATATGGAGAAGTGCAGAAAGATAATTTTTTAGACAATATATGATCTACAAATACATTTATTTTAGAAGCCTATCGACGGTCCCTATGTATAAAGCGACATGTCAAAAACCGAGCTTTACAAGAGAGTGTTATTAATGTTCGAACCTCTCTAGAAATAATTGCCTGTAAAATTATAAATATTTTTTTTCTTTAATGTCCTACTACGTTTAGTGGGTTAACATCTAGTCAACGTTTAGGTATTTATACATTTTTAATATTTTTATATTTTATTAATACCATCTTTCTTATACCTATTTAAAAATCCTTAAAGTTTTCATGGATAAGAAGCAACGTTTCATTAAAAGTACACTATATCTTATTTCAGACCACGCACCTTTGTGCTAAACATGAAAATCTGTTTTATAGTTTTAGTGTGAAAGAGTAAGAAACATACATAATTATGTCCTCACTAACTTTAACATTTATAATATTATTATAAGAATTATGTAAAATGTGATAAAAATTACCGCATCGTCATAATTCGCCAAAGGTGCAGTGGTGTTCCCGAATGGTATCAACAGGAGTTGTCCGAACGAATGGAAGGACAGATACATCTCCATCCTGTCGGATATTGTTCGAAGGTATGCTGACAGGGACCTCGTCTCCGGCTCGGAGAAGGGGCCAGGGCCAGCGTAGGTATCCAGAGCTGGGTTAGTGCTTGCACCAGACACTGTTGGAATAATTATAATCAGAACATTTTTCTTAATAATATACTGGGATCTGCAATATTATATTACTGTTTATTTCACATTGTATATTAATATCCAGTATACCATAGACAATTTTAGTGGTTTCCAGTGAAACCTCTTATTTTGAAAAGTAGTGTGCGTATTAGAAATAAATTTTCAGTTGCTTCAGTAAAGGAAATTAATACTCACTGAATTTATGGAAGAATAGAGAAGAAGAAGAAATAATTATCAAATAGATGATTGAAGACGCTAAGTTCATATTACTGTCGACATGATCTTTTCTGACATCTTAATAAATTGTCGTAATATTTAGCCAATTCAAACAAAATATTAAGGAACAATTATACTCTTAAACTTTTGTCATGCATTGGAAGAAACGGTATAAAATCCGTTCTTTAGTTTTTGAGTTCATCGTGAACAGACAAGCGGTGGGGAACTTAGTTTTATAATACTAAGTAATCTGTACTAATATTATAAAGATTTGATTGTTTGTTTGCATTGAATAGGCTCCAAAACTACCGAACCTATTTGAAAAATTCTTTCACTGTTGGGAAGCTACACTATCCCCGGGTGGCATAGGCTATATTATATTTTTTTTACTATATTTCCCAAAGCGAAGCGAGGGCGATTTCCTAGTGAATAAATAATAAAATACAATTCTTACCAAGCCAGTTGTTATTCCAGTTCCTATTTAAATCTACGCCGAATATTTGTCCAACAATAGGACGTCGATTCTTTCTCCACATTCGAAACTAAAATCATAAAATCGTGAAACTGTTTTAAGTTATTTACATATCTTTATAATTTAGGTAAGCATAATCATACGTGACAGCGTGTACTTGTGTTAGAAAATTTGGTAAAATTCTCTTTTGTTTTACTTAACAAGTAAGAATACCGTGCGTCTACTTATTCATTTCACTTACATTGCACAACTAAAAAACATTTTGTTCTAGTGGGCTTTATTCACGTTATCTGATTTCCATAGTGAGCCAAAAGAAATCAAAGTTTAAAAAAAACCTGTTAGTCATTGGGTATTTTGTCAGTACCTTACACGTATTTAGTTAGGGTTTTGACAATTTTGCTTGTATTAATTATTATAAGTATTATTATTCCTTATCTTCTCTTTAATAAATTACAATAAAATTGAACCCTCTATTTCTTATCTATGTTAAATAAAACAATAAATATTTTACTTCACTGATAAACTACTAAATTAGAAATATCTACCTTTTTACATCATTCCTTAAGTTATCTTTTATTTTATCTATCAATCTTTAGATAGGTATAAGGACAAACTTTATTGTTATTATCACGTTAAACTAAATAGATTTAATCTAATAATTACCTACAATAACAGTGTTAACGTCTATACATGTTTTTAACATGCTCACCTCTTTATGCGACCAAACATAACCGTCTGGGTTAGTAACAGGAATTATATACCAATCATAATCACGAGCAGCATCCATAGTTTCATCATTAGTACTAGTCAGTAGCTCATTAATGATATAGCAGGTACATGTCACAGTTATCCATTCTCGTGCATGAAGACCACCTTCCACGAAAATCGCTTTTCGTCCCGGCCCGTGAGATATTTTGATTCCAAAGATGTTACGTCCTTCGTAAGTACGACCACCAACTATTATGCTGACAATTTTTGGGAATCTGCTAACCAAATCGGACATCCAATTCACTATATCTGGCAAGTTGTAGTAGACATTCCATTGCATAGTGCTGTTGCTGTTTCTATTGTACGTCGCAAGAACTTCTTTATCAATTGCTCTGAAATTAGTCGTGATATTTTCATTATTGGCCCTTTATTTGCTTTTCAAATATTTACTATTATCTGTGCCAAACATCGATTTATTTCTTGTGAAAAATACAATCAATTACGTATTATTCAAACTAGAGTCTCTCGTAGCGTTAACTATACCTCTAGTTAAATTTTTAGGTTAAACTGAACTGATAGGGTATTTTGTCTGACTATCTATGACCCTGTATTTACAATGATGCATATTTTGTTACAGTTTCATGGTTATTGAACCAGTGTCCAACCAGTATCAGTAACCATCTACATTCTTGTCAGTAGAAAACACATATTAAAGGCTGAAGAACCTCTAACAAGTATAGATATTATCATCTAGGCCACAAGATCATCAAAACATAACTGCAACTAATAATCCACATGATAAAGCACGTTTTAGTAGAGAAAAAACAAATATTTGAAACATGAGTTAAAGTTGATACATGATATAAAGTTGATACATGAGAAAATATTAAATTCTTTGATATTGTGGTAACATATCTCGATATTGATATCAATTAACATACAATAGCGCTGTTTGATAAAAAATCCGGTTAAACTGTCAATTTATTGTCATTAATTTTTGCTATTAAAAATGTGTCATAAGCATCTTCATACAAAGTATAAATAAATAGGGTTGACGAGGCACTTTATACTCCTAGAAAATTTTAATGCAATATTATTTTTTATTACAATAAATTAGTTATTTTTAAGATATCATATGAAAAAAAAATTTACACGTATACAAAAAAATACGTTAGTCCATTCAAATATCTGAAATAGATTTACTAACATTAGGGAATATCCAATGAAGTAATATAACTGGGTATATGTGTAATAATATTTTCAGGTATTATCATAATATTATATTATAATTTACACTGTGAAGTGTGTGTGTGTGTGTGTGTGTGTGTGTGTGTAAAGTCACCATGACTTAACCTACCTCGTGACCTCATTAATGGATTATGGGCGATCCTCAGTAAATAAGATATAATATGATGATAGAAAGATGATATAGCAATTAAACCTAGAAGACTGCATTGTATTTCTTAATTCTTAATTCAAATTATCACTTCACATAATTACTTATTATTGTGATACTATACATTGCATAACTACTACCCAAAATTTGTCGTTATTGTTGAATATTCGAGTAATTTAAAAAAAAATTCTATAGGGTTATCATTGGTAACTAGTTATTTCTCCAAATTAGCAGCCTGTCTTGTGGTAAATTATTTTAACATGTTTGATATGTCAAACAAAATATACTTACTCCTGGATGTTTGTCATGGGAATTTCATATTTGATTTTATTTTCATTCAGAAGTCTCTCCAAATCATCTTTGTAATCTGGACTTGATAGCACATTCACAAAATCAGCAAACTTATGAGGATATGTCCAAAAATCAAATCTTACATCATTTTCATAAATATTTTTGAGCATGTCAATCTGTACTTCATTTTCTGGTAATATTTTGTAGAGCGAGTAATTATCAAATCTAAATTTTTCACTTAATACACAAGTAAACGATAATATAAGAAATATTATATTTTTCATATTTGATTCAATGATTCAATATTGTTAACAATTTTACGTCGAATGAGTTTATAAATTTTATTATCTTTTTACGTCTGATATCGTAGACCACTGATATCGTAGACACTTTGATCGTACTAAGCTTACACTAAATTTTATCAAGCCACTAGATCTGATAATAGATAAGGTAATTAGGTAAATTTATGTCATAAATTTAAATTTTGTCGTTGAAATTTTTGGTAGAAAATTCAAATTCGGGTTTTGATATGGAAATATTCGACGATTTGGTTTGTCGCTAAATACAGTTAGCACAATAGCGTTCCGTGTGTTATTATGTAAATTTAGATCGAGATTTAAATTTAATTATTTATAATCGAACAATAGAATACTGAGTAATACCTTCCTACACCGTTACATTTGGAAAAATAAAATAATTGAATTCATTTGTTTCTGTTTTTACCCGACTGCAAGGAAGGGCTGTTTTTTGCGCATATCTTGTATGTATGTAAAATATGTAGGTATTTATGTATGTATATGTGTTAATTACCTAACTAACAACGATAATTAAATTAAAGTTTGTACGTCATACGGACAAAGTCCATAGATACTATTACAAAAGGATTATATTCTAAAGAAGCAGTGAAAGTCACAGGCAGAATCTGAGTTTAAGTAAAAGCTTTTATCTGCGATTATTTTACACAGAGTAATATATCAGTAATACTTCAGAGGCGGAGAAAGCTTTATATTTAAGCATAAAAGCTTCTTAAACGTTGCAAATTGAAGAGTTCTTGTGACATCACTGTCAGCCTGTCAGTAACTTAACTGAAGCTACCCTTTGTTTATTTTGTACTTATTTATTTAAAAGTTACATATAAGGAGAGGTTTTCATCTTTTGTCGTTAATACTGTCGTTACTACTTAGTAGTTATAACATTGAAGTATTATTACTAGCGTATAGAACCGACACCGCGAATACCATGTATGTCCCAATACATTGGTGCCACGTGGCTTCAATCTTCAATGGATTCGTTCAATTTTGAAAGGAGAACCGGGGCTCAATTTTGAAAATCGAACCTCCCGGCGTGACACACATTTTGTTCGAGAATCTATTCTATGACATTATACTTCAATGTAGTTATAGGCCTTTGTTTCAATTTACGAGTATATTAAATAAACAAATTATTTATTTGTTATAGACAAACATCGAAGTTCCATCGCTCCTAAATTTAGACAGACTAGGCTCAGATATGACTAGAAGCCTTAGTCAAAGTCCTAACCATCGTGCTCCATTCTCGGACTAAGGATGGTATCTAATCCTAGGAGAGCCTATCTTAGACAGCCAAACGCTGCAACTAAATACTATCAAATCTTGGTCTGACTAGCTTAATCTCATACTTACCGTGACATAATAATTTGCCACCAACTCAGTGGTATTTCCAAAGGAATGCATAGACAGGTACAAATCACTTTTATTTCCCATTGATCTAATTTATGGTGATAAAGATCTTGTTTATGGTTCGGAAAATGGAGCAGGTCCCGCGTAGTTATCCATCGCAGGGATACTTGCTCCTATTACTAATAAGGCCAAAATCTCATGTACTTTTGCTATGCTATTTATAAACTTTAAGTAAAACAAATCCAGTCATCAAAATAAAACTATTTTATTATTTATTCACAAAACGTTAATGAACTTAGCTTCTCTGATTATGGCCATTATAGAGTCAAAGGTTTCCTCACAAGATGGCAGCACTTGTGCCACAGGGAGCGTGTAGCCCCAGGAGCCCGTGTCTCGGAGCTGGTAAGTTACTGCGATTGGTGGATTGAAGCGATGCTTTACCCAATCCGCAATATTGCCTGTGGCTCCATCTGGAAATATTAAGTTGTGAAGACAACTTGAAATCAATTATAAGGGTGAAGCGTACAAGCGTAGTTTTTGAGTTGTCAGTCTGGTGAAATGAGTTGGTTTCATACTAAAGTCCAAACAAATTTTGCGTAGCCGTGTTGTAAAAACAGGAATTTAGTATGAAGCCCAAAGCAACGTTAAGATTTTTCACGACGCACAGCTCAAAAATTCTCAAAAGAGTCACCCTTAGGATGAGGCCAAACGAGCGTAGTTTTAGAGATACATCGTGCTTATCTAGAAAAATATCATATATCTGAATATACATGAAGTTTTTAAAAAGAGAAGTGTCAGTTTTCGTGTCACTTTTGGTTTTTTTCTTACTTACCATGTACTTGCTTAGAAGACCCCACAAGATATTGAGTACCATATCGAACAGCCAGAGATCCCATAGCCCTTCTACCTAAAGTAACCTGTAAAGTAATCCGTATTACCCTGTCACTTTAAATCTCCACGTTCCATAGAATAATAGGAAAACAATCGAGATTAAGATTAAACTAAACCTTGTTTCGTCTTTGTTTAGCAGCAAGTTCGCAGTTCTTAGGCCTTCTAAATGCTTTTTAACCGACTTCAAAAAAGGAGGAGGTTCTCAATTATTCGACTGTATTTTTCTTATATGTGTTACTTTAAAACTTTTTATTGGGTTTACCGATTTTGATGATTTTTTTTATTCACAAGCTAGTGTTTGTCATGTGGTCCCATCCCGGTTACCTCAAATTTTGAAATCGGATATTTTTTTAGAAGAACTATGATGATTGAGCTTTGACTATACTATTCATAGTAAATTAGGAGTCACTCCTTAAAATTATATCTAAATAGCAACTCTTTGAGCTAATGGTTATGTTTACAATCTCACTAGATAATTCGTAGTGGCGTCTTTGATGTAATTTACACAAACTTAGTAAACCTTATCCGTTCTTAGGTGACACTATCCACTTTTAACTTACATTTTACTTACACTTTTTTACTTATTTGTATTTCACAAAAAAAAATCATTTTTGATTACTTTTTGAGATACTCACAGTTATAAGAATAAAATAAAAAATATACGAACCACTTCATTGAAATTATACATGGGCTGGTCAGCGTGAGCAAAAGGTACCAAGAGTCGCTGTCCGAATCCTCTGAATGATAAAAAGGCCGCCAAGTTCACAGTTTCGATATATCTTGCGACGGCACGAGTTTCAGGCTCTGAAGAAGGTCCTAGGCCTATAAAGTTGTTCTGTTCTGGATTGAAACTGCCACCAGAAACTGAAAAATAGATATTTTTTCTTTAATACTCTGCTTATTTTGGTTTCATTTTAAAATATTTATTTAAAATACCACTGTATTTCGCACATTCAGTGGAAAAAAGGCATAAGATAAAAATTGCAATTTTACAGGAGAGCAAAAAACTGTTAAAATATCAGTAAGTAGTCTAAGGAATTTACATTATGATTTTTTGCACAAAACCGTCAAGATTAATGATAAAAATCTGAAAAAAATTGAGCCTATGCAGCTTTTGTCCTTTTTTCCAGTCATATTAATAACTAAAATTCAACTTAAGACGACTTATTTTCCACTTTTTTTTCACATACAGTGCGATTTAGTCTCTACAGCTACTGATATTTATTTTACATACTAATGCTCTGCTCATGGCTCTGTCCACGTTTTACCGGATTATAAATACCTTTTATCTTATCATGGTCTACTTCTCTGCTAAATTTCATGAAAATCCATTTAGTAGTTTTTGTGTGAAAGAGTAACAAATGTGCATACAGACTTTCACATTTTTTATACCATACTAGGAAATTGCCGTCGCTTCGCTTCGGGAAAAATTGTAAAAAAAAATAATATAATATAGCCTATGTCACCCGAGGATAATGTAGCTTCCCAACATTGAAAGAATTTTTCAAATCGGTTCGGTAGTTTCGGAGCATATTCAATGCAAACAATCAAATCTTTCCTCTTTTTAATATTAGTATAGATAAGTTAATGCTTGACGACAATCCCACCTGATGGTAAGTGGCGATGTAGTCATGGATGGTAAAACGCGCTAACTTAGCAAAAACATTTATCATAACAGTAGAATTTTTTAACATCAAATTAAGAAAGTAATGAATACTTACCTCCCCATTGTGAATTCCAGTTTTTCGTAAGATCAACACCTATAGAATTAGATCTAAAGTTCGGTCTACGATTTTTGAGCCAACTCCTGACCTGCAATTAAAGGAACATAATTTTAACTATAAATCTTTTATTATGTAAATATTTTAATGTTATGTAAATCTTATTTACGGTTTTCTTTTGTATATTAGTTTATTATCTTAGTTTCGGTTTTCATTTGTATATTTTGTACAAGAATCAAAATATCAACTTCTATTTAATTTTTGCGAGTGACCCTTTTTCCCTCGAATTTAACTTTGTGAGAAACCCGACCGCAAATGATATTAATCAAATTTCTGCTCACAAATGTCAGGTTTCTTCTAATTAGAGTTACATTAGACTGTGTAAAATTGTTGTTATTTGTACATATTAATTCATATGTTGTTTTCTTACCTCTTATTAATTTTAACACGCTTTTATTAGCTTGACCTGTATGTAATGGAATCTTTCAACGTTATTTTCACCAATTTCAAGACAGAGATCAAGGGCCAATGACAATATTATTTTATAATTTCATAGTTTCATTCTGAGCGTGTCTATTTAGTTTTTTAAACTATAATTATTACTTTACTATTAGAAGATTACTATTAAATCTTTACTTACCGAATTTTGGGTAAACATATGTCCATCTGGATTTAAGATGGGGAAGATGTGCCAGTCGTATTCATCTAAAGCTGCTCTGGCTTCCGCACTGGTGCCTCTAACGAGCTGATCTACCACGTAAGTCAGAATAGTTGGTGACAACCAGTCAGCAGCCACCTGACCAGCTTCAAGGAGAAAGGAACGGGTAGCTCTTCCCCGGGAAATCCTCACTCCGGTAATGTTTCTACCTGTTAAAATAATAAAACTGATAGATAACGTGTACCTACTAATGATTTTGTGAAATTTTTGTGTTTCTGGGAAAATATTAAAGATAGCGGGAATACGTAATGATTTTGATAATTTCTGTTTTTGTCTATAAGTATATTTGTCGACACTTATCTTAAAAACGACTTCACTAGTTTGGATATGGTTAAATGGATGGCAAGGCAGGCATTGAAATATAAATCCGTCCTTTTTACGGTAACCGTGATTCTGTAAAGTTTATTGGCCAAAAATATTATAATTATTTCAAGTCAGGTGAAATTCACGAGAGATGTTTAAATTATTCATTGTATTATTAATTTATCCAACAGAAATCAGACTATAATATACAGTATATTTAACAGTTTAAAATAATTTTAGCCGTATTGGGGCGGCTTAGTATACTAACCCCAATCCCACGCTGGATGGGTGTCCTAAGAGGGGACTAAATCCCGCCCGCTGGTGGTAGAGCCCCTCGGAGGGATTATATTGGTAACATTGATTTTAAATATTACTTAATACCATTATTACTATTATTATTTCTCCATGGGGTTCGCCTGGATATATACCACCTTTGAGCTTGAGTCAGCCGCCAAATGATTCGTCGTGTTCCAGCTGGGGACTAGAGAGCCAGTTTTTTCTTTCTTTTTCTTCTCTTTCTTGGCCGGTAACGCATCAGTGATACTTTTTGGTGTTGCTGATGCTTATGGACGGCGACAGCCACTTACCAACAGGTAGTTCATCAGCTCGTTTGTCGGCTATTTCCATAGAATAAAGCACCCTTTGCTCTATAAATTTTTCGAATGTTGTCGATGTTAATAAATTCAGCAATTATTTATGCTTTATTCATGATAAAAATACGAAACATATAAATTAAAAAACGTGTGATAGAATAAAGATTTTGCTTTAAGTTTTTTCAGGTTCTTTTACTAGTTAATGAAAAGGAAGGATAACGTTTTCTCAAGCGAACTGAAGCGTTATTAAGCTTTTAGAAGCGAGTCCTCATTAAAATGCTGAAACAAATAATGTGCTGTTCTCCGATAGATTTACCTTCATATGACTGTCCAACAGTTATAACCGTGACAAGATTTCTGTGAGTTGCAGCAAGATGATCAAACCATCGATAAATATCGTCCATAGTTTGATAATTGGTCCAAAAGAGCTGTTGCCTCGTATTTCTGTTTCCAGTACTCAAGAGTTGAGCATCGAAAGCACTGAAATATTTTAATCAAATTACCTTTATCTTAACTCATTTAGCCCAAGTGTCATAGAAGAGAACATATTTATTTACAAATATTGAAATAACGGGTGTATCACATAAACAGAATATTGCAATGACAGAACGGGCTTGTTCGCGGCTGCGTTGAGTCCATACTGTGGACCATAACCAACCACGAAAATGATGTTTGGTATTGAATAAGCAAAGCATAAAGCTATGCCAAATAGCAACTAACACAGTGGAAAATCTAATTTTGGCTGCAACGTGGTACCATCCACAACATTATTCTAATATACATAAAATATAATACGGCCTTGCCTATGGTCTGTGTGAATAAAACTTATTTTTTCGACGATTGTATCCAATTAAGCAGTAATCATTGCATGTAACATGGTTAAAAGTTAAAAGCTAGTTAACCAGCATCAAACAAAGCATTCCAGATAAAAATATTACAAACTAGGAAATCGCCCTGGCTTCGCTTCAGAAAAAATTGTAAAAAAATATAATATAGCCTATGTCACCCGGGGAAAGTGTAGCTTCCCAACAGTGAAAGAATTTTTCAAATCGGTTCAGTAGTTTCGGAGCCTATTCAATGCACACAATCAAATCTTTCCTCTTTATAATATTAGTATAGATGAAGCTATTTTAGATTAAATAAACATTTTAAAAGATACTTACTCTTGGATATCTCGAACGGTTACTTCGTAGAAAATATTCCTTTCTGACAGAGATTTTTCAAATTCACTCTTCACATCTGGAGATGCTATTACACTAACATATTCACCACCGACTGTTGGTGGCTTCCAAAATTCAAGACCATGTGATTCCTTATAAAGATCATTTAAGAAATCTACATGAACTTCATTACCTGGATGAATTCTATACAAGGAATAATTATCCAACTTTTCCTTTTCTGCATTTATTATTACACTTAGAATACTTATTAATATAACTCTCAGTAACATTTTTAGTCTTTCCCTCACTTCTGATTTTACTATAATAAATAATCGTGTTCGTATTACAATATCAATTATTATTTGCAATGTAATTCTAAATGTCTTATTTAATTTAAAATAGAGTTGAATTTCCGATAAAATTTAAATGTAGTAAATTATCTTTACTGATTATGCGATATCTAATCGAACAATGGATAAACTAGTTACCGAATCTTAAGCGATATCTTTGATAAAACTTCAGTAGTATTTATTGATATGAGTCTGTATACAAATAGTTTAATTCTGGAACTCGTGAAAATTTTAATGAGTAACTTATTAATTAATTAATTAATTTAATTAGATTTATTATTCTATCGAGCTTCTTATATAACTTGGCTTTAAATATATTTTTTATGCAGAATAAGTAAATGCTTCACTAAAAACCACCTGATGTCAAGCAAAAATGAAGTCGTGGATGATAAAGGGAACTAACTTAGTAAAAGTCTATTCACTCTTGACTTATTCACTATTCACTTTTCTTTCTCATTAAGCCCCATTTTGATTATTTTT